>JAWWTY010000019.1:3755241-3777866 GCA_035222235.1 Margarornis squamiger | reverse complement strand
TATGGACATCAATGCCAATTGCATAGATGAGCTGATGCCAGATGCAAAAACTATTTTGGGGGGTTTCTTTATTTTAGGTAGATGCTGAAGGACCAAGCAAAGTTGCTATTTTGGCTACAGTGCTCTGTGGGCCTGAACTGCAGCAAGTGATGAACATTTCCTTTACACAACCCCCCCTGGCTACACTAAGGTGGGGTTTTCTCAGGGCTTTTTTTTTTGTCATTAAGTTGTCCTCGATGCACAAGCTGCTTTTTTTGCAGAGCGCAGGAGTTCTGCTGTTATCACAATCAGTAGTGTATTATTACCTAGGAGGGTCAACACTTTTCTGACAGTCTTTGCTCTTCATTCACATGGAAATGACATTATGGAAATGGCATTATGGAAATGGCAGCTGTAATGGAAGATGATAACATCTCTGCAATATCCATTCAAATCATAATTACTTAGACAATACAAACCTGCTTACAGGTGCTGTGAGAAACCTCACTGCTCTGTTCCCTGCTTTACTCAGAATGCTCTGCCTTGCCCTGGGAACTTAATAATTTCCTCTAAAAGGGAAGGGAAGGAAGAGTTTAAAACAGGTGTGATTATACCAGCTGATTAGCATTCATTTCTCATTGTCACAGCCTGAGAGAGGAATTTTTTATATGCCTTTTTTTTCCCCAGTTTTTGATTGTTTGGTGTAACAATTCTACCAACACTCTCTCAGTCTCATCTCTCCTTCTGCCTCTCATTTTCAAATCAATCTATGGCTGTAATGCATGTCTAAGAATGTCCTGTTAGACTTTCTGTGTTATATTTATTTAGTGGTCTGTGTGCCTCCAGCCAAATACTTGCATGCAAGTATCCACACACATATGAGCGTGGAGAGGAGCAAGTGGCACTGCTCTGAGCAGTGTTGTAAGGACACTGAAGTGACACCCTTGGTCCTTGTGAGCCCCTTCCAAGTCAGGATATTCTGTGATTCGAAATACCCAGGGACTTTTGACAGTTCTGCATGAAGGCCAATGCAGAACGTTCAAAGAAGTTAATCAAAATTAAAAAAAAGGAGAAATAAACTGGTTTGATGTGTGATTTCTAACTTTGTGAGAGATGCAGGAGATCTGTGGAAGAGGATCCTTACAGCCTGTACTGCATCTCATTGCACTTTGTGTCATCGCTTGTGAATGTGAAGGACACGCTGACGGTTTCCAGCTCTTCTATATTCATTCATCAATAATTGTTTAAATTATTCACCCTTAATTATGCAACCACAGATCACTGTATTCTTAATCATACTTTGCTGAGTGCCATTTTTATTACAAATAATAAATTATAAATTATTATTATAATTATAATTATAAATATTTCTGATTACATTTTAAATCTCATACAGAAGGACCTTTACCTCTTATAAGCAAACTGATATGTTACTTTAGAAAGATCTGTGCACAAGTCCGATTTGGAAGCAGGTTTATAACATACCAGCCATTGTCATTGTTTGTTTGCATTACAGCACATTTTACTCCTAATGTCCTACAAAATACCGTGTTCACTTGATAACAATAAAACTTCCAACAAATTAATTGCTAGAAGCCTTTGAAAGATCAAGAACACACAAGTGATGGCAGATGACTCTTTATCCCTCTCTTTAATTTGTTTTGGCCATTGATTAGAGTGCTTTAATCAGAGGCAGCACTGTGGAGAGTCGAATGGGCTGTGAGCAAGTGCTGTGGAAGAGTGATTTGACTCAATTCTGTTGTGCAGGAGCCCACACAGCCTGGGGTGGAGCTTTTAGGAGAATAATTGAAAGCTTGCAACAGATCACTTCATAATGGGGTTTTGATATTAATTCACCTCAATATTGGGTTGACCCCAAGCACACTCCCTCTTTTCTGGGTGTAGTTCATGCTGCATTTCAGCTTGGATCTCGCCAGGTAGAATTGCTGTGCTGTAAACTATAAACTATGCAGTTTTCCATACGGAACCATTGAGGGGGTGTATGTAAAAGCTTGACAAGCGAACAGGAATTCTCAGGTTTATGAGGAGTTAACAAGATTGAGCAAACTGAGCAGGGCTCTAGAGCCTGAAGGTATTTGCACACCCCAGAGGTGTGTTTTAAAATTGTTTTGATTTGCTCTGAGTGTTCATTGATCATGAATGGAGGGTGCCCTTTACATACTCCTCATCAAGATGATGAAAACTCTGGAGTCAAGGCTGACAAATGGAGGTGTATGAGCGAAGCTTTGTGAGTGGGATGATAAAGGCCAGGCTGTGTGTGTTATGAACCTTCCCAGCACATGGGCTGGCCTCTTGCTTCTCCCATTGACTTCAAAATAGGCCATGAACTTGTTCACCAGCTGTAGCTCCCAAGCTCATTTGCAAACAATTATCTTGTGAAGTTATAGAAAAAAACCCAAAACAAAACTCTTTTTCTAACAGCCTGGTCCCTGTAGCTCTTTGCAAATGTGATAATTATGATTAGAGCGAGCACACTGAAGTATTAGACCTGTTTTGGATTTAATTACCTCCAGTTTCAAATCAAAGGACACTTAGAAACATCCTGTGTGTGGTTTAGTGGCACGGGAAAAAATAACTCCCGGTCCCCTCCTCTAGTTTTAGTGGGGGGGGTTAAAGCTGTAACACGCACAGGGTCTGTGTGTGGTTTGCTTTGTGCCACAGCACACTGAGTGTCACCTTTGGGGTGACCTCAGGCAGCTCCCCTGGCCACCCAAGGGAGCTGTGGCACAGCTGGCTTCCCCTCAGGTGTGTGCTCTGTCCTGTCCCTGCCACACACCCCTGAAAAGCCTGTCCCAACACACAGGCACCCCAGGTGGGAAACAGTCCCAGACTTGATCTCAAAGAGATGTGCACAGCTCTAGTTCAGACCGGAGCTATTTCTGGAGACAAAGCTCTTGGGGCTGCCGAGTTAACATGGAACCTTCTAAATGCATTGAAACTGTCTGCTAAGGCAATTACAGCTGGGGAATTGCTGCAGAGTCTACTCTTCCTGGAGCCTTGAAAATGCAGATTCTGGCTTCTACTTCACTTCTTTTTTTCTTAAAAAAAAAAACAACTTATCAATTCAGAAAGGCATCAAATCCGCAATGAAAAAGTTTGGACACGCTGAAAAAGATGAGCGATTACGATGGGCCGAATTCCAAAGCAACCCAGGACACTTGGCAAAGTAGGTGAAAACAGTTTGGTTTTCACTTCTGATCAGAAGCATTTCAATATGCTTTCAGTAAGAGAGACTCCCAACACAGGAAAAGGGGTTCTGGATGTCTTGGAGATGTTGATGCAAAATCAGTGCCGTGTGTGCTCCCGCTAGGGCGCTGTGTGTGACTGGGGGGTGCAGAGACATGGGATTCTTCTAGGATAGGAATTGCAGCAGGATAAATGCTGTGAGGTCTGTCAGACACCACGGAAACACAAAAGATATAACCTGCCTCTCAGCACCTGCTTTTCGAGGCGAATCTCTTGTTCTAAGTTTGATTTCCCCGGAGTGCAGGTGGGTTGCTTTCTCTGCGAGAATTTCCCAGCATCCAAGCACAAAGGGCAGAGCTGTCGGAGCCCCAGGAACCCACGGGGCTGAGGCAGGATTTAGGTCCTTTTCCTTGCTGCCAAGATTGAAGCTCACCCTGTTGCCTGCATTTTGTAGGAGGTGGAAATGTGGTTTTGGAATCACTGGTGCAAACAAAGGGGAGCTCCGTGTGCTGCTTCTGGGTGTGTGCTCAGGCACATGAAGGGGGAACAGGAGGATGGCAGCTGTCACTGCCCTCTCTGGGGGGATTTAGCCTGCCTTTTTGGGAAGGAATGATTTACAAACCCTTCCAAAGCAAGGCCCACGGGCAATCTACATGAAGGGGTAGCTCGCTTTTGTGTCCAGACTGGGCTTTTCAGTCAGCCAGGAATCAAATTGTTTGATTCTAGAAACACACAGAGGTTCACTCTGGGCATCAGTGGAAATAAATAGTTAACGTTTCTGTGGAATAAGATATTTCTGTATTCACAGTTAAGATGTTGCCAGCATTTAGATGCCTGAATTTTACATTTTTACTTTCACATTTTGGCCTTTTATTATTTCTGTCATCGTACATTACTGGAATCCCTTGTGTTTCTCTGAGGTCTGAATTTTTTTCAATTAATTAAATCAATATATTAAGGGACTTGGTCAGAGTCAATAAGTATCTAGGAGGGGAATTTGGCTTCTTAGTCAAGGAGACAAAAGAGACAGTGAGATTCAATGGATGATGTCAAAGCTTGGGAAGTTTAGTTTAGTTTCGTTTACAAACAAAGTGGTTTTTGTTTTCCAGAGAAAATAAGTAATGAATCAATTTGCCAACAGTTTACTCCATTCTATGTCAGTTTGGTTTTGGCTTCTTGGTTGGGATTTGTTTTGGTTTGGTTTTTGTTTTATTGAACAGTTTTAAGTTTTTCGAAACCCCAGCTTTAAAATGGGATTCGTTGAAGGAATCCTGTTGTCTGTCATCATGTCTGGGCTTTGTTATTTCTAAATTTATAAGTGCCATTTGTTCTAGTGGCCCCAGCCTTTTAAAAGGTGTGGGCACATGAGTTGAGAGGGACCTCAAGGCCTGGGATTAAGTTGTTTATCTGTATGTATTTGTAACAATTAATACTGTGGAGGTGTGTGTTAAGAGAGTGTCAGTATCATCTTGGTGCAAATTAACTTGTAGCTGTTTATTAAAATGTTCTCCCTGAAGCATTGTGCTGGTTGCTGTGTGAGGAGGATGTCTGGACCAGATGGACTTTGGTCTGAGTATGACACAGTGTTCAGTTCATCTCTGCAGCATTCTGTGCAGCACATCTGCCAGGGAACACACTCAGAGAGGCCTTGCATTAAATGATTCAGCTTTTTATTTTATATCTACCCATTTTATATTGGCAGTAACTTTTTTCCTGGTTAGGAAAATGGTATTATTTGTGTAAGAAATTTTCAGGTTCAAATAGTATTTATAAACAGCAATACAATAGCCTGTTCCGTGCTTTTGGGAATGTCTGGAATAATATAAATATTGACTTTGGTTTAGGGCATAACTGGAAATTATTGTTCCTGTAAGCTCTGTCATATGTGCAGCTGAACAGATTCAGGAGCATCTTGGAAGTTCAACCTCTCAGCCCTCCTTTCTGGGGAAGGAATGCTGGACATTCTGTAGTGGTGCTGTCCTGTAATACAGACACCTGTATTAATTTAATTTCTAGTAAACCCACTTTATGAGACTCAAAACCAAACATTCAAACCAAAAAATTTTCAGGGAATGCAGGTCTTGTTTTGAGTGTTATCTCCCCAATAGCCAGAAATGTTGGCAATAGTAATTCTGGATGTCTTCTACAATAACTTGTAATTAGAATCATAGTACAACCCAATGGTGTGGGTGGAAGGGACCTCAAAACTCATCTCATTGCCCCCTGCCATGGACACCTTCCACCAGCCCAGGTTGCTCCAAGCCCTGTCCAACCTGGCCTTGGACACTCCCAGGGATCCAGGGGCAGCCACAGCTTCTCTGGGCACCCTGTGCCAGGGCTGCCCACCCTCCCAGGGAACAATTCCTTCCCAATCCCTAACCTAACCAGACACAGAGGTGATACTGATTTAGGCTTAACAGTGTGTTAAATATACAGTCAGGTGTGGGTTTTGGGTATAAACCAACCAGTTTTGCCTCAGCAACATTTTAGAATTTGGGAATCAGTTTCCAAGGTAGCTCCTGCCCTGCTGAACTGCATTACTGGGCATCCCCCCTTACCCTGCCCTGTCATGTTTCCTTCCAGCAGAGCAGCCACCACAGGAAAACCAGCACCGCAAGCTTCGTGTTAACTCTGCCACCACAGATCCCCAAGTGGCCATTCAGCCCAATGAAGGTTGATAACTAAGCTGGCAAGAAGCTCAGTGGTTGGAATAAAAACAGCATCAGCTTTTCAGCTCATACCCTTCTCTAATGTAATTAAATTCTGAGTCATAGACCTGGAGTGAGGCACGAGTCCAACTGGTGCTGTGCTTCCTGAAGGTCAGCTGGAGAGCACTGTATCTCAGCGAGTGCAGCCGAGAGACATGCAAGTTCCCTGGTTAGGTTTGTATTCGAAAAGCTTCCCAAGGCCTAACTTGGTTGGGAAATTGCCCATTTAAGCCATAAAACATAATAACATATGACACTGCTGCTTAAAGTTATCATATATGGAAGAGTGCATGTGAAATAGAAAGAGAAAGTGATTCAGATTCTCTTTTTGCCAGGTTTTGTTAAGCAGTGGTGTCAGTACTCTGGCTTGTCCTATTGCTCTTCTAAAATAATGAAGAGCATTCAAAATGTCTTTGATTGATCTCCCCATACTTACAGGTGTGGATTTAGTGCTAAATCTTGCCAGCTTTTCTTTTTTTTCCTCTCCAGATTTCCTGAACATCCTGTTCCTGCTTTTGTTAGGTTTTATCACTTAGTCATGTCTAATGAGATGAGGCAATTCCTGCCTCCCCGACTGGGTGAGAGAATCCAGCTGCTCATCAGGATCCAAGGTATGGCCTCACCAGTGCCAAGCTCCATCACTTCCCTAGTTCTGCTCATTATGACATGTATATGTATATAGAGATAATAATCCATCATGTCTTCATACAGTATCTTAATTCTTTTCCATAAGTACCAGGTCCTTCAAAACAGGCCTATCCTTGCAAGCCATTTCCCAT
Source organism: Margarornis squamiger (assembly GCA_035222235.1). Classification (NCBI taxonomy): domain Eukaryota; kingdom Metazoa; phylum Chordata; class Aves; order Passeriformes; family Furnariidae; genus Margarornis; species Margarornis squamiger. Next base: position 3,771,193 of record JAWWTY010000019.1, on the reverse strand, counting down.
CTTTGATGTGCTCAAAGTAATGAGAGTACAACCTGCATCATCATATGCCTCTATACATTCCATGTCCATAGGAAAAGAGATTTGGAGGTTTTTAGATGTGTGCAGTAGAGATTTAAGATTGACAGTTCTCTGTGCCAAACTGAACAAGAGCAACTTGGACATGACTGTGTGTGAGGAGCGGGTGAGACTGACACTTGTGTCACTTGCAGGAAATGATTTAGGGGTTAAAGAGCTTGTAACAACATCTGAAGAAGTTGCAGTCAGTCTTTAGGAGCTGCTTAGAGACCCAATGGTGAAGACTCACTGTGATTATTCAGAACTGCCTAATTTCTTTATGACTAATCTGTTCACTTCTGAGGAGTGCCTGTTGTACCCTCAGATCAATACTTTAAATTAAATTAGGCCTAGGTTCTCACACAATTATCTGTTTTGCAATGTTCATCTCAGCTTCCATGGATGTTGATACTTTATAGATGGAGTGGGCAGTGACAATACAATTTTTCATTCATAGCTTCACTGGGAACCATTGAAAGTCTCTGCCAGAAGTTCCAGTGTGAGTACAGTCATTCTGTTGTATCTTTGTTGGAGATCACATGGCCTTTTTTCCTCATTTAACATCTCCAAGGAGGAGTTCACCAAAGAAACTCTTCAGCACAGACTAAGCGGCATGGCAGGAGTCTGCTGAGTACTTTAATTGATGTCCATTAAAAGTGCAAAGCTGTTGTGCTATGATCAGACACCCTGAGATGCACCTACAAAGGCTCTGGATTCCATTAATTCAGTGGATGCTGCTTCATGGGTAATGAAAAATTAAGTAAGCTTTGACCAAACCTGGGGAACATAACTCAGCAGTTAGCAATGGAAACCCAATTAAAATACTTTCCATGTACTTGTTTTTAAATATTCATGCTATTGAACCATTCCCACTTAATGCATAAATGACAACATAATATCCAACTGGAGCAGTTGGTGGAAGCCATTTTAAGTAGCAGTTTAACAAACAGAGATGGATTTTAATTTGCAATGCCAGTTGAGCTGTAATAAAAACTAGTATTCCAGCTGTGAAACAAAAAAATAAAACCCAGCTTGGTTTAGAGTTATTTACAGATGTGTAAGGATTGCATTTTTCTTTTCCGAAGCCATACAATGGAATCATTTGGTCATTATTCCTTTTCAGAACCATTTGTATCAGATGCCCTTCCTACCCCTAATTCCTGAAATCAAACTCCAGAGAAAGTACACATTAAAATATCGTGGCAATTCTTAAGTGTTCATTGATTAGAGAATTCAATTTCCTCTTGGAAATGTTACTGTTCAGTGTTAATATAGCTGTTTACTCGTTTTTATGGACTGTGATGAGCTTCTGTTGACTTTGAGATAAATCCTATACTGCTGGCTTTGAATGATTTCCATGCCTTGGCATTGTTGCTGTCTCCCGGAGTGTTATTAGGATTCTTGCAACTTTGATTTCTGTTTGTTTATCCTTCTCAAAATATCAGTTGCTGGAATCATGGTATTTTGTGAAAGTGTTAGTGCTTTTGCTTTAATACTGAAATTCCCAGTTGTGTGACAGGAAAGGCTGCAAGTAAGGGCCAAGCACATCCTTGAAATCTCTCCAGAAAATCCAAAGAAACAAAAAATTCCAAGCTTTTCCTACCATTAGGTTGGGGCAAGGAGAAGACAGGATCACCTGGTCTAAAGCAAACCTGGAGGAGCAGCTCTTGGTGCATTCCAGTGAGCAAGAGAAGTTGTCACTAACTGGAACAGTGGCCTTCCTGCCCTGCTTTATGGCTTTATTTAACACATGCACCATTAGGATCCTTGAAGATTCATCTGTAGCTAACCATAAGCTCCCAACATGTTCATTGCCCTGGGAAGGCTTAGATAAAATACTTTTATTATTTGGATGAAGGAATTTAGCCAGTTCTCTTGCTTTGCAGTTAGTTTTTTGTTTGTTTGTATCAACATAGTCTTATTAGAATTCAAACAAAGACTGTTTTATAAACCAAGCACTCAAGGGGCCTGAAAGTCTGCAAAGAAAAGGCAGAGCAGCAAAGTGCCCAGAGAGGAGAGTTTGTAGAACTAACTCTTAAGCCTGAAGTGCTGTAATGAAAGAGGAAAGTTCAGAAAATAAATGGGGCCAGCTCCAAAGACACTGTGAAGCTGGGATTAGATGTTTGAAATACACAGGTAAACAAGGGGGAAGGAAAACAGGGGTGGTGTTGGAAACCAGGCTCTGTTAGAGGAGAGGAGAGAGAAAACAGCTGGGGTCACCAGGAGGAGTGTGGGCAGCAGGTCAGGGAGGGGATCCTGCCCCTCTACCTGGCCCTGCTGGGGCCACATCTGGAATGCTGTGATCACTTCTGCTCTCCACAGACCAAGAAAGACAAGGAGAGGGTCCAGTGGAGGCCACAAAAATGATGAGGGGTCTGGACCATCTCTCTTGTGAGGAAAGACTGAGGGAGCTGGGCCTGGTTAGTGTGGAGAGGATAAGACTGAGAGTGGATCTCATGAATGCATAGAAATAGCTCAAAGGTGGGTGTCAGAGGATGGTGCCAGGCTCTGTTCAGTGGTGTCCTGTGACAGGATGAAGAGCAATGGCCATAAACTAGAACATAAGAAGTTCCACACCAACAGGAGGAAGAACTTCTTCACATTGAGGGTGGCAGAGCACTGGAGACATTGCAAACCCACCTGGACACGTTCCTGTGTCACCTGCTCCAGGTGACCCTGCCTTGGCAGAAACATTCCACTGGAGGAACTCCAGAGGTCTCTTCCCACCCTAATTATTCTGTGGCTCTGTGTAGGAAACCACATTAATCATCTCTACCTGAGATTCAAGGCTTCTTATTTTAACTAAATTTTTTAGAATGGTCACGGGTTTCACTCGAAACAGCTCCAGGAAAAGTGCAGGGCTGTGGAAAAAAATTTCAGTGACAAATGGAGAAGCTGCAAATAAATGTCTGAATTATAGTCTCCTTAATTGGTAATGACATCAGGAAGGTTTGACATGAGCCCGTGCCATCTGAACTGCGTGTGCGTGAAACAGATGAAGAGCACAACAGTCACTTGGCGTGCTCGTGGATTGGTTGGGAGGAGGGAGGGTTATGGGGAGAGCTTGAGTTGCAGCACAGGGCATGGAAAACCCTGAAATATTTCTGAACACTTCGCCCTGCTGCAGTAAAATTGATAGTGCATCTTGGGAAGGACAGAAAGGTGAAAAAAAAAAAAAAGCCTGAGAAAAGAGTTTGGAAGAACACAACTTTCATAAAGCGGGAAGGATTTCAGTTCCATCCCACAAGCAACTGCAGAAAGTTGTTTATTTTCTCAGGGGTGTTTTCTTGTGTTTCCAATTTAATAACCTTTTAAAAAAAAAATACAATTAAAAAAAGGCAACGAAGCCTTTTGCAGTAGTGCACATCAGGGAGGCAGAGTCCTCAAGTGCTCCAGCTTGTGTCAGAAGGGTGTCCTGCTGTGCTGTGTCCCCTGACCCAGGGGACTTTATCAGATAAGCAGGAGCCAGGGGCAGCTGGTCCTCTGAGGAGCCCAGCCCTGCACTGGTGGAGAGGTGGTGGCTGCCCCTGAGGTGGGGGCTGATCGGAAGGTGCTCACTGTTCCTTATGTGTGAGCTCTGTCTGAAGGGCACCTAAAGAACCCTCCAGCAGGAAGGCTGAAGAGGAATGGCTAATGTCTGCAGTCAGGATAAAAGCTTCTTGGCCTCAGTTTCCTTTCCTTTTGAGGTCATAGATATCAGTACTGGGTGATTCTTTTGGGAAGAGGCTGAGAGCAACACTTGAACAGGAGGAAAAAACAAATAGAAGAGTGAAAAGCATGAAATCTTGACTTGGATGCCAAGACAGAGGAAGGATGAAGAAAACCCAAGGTGTAATTCCCTTCCATCTTTTCTTCAGGACTGCAACACTAAATTCCCATCTTCTGGGAAGGTGCTTGCTCATGTACATTCACTGGAAATACTAACTTGCCATCCATCACTATCACCTCTCTCTTTTCTGGCTTAAACCTTTCGATATTCCAGGAGAAACTTTTTTGTGAATTTGAGCTGTGTGCTTTGCTGCCTTCGGGGCTGGATTTCTGGCACTCTTAGTTCAAAGCTGGTGGCAAGTCATTTTTGCAGAGGGCAACAGTATTGCTGCTATGCAGATCACTTAATTATTCCGAGTGTTATGAGTGCAAGTCTCTGAAGATGACAGTGTAATGCAGGGAAAGCTGAAACAAGAGGTAATGGAAGGTAATGAAAAAGTCAGAGGTAGACAAGATGATCCCGGGATGGGAGGTCAAACAAAACAAAACACTTAATAAAGGACTGTGGAGCTGGAATGAGCCAGTATTGCTGAATGGGCCAGCAGTGTCACCAAAGCAATCTAGTCCCTTCGAGTGGGGACTGTGGAGTGGCAGTGCAGGGCAGAGCTAACACCTCACACCCCCCAGAGGCTCCAGAGCCAATAGTGCCCCTGCTGACAAACATTTCCTTCCTGTGAGTCACAGCAAAGATGCAACTTCTTGGGGACAGTGACAAAGGGAACACCAAATGACCGTCACCACCCCCAAAAGGGCTGTCTCACAATTGCAGGCTTTCCTGAATGAAGGATGCAATCACAGGCAAGGACATCCCCATGATATCTTTTGCCCCAAACCAAAATGTTGTTAGGAGCTTTTACAGAAAATAAATTAAGTCTACCTGATTATTCAGATCCAGGACTGAACTATTCATCATCAGAATTTTACTTAATGCCCAGGACTGGAATATTGGGTTTACAGGGACTCTAGGAAACCCTCCCACGCTGCCTTCCTTCTGAACCTCCCTGCCAGGGAACTTTTTGGTGTCAATTAGTGTATTTGTCACTTAAATTCAGAAAAAACAGCAGTATCTTTTTGGCTTGGACCATGACCATCCTGTATTAGGTATTTTACAAACAAAAATTAACACGACACTCCCTGTCCTAAATCACTTTTAAACAGATAACAGATGGATACAGGCAGATGGCAGAGAAAAAAAAAAAAAGAAGTGACTAGGTCTGATCAAGAATTTTCTCATCAAACCCGTGGTGATTGATAAGCTCTCCTTTAAACAATTTGGATTTGACAGTCTCGACAAAAGTTCTGATGAAAAGTAAAGAAAATTTCCAGTTAAGGTAAGGGGACCAGCAGAGAATAATGACGACATTGTCAAGGAAGTGGGCTGTGGCAGATCAAAGTTCAAGCGTTTTCTCTGAGTTAGGCATGATTAAAATCAGGCTTTTGTACTTTCAGTGTGGCTACTACCCCTTAACTTAATCAGGAAAAAAGCCCTGCTTGTTTTAAATGTACATATATATGCATAGGTACAGGCTCACACACACACTCATCCACACAGTAATGAAAGATATGTAATATGAAATGCAAATATTTCAGCTTTACTCTCTGGTGTAAATTGTAGCTGCAGTGGAGATGTTCCAGTTTAAATCAGGTCTTGGGGTCCACACTTAACTGTCTTTCCAGACTTTGGGCAATGGGTAGACTGGCAGTGATGCCTTACAGAGGAGTGGGCTGTCTAAGGGACTTCCTTAGGGCTTGCTGCTCTCCCAAGGGCACAGCAGTCCCTTCTGGCTTCTCTGACTTCTCTTCCTCACCTCAAAAGAGCATTTCCTCTTCTGTAATAGAACATTTCCTCTTCTGCAAAGGGGTCCTCAGCGGCCTCCTGAGAGTCCTTCACAGACAGTGAGAATGGTCCAAGGACTTTACACTGAGAGGGGAGAGGTAAAATGTTGCGTGCCACAGAATCATTCACCTTTCCATTCAGAATTGGGTAAGAAGGGTGTTTTTGCAACCTTCAGAGGGTGAAAGCTATCAGACATCTGAGGAAAATGTTTAGTTTGATATGAAATATCCTCTCAAATAATAGGAACAACAATAAAAGAGCTTTATTTTTAGGAAGTGTGCCATACACTGCAAAGCAAGGGGAAAACAAACAGGGCTCCCTCTGTCTCATCCCCTACAATTATCCCAAAGGAAAGTTATTTTCAGGCAAATTTTGAGAAGGAAATTTTATTTGCATACAAATGTACATCTTATTCAGCACTAAACTGGCGATATCTGAGCTAATTGAGGGTAAGTATGAACTGGAAGCCCGATTTGCATAGTTTAACAGTGGAAGAGTGTAAATACATGTTGAGATGCAAACTACAATATGAATCCTGATTGAGTACCAGTATCCCTTGCATGGGCCTGTGCATACAACCAATCAATCCCTTCTGTTTTGACACATTACAACATTTTATTATCAATTTTAATATATTGAAGTTCCCATAAAATAGTTTGATTCCTACTCACCCTGATATTTTATTTTATTTTTTTTTTAAATCAAACATTTCATGGCTTAGATTATATTTCTTACATATTTATCATGTTCAGTGTTTTACTGACTTGAAAATGCTGCTGGAATTTACTTTGCTGGTCATTTCACCATGAGCAGTCTTGCACAAGCCTGTGGAAGTTTAATATAGTTAAATATAAAGTTAATATAGTTAAATATAGGAAATATTTATCTAAATGTAGAAAATGAGATTCACCTCATCATACCACTCTTTGTTTTATTCAGTTTTGAAATTATTTCGGTTTGATAACAACCTGCTTTTATTTCTAAAAGATTTAGGGATTGAATTTTGAAGATTACAACAAATATTCTTATTGCAATTAAAAAAAAAAAAAAGGCAAAAAAACCTTTCAGTCTTTATTTGAGCTTAATTATCCCAGTAAGAAAACCTTTAATTTTAACATTTCCTTTTAAGGATGGAAGTCTGTTTCTGTAATTTCAGAGTGCGTCTTGGGAAGTAAATTAAAACCACCATCAGTGTACAGAAAGAGGCACATAATGAGGAATTTAGACATTTTTCCTATATTCCCTGAATTTTGAAAGGTTACTAATTTCCTCAGTATAAGATTGAGACTGGGAATAATATACTATCATCTTTTCTCCTGCACAGCCATTTGAAATTTGTTAGCAGGCTCCATTCTGTCTAAACACTTAACAGGAGGGAGAAGAAAAACTCGTGTTGATGAGAAGTAAAAATATTTAGTGACAGCACAAAGACCAAACAAACAAAAACCCCAAACAAACCCACCCAAACCAACCAAACACACACACACAAAACAACCTCCAAATAAAACCAAAACATACAACAACAAACATAAATCAAACACTTGAAAAGAAAAGTGTAACTACCCAAAAATAGAGGATCTGGAGTTTTGAAAGAACTTCACTGGAAAAGGGACCTGGGCTATAAAGGGGGTCTCCACTGAGCTGCTCCCTCCCCACCTCAGGGAGTCTCTCTTGCTGTCCCTTTTGATCCAGTCGCTTTCCTTCTGGCCCTAAAACATGCTTCTCTCTTTACTTATCCAGCCAGACTGTTTAAAGGCTTAAAAATCCCTGTAAGTTATCCCAAAAGTCATTTAACTTACATAAAATAGTGGCAATCAGACAATAAAGATAATTCGTGATAAACAATATTTATTCTGTCTCTGGAGAACCTTCTTCACCATCTTTTCTTGTGCTGGACTGGTTTCCTTAGGGTTCAGCCAATATTTTTTTCCCTAAAATCGTGGCTGAGTAAAAGCCAGTAAGGGTTTTAATGCCCCTGCATTGTCTTTCACCTGGGATTTACCCAGCCCCACATCTTGTGATACAGCAATTTTTAACTTGTACATAAAAAAAGGTGGCCTGAGCTGTCACAGAAGCAATGCTGCTTCTATCTCAGTTAAAAAGAAAAATAATAAAAATGCATTTCTGTTAAAGCTGAAGGTTCAGCCAGCATATTTGGAAGAAAACCCCAGTCGTTATGATAGTTTCCCTTTGCCTTTGTGGCAGCGTAAGAAGGATTAGCACACTGTATGAGCATACTGGATGATAATAAAATAGAATAATTAAAATCACTTCAACACATTGTAGATAAACCTTTGAAAATAAGGAAAAATTCGGGTTTAAGTAGCAGAATAATTGGAAAAAGTGAGTGCAAGTAAGTTTTCCTAAGAAAAGCTACTTTCTAAAACGCTCATTATCAGGGTGCAACAGAAGGAAGCATTGCCTTGCTAGAGATAATATGTACAGAGGGATGAGAAATTGGAAAGGTGGAGAGTCTGCAGAAGGTCAAGGGAGGGGGGGAAAGATGATCCATCTATCATTTCTGTCACAGTGCACCTCCCTTTTTTTTGAGAGAACAGTGTGACCCAAGAACAATGAGAACAAAATTGCTCTGCTCTGCTATTTGCAGTGTCTTAACATCACCGAGGAAGGGCTTCTGATCATGAGCAGCTCGTGTTTTCTAAGTGCTCATTGTCACAGGAAACACGAGCCCTGTGTTTTAGCACAGGGCACTGAACGTTTCTATTTCTGGCAAAGAGCAAATCGCTAAAAACAGAAAAAGGATTGTGGCTAATACAAACTGAAATCATAAAATAATTATAAAAAACCTAATGTGAACTATGGAGGATCATGTCTTTAGCCAGCAGGTGTCTGTTATTCATTACATCAGAATTTGGTAAGTCTTTTTTTGCAATTTTTTTTAAATAGCCACAGCAGACACAAACACCAAAGAGGCACCCGGGCACTTCAGGTGATGGAGGGGTGGAAATGCACCTGGAAAACTCGTGTGCCATTCAGTCAGGAGGTGCCAGACTCTGAACAGGGAATGGATGACAGAAAATGTGTTATGGTGCCACTGGAGGTGTGCATAAATGGCACGTACGGGCTTGTAAAACAGAAAAGAAACTAAAGCACGATTTCTTTTTAAAAAATCTTCATAGAGAAAATCTAAGAATCTGAGCAGTCTCCTGTTTTGATAGGGAAAATTTGTATACATGGCACATAGTATATTAAAAGTCATAAATAGCATAACTGCTGATCATAATTAATATTAAAAGACACAAACAGATCTAAGAACTTGCATTAATCTGCTTTTCTAAATGCTGGAAGTCGCTCTGTGCTTAATTAAGGGGTGGCATAATCTTGTCTTTATGGCTCTGCTGAGCTGGGTAGGTGTTCAAGTCCTGATTCCTCCACATGTGTCCGTTATGATGTTACTCAGAATGTTTTTGTCTCTATTTTTTTTTTTTGTATTTGAAAATGGGACATTAGAGTTCCTTTTCTCACAAGAGCAAATATTGTATCTTACGCTAATTTTATAGCGAACATTTATGGAGTAAAGCCATTTTATTTCCACGGTATGTGGAACTAGGGAGACAAGGATTTTTGAATATTGGCCAGTATTAAAAAAGGAATAAAATTGCAAAGATGAAATAAAAATGTCTAAGAGCTCAGCAAACAGTTGAAGGAGGAGCCTGTTCAGAAAGCTGATAAAACACCTCATAACAGGGAAGGCAAGAAAATGCCAAATGGTTTAACTTTTGAAAAAAAAGAGCCTTAACTTTACCTTGTCTTGATGTCCAAGGGTTTTCTGGTTGCTGTTTAATTTATGAAAAAGGGATAGGGAGATACAGTGAGTGGAAGCCAAAACCTGACCCTTTCAGAGGGGAAAGAGAGGGACTGTTTTAAAAGGCCAGCAAGGCAATCATTACAGACAGATCCGAATTTCTATCGGCTCTAATCTTTTAATGAAGGCTGCACAATATTCTGAAAGAGATTTTATAGCTCAGCAGAAGTGACAGACTTGATGCAAAAATTGTTGGTCCGCATCATGAAGAAGGTCAGTCTGGCCTCTCCCAGTGGTTCATTCTGGCCTTGCAATCCATAAATCCATGAATTAATGCTTGGGAGTGATGCTGATCCCATAATGATGGGGGCAGGGGAACGTGTGAGCTGTGTTAACTTGCTGAGGGTCTCGGAGCCGGGCAGGAAGAGAGAACACTTCCAGAAAGCTCTCTCGGAACAGATCAGTGCCGGATTTTTCACAAGTTAATTCTGTGAAGGGCATCTTATGTTCTGTAATGACAAGTTCTTGTGCATGACTGTGAATCCATCTGCTTTGTTCTGCGGGTTAGCTGACGAGGGAAAATTGGATTTGTTGGTACAGGGGGTTATGTCTTTAAATGAGTGGTACAAAAATAGGTCACCAAACTGAGAGCTAAGCTTGCTGTTTATTCCATTTATTTATTTATTTATTTATTTTAATCACCCCATACTACTTATTTGCAAAGCATAAACTCTGTGGCTTTTGTGCTCACAGAATTGGTCACATTTCCTAATAGTTTCGAAGAGAAGGCAAAATGGTTGTCAGTGCTCGATGTCCTGGGTGGAGATGTGGGAGAGTGGCCTTTTCCCTGGTGTCCAGGAGCTCAGCTGTTCCAGAATTCAGCAGGAATATGGCAAGCCTGAGACCCTCCTGCCTGCAAGAATTTCAGTGCCACTTTCTAACCTTCCAGGGCAATGACCTACCCAGGACATTCTGGAGGGGCAGAAGCAGAACCGTGTCCAGGTGAGCTTTCGGATTGTCTGCTTCTCACTGTTGGCTTTGGTATTAATGGGTATTTGGGAAGAAGAACTGAAAGAACCTTAAGTATACCATTTTCTTCTGGAAGTAGAGATAGCTTTGGGTTCCCTGTGCTCCTGTGTGCCTTAGACATGCATGATTATATATATAATTGGATAAGTATCTTCTCTGGAAATACTGTGAATTTTAGTTTTTTCTTTTCTTTTTTTTTCCCCCTTCCAAGCTTTTCTTAAGCTATTACTCCAATATCTTTATTTTCTCAAACTGTTACTCCGATATCTTTATTTTCTTAAGCTATTACTCCAATATCTTTATTTTCTTAAGCTCTTACTCCAATATCTTTATCTTCTCAAACTGTTACTCCAATATCTTTATTTTCTTAAGCTATTACTCCAATACTTTATTTTCTTAAGCCATTACTCCAATACCTCATTTTAGGAACAGAATGATGCACATTGGGTGAAAATGATTTGTTGTATTATTTTTTTACCTCCACGCGAAAAAGGCACATTATTTGAAATCCATTTGACCCAAAAGAATATATTTTTTCTTTTTTTTTTTTCCTTTTTTTTGTGCTTCATTTACTGACCTGAAAATATTTTTGTAGTCTTGTGGGTTCTTGAGCATAGTGAAAATGGAAACAGTCAAATAGTTGCTGTTAAAATTCCAGGATGTGATTAGTCCTTGTGTCTGTGCAGACACTGATTTTACTGGGATTATTTGCATGTTTAAGGATCTCACAGCCTGAGCAGAATAGGCTGCAGTTGATTTTGGTATTGCATTATTGTATTGAGATAACCAGTGGTTTGGATGAAAGTACTTTATCAGTGTAATGAATGATATCCATAATATTTTAAGCTATTTTTTTCCCCAAGAAGGTCCATGGCAGAATTAATGGCTTTTCATCTTGCCCCCGTGAGAAGCCCAGTTTAACATACAACCAGGGGAAAAAATAAATGCCTTTGTCTGAGTTTTTGACTGCTCGAAGCCCTTGCACAATGAAGGTCACCTGCACCTTCATTCATCCCTTATCTTCTGACATTTTTCAAGGCACACGTTGTGCTCCTGCCTGGGGCATCAGATGTCCTTAGCACAACTTTCAGGGCAACGCACAGCTCCCTTCTCTGCCTTGCTTCACACACATGCTCTGCACTGCACTCTCAGAGCTCAGGGCCACAGAAATGCCACCTTTCACCTGGGTCCTCCTCCTTCCTCCTGGCCTGGGATGGACATTTCCTTCCCTTGTTCCCCACCTGTGTATTGCACGCTTGGAATTATTCTAAATCTCGCTGTTTCTAGAAGGGAAAAGACACAAAACGTAACACAAACATGCAAGCTGGAATGCACTTTCCAAAAGGCTTGGAGATTAATGTTCTTTTGTAGAGTACAAGTGACTGACTGTTGTCCACAGTTTAAAAAAGGACACAAAAATAGGTCAAACATGACATTTGTTCCACCCAGAGTTCTTGGTAATATTAGCATCGATGGCTGAACTACGGTTTTAAACAAAACCTCAATTTAAAACATAACATTGAAATAGGGATAGTTGTTGAAAATATTTCAAAGATTTTTCAAAGATTTCTTTTCTTGGACATCTTTCACGTAATTTCAAGTTTTAGTGGAGTGGAATCTGTGTTTGCTTGGGTGGGCTGACTTTGTTGTGGGTGGAAGGAAGACTGTGTCTATGTGCTGCAGCAGGTCAACAAGAACCGAAGGAGTCAAGTAAATTGATGCCAAAAGTCACTTCAATTACTTTAAACAATAGACCTCAAACTATGAAAATTGGAGGCCCTGCTATTTTTAGGAAACAAATTTTCCCTGCAACTCTTGCGTGTACTTTTATATTTTTAACATACCCTCACTAGCATGCACACAGACATTGTTATTGTCCTTCTGTACTTCAGAATACATTACTTAAGCAGCTTATAACAGATGTAAAATCTAGGCAAGATACTGCATTATTCATTCCAGTCAGTCTGAGTTATTGATTATGGCATTTTGAGGTATTTCTGCACTTGCTTTTTTTTTCTTCTCCCTCCTAGACTGATAATCTAGGAAATGAAAATGAACGGGGAAAAATAAGAGCATAGTTTTGGTTTCATTTTTATTTCTGTGTTAAATTCAACAGCTCATGAATGAGGCTTTTGTTTTCCTTTGTAACATCCCCCTTTCCACATGCTGCACATGGTCATCCCTCAGAGAAGCCTGGCTGCACACAGCGTGTCAGCCTTGGCTGCATAGGAAAGTGCAGGCTTTTCATTCACAGAGACACGGCATCTTTTCCCTTTGTAAATGCCAAACTGAATGAAAAATACTCCTCCGAGAATTAGAAAATAATGAATGATTGGCATTTGGTGTACAATTTCTTATTCTAGGGAGATTTTGGCATGCCATTCACTGGGAAATTTGGAGTCTTGAATGACATCCACGTTTACCAGATGGGCTGTCAAGGCGTACTGTGTGTCAACACCTTTGCAGAATATCACTTGAAGCCTAATTCCTCTTGCTTATGGACATCTGATTTGGTGCTTCTGAAGGAAGTATTCTCTGTATTTTCATCCCACTCTCAAACTGTTCATGTTACTGAGGCTTGGCTCGGTCTCTTCACCCACAAAGGGTATCTGTGTGAGGGGACAGGCTTTGGGGAAATCCATGGAGCACACATGTATTGAGTATCCCTAAGTCCATGAGGTTCTCCTCATTCCTATGTTGGAACCTTAGGCAAATATGGATCTATGGCAACCAGTAACTAACAGGAACTGGTTCAGAGTCCCTCTGGTGGTCAGCTCGAAGTTATGTTCCTTAGGACTCAATACTAATGATGGGCTACTGTTGTTTAAGTGTTCAGTAATGACCTCTTAGTTGAGACGAAATCCTCAGCAAGTTGGTGGGTGACACCAGATGGGGTGGAATAGTCAATCTGCTCCATAGCAAAGCAGGGCTGCCACTCAAAAAGATCTGACTAGGATGAAGAAATGGGCTGGCAAGAACTTCCTTGGGGTTCAGTAAAGACAAAAGCACCATTCTGTGCCTGGGCTGTAGCCAGAGATGTGGTGCAGGAGGTGGGTTGTCTGTCAGGAGAGCAGCTCTGCATGGACACTTTGATAGCACAGTCAGATAGAGAGGTGGGTACTGCTTTTCCACTATTTGCTTTGTGGACACTGGTGTGTGAGCTCATATTAAGAGTAGGCTGGTGTTTGAAATACATAAATGATGGTTAAGGTTTCATCATACCAGTAATTCCCAGCACACTGCAGTCCTGGAAAGAACCACAAAATCAAGGGCAACTGTGTTATTCCAGTGTCTTCTGTGCTCCTTGCAAGAGGATGGGTCTCAAACGACTTAGTTTCCCCCTTTTTTGCTACCCTTTGTGTAAGTTTTCTCTGCTGCCTGAGCAATACCGTATTTGTGGCCATGTAATCCCTCGGCTTGTTGCCCTGTTCACCACAGCTTGGAGAGCAGATTGAATTCTCCATGTGATGGGGTTTTTTCTTGTCAGCTGTGTTTCTCAGTCTCTGATCATTTTTTTTTCCCACTGCGGGGTTCTCTCAAATTGATTCGTGTCTCTCCAAGTGTGTTGCCCAAAAGTGGACTTAAATTAACTGAGGACTTGTAAGTGCTGAGCTGAGCTGAGAGATTTCTCTCTGTACCCTGCAGGTCATAGTTTTGCTTATAATCCCAGTATGGTGTTTCCCTTTGTGCAACACCTAAGTGGCGATTCATGTTCATCTTGCAATCCAGTGAAACTCCCCAGTCCCTTCAGAGCAAACTGCTATCCAACCACTTCATTATGTGGCAATTTATGCAGATTTCTGGATACCAGAATAGTAGAGTGGTGACCACAGCTGCCTGGAGTAGGTATCCTTGGCCACAGACCATCTAAATAAATATCTTTAGAAGGTCATACCAGCTGCTCGTTAGAGCAAATAGCCAAGAACTAGGAAAATTCCGAGATCAAATCCTAATTAAACTACTGACTTGCTGCATGACCTTGGGTGGCTGCACTCTTTGTGTAGCCATGAGCCCCAGATCAAAACCTCTCTGCTGAACTTCCCTCTGAAGAGAGATTAAAAAGCTGTACAAAGCAGAACCTGTGTCCATCACCGACAGGAACATTCTGTTGGTCTTGAACTCCTAACCTGACCCCTGACACTTAATGCAAAATACATCTGTACCTTCCTATATTCTTGTTCTTATTTGTTTATATGGGTTTGTGGATGCATTATGATTAACACACACGCATCCACATAGATTACTGTCAGTGGGGTTTTGCACATCCAATTGCCTGTTTTATCTTACTGAGATGTGGATGTTTTTCTGGTGCAGCTTGTAGGAAATGATGGATTTTAAGAGGAAGGGAATTGGCTATAGTGCTCTGTTGTCTGAGCTTCAATGGAGAAGTTTTACTGCTCAGTACTTCACTAATAAACACTGACTACTCAAGTTACACTGGGTTTAATCTGTGTGAAGAAGGCACAGTTTGGGAAATACTGGAGATGAATGACCACTGTACTGCCTGCCTGTGAACCTGGGGCTGCAGTAGGCAAACAAATATGAAAAATCAAAGCTCACATCTTTGCTTTGTTTAGAATGTTTTTTAAACACTGACCATTCAGCCAAACAATACCGTGTTGTGCTGGTTTGCAGAGCACCAGTGGATCTGTGGGGCAGCTGAACTGACAGGAAATCCCTGGGAAGTTTGCAGGATTCCCATCACAGGGAGCACCAAATGAAGGCACAGCTGCCTCTCTGTGAGTCCATCCAGCTCAGCCCTGCAGTGTGGTCCAGCTGAGGAATGGCTCTGGCTTGCTAGTACTAAACATCCCACGCTTCAAGGAGATGTCTGCATTTGGAGAGCTCACAGACATGTCACAAATGGTGGTGAGCCAATGCAGCTTTAAAGGTCAGACCATTCTCAGAGCCAAATCTCCACACTGGCTTCCTGACACTGCTGCAAGAGTGGCACCTTCTCATTGAGGGTAAGGGTGATAAGTGTGGAAATAAGTGCTCACCTCTGAAATTCGGTTTATTATGGGCCCACAGGGAACTACGAGCCAAATTAATAAATAAGATGTTCCACCCTAATAAAATTTCTCAAATTATGCAGAAGCATGGGGAAGTGAGGACAGAGTAGGAAGGTGGGTATGAAGGCAGGCGCTATTCTTTTACCAGATCTGCAGTTCCCTGCAGTGGTTCTTTGGCTGGTTAGTTTTTGGCAGGCTGAGCAATCTCCTTTTTTCATGTGTTGAATGGTACCTAGTGGTCATTGTCATGGTGCTGGTAGAAGCTGTGGGGAACCCACCAAGTTGATAAGGGGGCTGGAACACCTCCCCTGTGGAGACAGGATGGGAGAGTTGGGGCTGCTCAGCCTGGAGAGGAGCAGGTTGTGTGGAGACCTCAGAGCACCTTCCAGTGTGTGAAGGGGCTGCAAGGAAGGCAGAGAGGGGCTGTTCCTCAGGAACTGGAGTGATGGGACAAGGGGAATGGATTCCCACTGCCAGAGGGCAGGG
>JAWWTY010000019.1:3741306-3754697 GCA_035222235.1 Margarornis squamiger | reverse complement strand
GCTGTGGCTGCCCCTGGATCCCTGGGAGTGTCCAAGGCCAGGTTGGATGGGGCTTGGAGCACCCTGGGCTGGTGGAACGTGTCCCTGCCCAGGGCAGGGGGTGGAAGGAGATGATCTTTAGGGTCCTTCCAACTCAGGCCATTCCATGACTGTGTGCTGAGGAAGCTGCTCCAGTGTGAAGATGTTCAGCCAATCTTCTGTCTTTTCTGAGGGGTGGAAGTGGCTCTGTGAACAATAATGGTAAGTGTTGCCTTGTACACTGGTTGTATAACATAGTTCATCCACTGCAGTGGAAAATTATTAATTGCCCCTTATCCAAGCTGTTTTATCCATCAAATAAAGAGGTCTTACTCTACAGAAGCGTGTGCCATGGATGGTGTCAGCATAATTTTTATGACAGCAATTAAAACCTCACATTAAACCACATTTTAATGTTTATTACACAAACTTGTGCAACTGAGCTAATGAAAAGGGATGTTTTTCTTTGTATTGTACGAAATTTGTGAAAAATGAAGATTTCTCCTGCAAAGCTTTTTTTTCACCACCTCACAGAGTGGATAGTGCAGTGGTAACTATTTCTCATTCACTTCAAGAATCCAGTGCTGAATTTTCCTTGCTATTAAGCTGAAAACACTTACTTATCAAAATGCTGCTGTCACTGAATTTAATACTAATTTTAATTTATAGCAGTAAAATCTGAGCCAATTGGTAAAACCTCTGATATTCTTGTAAAATATTATTCTATCACTCAAAAAAGCACCATGGAAACTCTCATGAATGGCGAGTGGCATTATTTATCATTCTTTTCCATATCCACCACTGAACAGTTTTCACTAAAAGAGTCAGTTCCTTTCCCAAGGCAGGATTAAGGTCTCAGGGAGCCTCTTGGCCAAAGCACAACTTCTAAGGATGAATATAATATGAATCAAGATAAGAGCGTGTGATAGTGTATCTCCAAGAGCAGGTAACATGCAAAAGGCTTTAATGACAGATGTAGGGTATAGAGATACCACCCAAATGATGCTGAGCTTCCAGATGGATAACAGCCAGGCATGCACAGCTAAGAAATGATCCAAGCTAAACACCCAAGGACAGCCTTCCTGCAAATAAGAGAGAATTTCTGGGCAAAACATGAATGAGAGAGGATGTTCCCCCTCAGAATTTCACACAGTATAAGCAAGAATGGAAAAATATTGAGGGATGAGGTCGTTTCAACCAGGCAAACTGTCTTCCCAACAAAAGTGGCTCATGAACACCCTTGCAGAGTCCACTCTTTACACAAAATTTTCTTGCTGCTCTGTTTGATTATTTACATCTCTGATTACCTCAACTCAATCACAATAAAAACATAAGGTCTGTAGCCAGCTTACAAAGATTTAAACATCTAAACTGGCTGAAGGAGGTGAAATGTCAAGGAAGCTGCAGTTTAGCATTTCATGCTTTCGGAATCCCAAGTTTCAGGAATACCTTGCAGGCGATTCCAGAATCTCAGAGTCATTACAAACCCAGCACTAGCTGTGGGTCCTGGCTTTTGGCTCTGTCTTTTATTTCACTTAGTAATTTTTTTGAATTAAATTTACAGATTTTCATCCCTGTCTGAAAAAGAATCAACCACCTCACGTCTGTTTTCTGTGCTGGATATATGAGATTTAGTAGGTAGAAATACATTAACTGAACATAGACAAATTGTTTTGCAGTATAAAGGAAACAGAAGGCTTTCCAACTTATGTACACAGTAGGAAATAATATGTTATTCAAGGCAATTGCCTTCCCCTTGTTTCAAAAACCTGGCAATGAAGCTGATGTAAACAATATGTAAAGACAAGTGAATCTCAAAGAGAGGCAGTTTTTCTGGAACACCTCTTTAAGCCAGTATGCATAGCAATTGCTCATCATCCCACAGGATTTGACCCCTTACACGAACTGGAAAACTATAAAATGCACAATATACACAGCAAAATAAAAGAGAAAACAGGAGGTCTCGTATAATGGGGAGAAAGAGCTGCACTCTGCTAATAGGGCTGAGAAGAAGGATGTGCTTTCACTCCAGCTGATCTGTTGGAAATAGCAGTGCAGCCGATGTTTTCCCTGATTCATGTGAACAATGTGAAATTCTGAACTCCAGTGAGTGCTCAGTGCTCATTGTTTTCCCAAATAGCCACGTACCGCTCCGTTTCCTGCAGCCCAAATGATCACAGATGCATTGGAGTCGAGATTTCCAAAACTGTTTATGTTAGCAGCAGCTGATAACTCTGAATAAAATGTGTCAAATTGCTTTCAGGACCAACCACTTCACTCCAACACAAAGGCAAACATTTGAGTCTCTTTGCAGCTTGAACATTTCCCCATAGAACACAGCTGTCTTAAGTGCCATTATTCACGTGTCGATTTAGTGGCACTGAGGAGTACCCCTCTTTCTCTACCCCCAAAAGGCTTGAAAGCTGATGACCTAATTTTCTAATCTCTAGCCAGGTATTTTGCGTGTGTTCCTGACCAAAATCTCACCCATTAAAGTAAACAGGGCATTGTCCTTTAATAGAATCAAGATTACTTGAAAATCCTCTTGAAAACCATTGAGAGTAGCAGTTACCAAACATCTCTCAGGCCTGACTGAATAAGCATTGGAAGAATATCAAATGAGCCTATTTAGAGATTAAGTAGAGTTTAAAGCCACACTTAGATGTTATTCTGTCTCTGGTCCGGGATACATAAATAGGACTTGTGTTCCTTTAATTCAGAATTCCTTCTTCAAGGGATCTTTTGAAGCAGGGTTCATGCTGCCTTGAGACTTTAATCCTGTGAGATTAAATTGGGAATGGAACTGGGGAAACTTCTCTTTACACAAGGTCAAAAGTGTAGATAGACATTTTGCTTCATTCTCCTGAAATACGTGGCTCAGCTCCAAGGACTCGGGTATGTTTAGAGCTAAGCAGATGTGGCAGCTGTTTGGGTTTGGGATTTTTGGGTTTCCTATTACTAAAGGAACCTTAGTGCAAGACAGATTTTTATTATTCTTTTTTAATTAAACATATTACAAATGTTGTATCAATAGAACATTAAAATTTCATTTGTTGTTTAGAAAGTGCTAAAGATTACATTCAGACTATGTCTGTCTCTGAGTCTCAGCCTGAAGAGCAAGAGCAGCAGGGGAGGGGAGAAGATGTTCATCCAATAATTGTTGCTCACATTCAGGAGTGGTCACACTCTGGGACCACATAGGACAGGCTCTGGAGATGACTGGTGAATTCAGGATCATCCTCATCTGAAGCAGAGTCATAAAAAGCAAACAAGCACCTCAAACCCTGGCTTTGGTTCACACAATTAGCATAAAATAATATTTCAGAGTTGTCTTGTGTGCTGCTCTAGCTGAGGTTAAAAAGGATTTAGCAATACAAACTTCATTTTCTGGGGGGTTTACAAGTGTTCTGAGTGGAAAAGGAGCCTGCCAGATCCTAGCCCAGAGTGCAGTACATATTTCCCATTTTAAACCCAGGAAGAATTAATATAATGCACCTGCAGTTGTGTAAACACTAAGGACCACATTTTGCACTGCTTACTAAAAGCACAGGTATGTGAGAGCACAACATTTGCTCTCCTGGTTTCATGTGTGTAACAGCAGAAATGGGAAATGGGAATGAGGTTAATTCCGTGTACATTTAACAGTTCTCACCATTCTCTTTTATTAGAGTCAAAAAACTTGCCTAGCAAGTGAAGGGAAAGTAATAATTTTGGGCAAAGACTGATGCATTTCAGAGTCTGGGACATGTTACTTGTCTTTCCCAAAGGCTGGGTTGTTTTTTTTTTGTGTTCATGCCTCTTTAAATGGTATACATCTTACACATCTTGAATATGTATTTGCACAAGAGCCTGGAACCACTCCAGGAAGAGCCATTATACTTTTGTCATCTACTATATGGATTTTAAAGCATTTATAAATAGGTATTTAGTTCTCAGCCTAGAACTGTTCCCTCAGAAACAGTCTACAAATAATACACATTTATAGGACTCCTCTTTAAATGCATTGTTTACCAGGGGGAGACAGGAAATTGTTTCTTCTATGTACAAACATATCATTTACCTGAAAAGAGCTGTTCAAATATTATTCGTTTCTGCCTGAGCCATTTTAGTCCTGCAATTAAACCACAGCCAAGCTCTCATGTGCTGAAAGTTGTGACATCAACACTATTAGTGTATTTTCCTTGAAGAGAAATGAGGATACATGAAAGATACAATAAAATTAACTCTGTGCTCACCCAGTTATAAGTTACCCATGACAGAGGGGGTTTTAGATCTAAATCTCTACCCAGATATGAAAGCAAATTCTTCCAAGGCATTAATACACCTCAATATTTTACACTCAATGCTGCAAACATTCTGCACATGTTCCTGTGACTGCTGCTACACCCACACTGTCACTTTGGGAATTGCTGTGCCCAGCCCTTCTGTAACCAGGAGGGAATTTTACAATCTTTCTCCTACACTTAAGACCTTCACTTTTGGAACCACTGAAGACTATTTTTGGAAGATAGGAAGTGTTAACCATTGCTTTAATAATACACATTTTCTGTCAGTGACTGTTTTTCTGATGATGTTGTATATGCAGAATATATGTGTGTGTGTGTATATATATATATATATATATATATATATATATATATGTATATCAGAAATTTCTGCCAAATTTTTTGTCATCAGGAATATTGGCTACTCAAAAGCAGAGATCTGAAAGCAACTCTTTTGGATGGGAAAAATATTTCCCACGTTTGAATTGCTGTATTCAAATCAGACCAGGTATTTAATCCCAGCTCTTTCTCATTCCAGACCACTGCTGTCATATCAAACTACAAGTGGACACTTTTCCTGAGCTTTCCTCCCATTTTTATTTTCTTTCTTTGGAATGATTTGCTGCTCTTGGTTTCCTAAGATTGCTGTTTCAGGGGGAGGATTTTGAAATCTCAGTGCTCTGTGTGACACTAAAATATATGTTCCTTTCAAATGTGTTTCTAGTGGCTTTTCCTCACTCGACTCACTCTCTGAGATGCCTCAGATGTGGAACAGTTCAGTCGAACTGAGATGTGGCTCACATCTTCTGTGGGATTTTTAAAATGCTCACCATGGCTGGTGAGAGGTAAATGCCCTGGGATGAGGATTAAATAACAGGAATGCTTTTTAACTTGCCGAATTATCCCTGGTGAAAAGCCAGCACATTGTTTTCAGGCAATTTGCACTGATTAGCTCTGGATTATCTTTCTGTGTACAGCATCTCTCACTCGAGTTTGCATCCATGCAGCTTTCGGCTCCCCACAGTTCTGCATTCTCATTACAATCTGGATGTGTCCAATCTGAGCACCACAGTGTCTTATAAACTCCTGGGTTTTCCTTCTCCTTTCCCTGCTGACACCAAAGCTGCACCCAGGCTGCTGAATTGGGCCATTTGTTCACTAAAAATAACCTGTTTTTTAGTTATTCCATGAGGTATCCATGATGGTTTCCCTTAGGTAGCTTATTATTACTATTTAGGAAGGAATCCCTCCCTGGGAGGGTGGGCAGGCCCTGGCACAGGGTGCCCAGAGAAGCTGTGGCTGCCCCTGGATCCCTGGGAGTGTCCAAGGCCAGGTTGGACGGGGCTTGGAGCACCCTGGGCTGGTGGGAGGTGTCCCTGCCATGTCAAGGGGAGGGATGAGATGACCTTTGTGTTCACTGTTCTCAAACTACTTTCCAGTCCTGGACATATTTCAACCCCCCCGCCCCACCTTGCCCTTTTTCTACATAGCTCTTTCCTTTTTTTTATTGAACCAAAGCCTAATATTCTCTTAATAAGCCTCTTAACCTACTCCCAGTTTTCTCCAGCCTTCCCCCTCATCCTCCTCTATCTGGTCTTTGTTTCTTTTGACCTGCATTATTTATCTCTCATTCCCACCCACCCCTCTGTCTCTAGTTTTTCACTCCATCTATTGATTGCTCTGTGTCTGTCTGTCCTTGAACCCAGCCTCCTTCTCTGCTTTTGGACACCATGCAGCTATTCCTAGAAAGAGAACTCTGCCTCACTCCAGGTGCTATCTAGGAAAAGAAACAAATCTAATTCTAAATGCAGGTGGACGCTTTGTTTTGACAGCAGCAATTATCTGTAGTATTAATGCATCATAATTATTTGGTATTAGTGAAATTAGGAATAAAAGCAGCAGACTGTCACATAAGAATACTGCTGTTAAATAGTTTATTTAGATATTCCAAGAAAAAGGGAGAAGCTTGAGTTTTTATTTTATAACAACAGTGATTGCCGGATTATATGCAGATTCTGGTTTATTCCTGGATTATTTGGGGTTAAAAGACCTTGAAGAAAATGCCTTTAATCTCTCACATAACTGAGTTGAGTGTGCTCCAGCAGAGGGTTACAATGTGTGGACTGTGATTGTATAGAACCCTTTTGCTGCTGAAGAAAACCCACCCAGAGACAGACGTGGCACTAACGCATCGGGGGGTTTGATGGATATTATCTTTAGATAAAATCCATCTAGCTCAGACAGATCTCACTATATTCATTAGCTTTCATCTCTGCCCAAACCTCCTTTTCTTTGCAATTTAAATTTGGTATCTTATGCTCAGAAAAATTCCCATTTCCTGAGCTTCGGAAGCAGCATTACCAATATAAAAAAGCCTTTTGGCCTTTAATAAAGGATTGTTTTACAGCTCATTTCTGCAGAACAAATATTGCATGTAGTGTGAGTGCACCATCAAGAAACCTTTAAATGCATTCCTATTAATATGGCTTTTTTTCCCCACCTAACAATCTATCCAAAAGAGAAAATCCTATCAGCATCACTAAACTCTGCTTTAAGGTTTCATTGATCTTTGCCTTAGAACAAGATTATAAAACCAGTCCTACACAGAGATAATGTCGAGGGAATTTTGGCTAATCTCAGCACTCATTTGAGATTAGATCTCGTCATATTCAGACACATATCTCTTCTTGTAGATAACATATGCCTACCAGTGTTTACCCTTAATTAAGATGCAATAGCTGCTTTTGTTTCCTTTGGTCCTAACAAATATATTCATGGACATTTGATGATAAATGTCTTGTGCTCAGTGTGGAGCATTCCAGGCTCAGGGTCGATTTTTCCTGGTGAGGACTCCTTTCTACCAGTGAGAACCTGTGCAGTGAAACACATCATCTTCCTGCATCCTAATGTTTCAGCCTGCACTTAGGAATTCAGCTCGCTCCTTTATTCTTTAGCTTCCATTCTGCAGAAGCTTGTATATATAAAGATTATTCAAATAGCTTTTTGTCAGTGAGGGAATTATTCTGGGGAAGGACAGCACCTAAGAAAAATGTGGAAATTACCATAAAAGTTGAGGAAAAGATTTCATTTTCACTGTATCGGTTTTCATATGTCAGGCTGTAAATAGAGTCTTACAAAGACTTAAGTTAACAGTACAAAGAAACTAGAATTTAGACTCCACTCTTAAAATAATACTATGGATAATATTCTATACCTCTATACCTGCCATTTGGTTCATGGATAACTCTTCATGGATTTTCAAGTCCAGCAAATCATGTGTTCTCAGGGTGCCTTTTTTAACACACAGGCACTTCCATCAGAATGTCTAAGTCTTCTCTTCCTCCTAAATAAAGTCATATGCAGTATTATTTGGGGGCATCTTTTATGATACCAGGTTATCCAAAGCACTGCTTTTCATGAGGGAAAACATAAGCCTCCAAGGGTGTAACATTTGTTTACAGCTGGCTCTCTTTCTCTCTGAGAACATTTTGCTTTGCATTATTAGTTAATAGCAAGGGAAAATGGAGAGCAAAATTACTGCTGCATAAACAAACCTGTTACACAAATGCCTTCGACATTCCAAAGAATGGTGCCAGAGATTGTATGATCTATTTATTTTTTGGTTTGCAGGGTCACTTGTGAATAACACATCAGTTGAGCTTTCACAGTTTACCAGCTGTGGAAATGACAGAATTATTTAGGGCTCAGCTCTTAAGCATGTTAAAGTTGATGATTAAAATCCCTTTGGCTTAAGCATTTGCACAATCAGTCTTGGACTGTCAGAGATTTCTGCTGTGTGGCTAAAAAGCTACTTTTCTTTTTTCCTTCAGCAACAAAAGCAATGGTGTCTCCCAGTAACAATTGCTGTTGGGAGACTGACAAAAGATCTTCCTGAAAATGGTCTCAGGGTATGTTCCTGGTGTGTCCTAACTCATAACAGGGTTCAAGAACACTATGCACATCCTTCTCACGTGGGTAATGTGATATAAATAACATGGTTATTTATATAACCAGTTGCAGAAGCAACTGAAGCAGCAGTTCCCGTTCCATGTAAGTGCTACAATTAAGTCTTGTTATGATGAACAGCTAAAGTCAAGTCTCTCTATATTTCTGCTTAAATTACACAAACTTCAGAATTGTGGTCGTTGTTATTATTTTGTATAATTACTTTATGTCTCTAAAGTCATTAATGCCCTATTTTAAAGCACCTGTTCTGACTAATGGTGTGTGAAGTTGAAGACAAAGGCAGGGTGGATTTTACTCCACTCTTCTTGAACAATTCATACACTGAAAGTAGCACAGAGCCCAATAAACATCTGTATTATGGTATACTTAAAGCTGAAATCATTGAGGGTTTCTCACCTTTGCTTGATACCTTAGCTACTCTCTTCCCTTTTATTCTTATTTAGTGAAGCACATCAGTGTCTTGAATTTTTTGCATCTGCTTCAGACTCAGTGCCCAAGGATATCATTATAATTAAGGCTGCACTATATTCCTCTTTTGCATAAGCATGGCTGTGCATCAGTGGTTTTTCTGTTTTCTTTAATTTGATATTATATATTGTATTGTCTCCAGCAAATTTATCTGTTCATTTCTTGCACAAGTTTGCTCGTGTTCAGTCTTAGGTTGAGATAGTTGGCCTTACTCTATCCCTGTGATAATTAACAGTGACTCCTGGTGACTTCACAAAAGTTCCTACCTCCATATCCATTTTTTCCCCCATTTCACATCCCTATCCATTTATTTGAGATACTTAAGGAACTTAATCACATTATCCTTTGGTGGGAGTGGCTAAACTTCATTCATTTTAACACGGTTTGCATGAGAGATATAAAGATATTAATATTTAATAATCTGCTGTGTTTAGCAGATCATAAATTTTATAGTCAACCTATTGCTTACTTAGGCATGAAATACCCAATGTATGTTCTCCTAATCAGGCTTGTTATCCTCACTGAATTGTGAGGCAAGTCTGCAAGGTACTTAGCACATAGCCCAAAGTTACTGGGTTTGCAAGTCTGAGCAGAGGGACCTTTCTGGTTTCCATTCCTGGTTCTGTGCTCTATAAACTTGCACAAGTCATGTAACCAGCACTAAAACTTCCTAACTGGAGTCAGGCACCTGATTAAATGATGCTGTGGGACATCTGAACACCCAGCAGCCACAGCTAGCCAAGCTTCCAGTCTTTTGTCTCTATCCCAGGATCAATTAATTCCATTTAACAGTCACTGGATAACCCTGAGCATGTTGGCACAAACTCCAGTTTCCCCTTTGCCATCTCTGGAGTGGGGACAGTGTCTGGGCCTAAGGGCTGGCTGTAAAATGAAACACAGCAAAAGTCATTAGGGCATGAGTATCTGGATTCTGGGGTTTTTCTAAAAAAGTCCTTTTAAATACATTTTTTGAAACTGCAACATACCCACAGAGCACTGATGATGTTTCCCTCCTCTGAAAGAAGTGCTGAACATTACCCATGCTGCAAGGCCAAAGCGTTTGACAAATATGTGGCTTTGTGCATATACTGTAAAGCTGCTTTCTACCTGCTCTGACTGATGCTTTTGGGACACAGTGGGTTCCTTACCCATGGAATAACCTGCAGCTCCGAAGGCTGTTCCTGCTGGCTGGGTTGCTGGCATGACTGTTCCCATAGAACTGGCCAGAAGCACTGGACTTGCTTCCCAGCCATCCATCACTTATGGAAGGTATGCACCATTTCTTTCTGAAAGTGAAGGGCATTAGAGACTGAAGCACTTTCTATTTAGCAATTCACTTGTTTTCACTTTGTTTCTGGCGTCGCTCTCTGAACGAAGACATGAATCTTTTAGGTCTATGATAAATTCAGAAAGAGTATTATGGTTTTCAAAATGTAACCAGTCTGTATTTCCAAGCAAATACATGAATGCAGAGGAGCCCTCTGCAGAGTGCAGATGTAGCATGTGCCATGTAATTTCTGTTGCAGAATGTAAAATATAGAAAAAACCCTGGACACAGGAATCATCAGCTCCTCCTCCCCAGTGGCTTTTCACTTAGACACTCTATTCTCTGTATGGCTGTGAGCTGCTATATTCCTGCCAGACACCACACAGAGGGGAGGAAAATCAGGACACAAGTGTCAGCCTTGTTGTTTCCAGCAATAGAGCCCAGCCACCGAAATAACCATCTGGAGTGGCTCTTCAGGGAAAGGTATCCAGGGCCCATCAGTGCTTATTGTGTTTGGAAAAGTTCAGAGGTTTGAGTAGCATAATGCTCAGTGATGTCTGCTCGCTCTAAACATTGCGCGGTTTTAGCACAAACTTCATTTATTGTTGACAGTGACAGTCTCTGTGTTTATTTCCCTGTGTAATCTTTGGCTGATTTCAAGTGTGCCTGTAAATACCGCTGCCATTTCAGCAAACAAGTTATTAGCTCTATCGGAGGTAGAGACATGACAGATCTTTGAAAGGTTAAGTCTTGTGGAAGTGCCTCTTGAAGGCAGAGGCCACTTTTCCTTTCCTTTGAAGATAATCAAAATATGGAGAGTGGCTGGTCATGAACAAAATGATCAGGGTGGCATAACTAAAGCTTATTGAATTTGTGCTGAGGATCCCAAAAAATGGCAGTTTCATTTGTTCCACACAGTTTTATCCTCTAATTCCTAATCACAACGCTGTCTTATTGTGCACAATGAAAAGACTAATTTGACTAAATCCATTCATAAATGACAAAATCAATAGTTCTCCTTTTGAAAGTCACTCAGCATATAGAATATGAGAATTTATGGTTAGTTTACTGCTGTCATGGATGGGTCTCTCTCTCTCTCTCTGGTAGTAACTGATAAAGCAGCTTTTGAAGTCAGACTGTCTCAAAAAAGTACTTAAATCCATCTTAATGTACCCCGGGGAAGCGAGTCTGAATTAACCTAGTACCTTAGTTTTGCAACAATAATAAGGTGAAAGGGAGTATACAGCAGAAACTGATTATAATAAGTGATACAAAAGGAGACAGCAACAATGAGGCAGAAGTAGAATAGGAACTGGGATTAAGGGATCTCTCACCCAGCCATGTGCAAAAATGTTGAAAATTAATGTTGTATTGTTTAGCTAACAGCTGTCAAGTCGTTCAAGTCATTGTAATGTGTGCTGTGCTTGCCTTCCTCCCCGGCTCACCAAGAGCCTGTTAGAAATCATATTCTCTTTCTTCTTGAGAATGACAAAGTTAATCCTTCCTTGCATTGCTTTTTAAACAAACTCTCAGCAAAGGCTGTCTCCTAAATTTGTCAGTTAGGATATCAAGGTAGCGTGAAACTTTGATGTTAGACGGGCGTTTGATGAATGGGGTTAAAAATCACTTCGGGCCATATTGCCTCTGGTTGTTGTGCTTGTGTGTGGATGTGAAGGATGCAAAAACACCCTGGAACAGTTGGGGGGCTGCTGTAATCAGAGACAACACCCTGTTCCTCACCCTGGCTACATAGGAGATGCGTTCCCCTGAGAGCACAGGACACACAGAGGAGAACAAGGAGGAGTCCAAGGGCCTTTCTGTTTCATCAAAATACTGTTCTCATAATAATATTAATAATAATACTAATACAATAAAATTGAAAGAAAAATAAATATAAAGTCTTTCTCAAACAGACTTGAAAGCCAGTATTGCCATTCCTAAAATCAGGCAATGCCCATATCACTGTATTCTGACATCTGTTACTGTTTCTCCATTCCGGCTTCCTGGTTCATTGCTCTCTTTTTATACACAAGATGCTGCATTAATAAGTTATATTTGGGATTGAAAGGATTTAGCAAATTTGTTCACTAAACCACAATATTTAAAACTAATATTAAAAATTAAAACTAAGGTGGTTTGTGATATTTCTACAATTTTGCCCATGGTAGAAGAGAAGCAGAAATCAAAATAAGCTGGCTGGGGCATTTTTATCTCATAGATTCAAATTTTGTCCTGCATAAGCAGAAGTTACACATGCTGCTGATCAGCCCTTGGTGTTCTGAGAAAGGTGGCAGTGGGGGTAGATGTTTGGTCTGGTGTTTCCTTAAAGCCAGGGGACAACTGGTTTCATTCTACAAGTTCCTGTGGCTCTGAATTCTCCCATTTGTGAGACCAGGGCAGCAGCCTCAAACACCAGCTGAACAGCAGGCACTTCTTAAGGACACAGAACAAAGCTTTGTGGGCATTTCTTTGATGTTTATCATCTCTCAGACAGTGTTAAGGCCTTTTTACCTTTTTAGACATCGGTTGATTCTTATGAAAAAGCAAATTGAAAATACTCTTTCAACTATTGTGTTGCTCTGGTGCTGATTAGCCAGGAAAACCCTTGTGTTGGAACCACTCTGGGGAAGAGGCTTCATCCTTTACCAACAACATCCTTTCAAAAAAACCCCAAAACAAAATACATCCACGATTAGATTGTGGCAGCTCTCATGTAGATGGGGAAAGAAGAACAATTGCATTCAGATCAGAGCAAACTAAATTTTTGATGTGTAAGTGACCTATGGCAGAAATAAGAGCACGAGAAGCTTGCAACGTGCAAGGATGCACTCGTGCATAACAGTCTTGACAATAGCTAGCAAATATACTTCTGTATCCCTGCAAATAGCTGCATTGTTGTCCCAGAGAAACTCTGTGCAGCAATGCATGCCTAATGAAAGACTACCCTGCACGGGCACTTGGCTTTAGAAATTTGCTCCCACTCAGAAAGGCTGCAAACCTGTTCATTGTTTGGTGCCCCCATCGCTCCAGACTTCCAGCAATTAGGGAAGTTGTTGCTACAACTTGTATAGCAACCAATTTTTTAAGTAATGATCAAAAACATCAGGAATAATTTTCTTAGTAACCTGGTATTACTCTGCACAAAAACAGGATGCAGGGCAGTGCTTGTTTAGGAAAGCAAATGGAATGTTGTGTTTCTGAAGTGAACCGAACAGCCTCCCTTTGCAACCTTGAGCAGCCTTTGAATCACGGAATATCCTGAGCTGGAAGGGACACACAAGGACCATCCAGTCCAGCTCATGGCCCTGCCCAGACACCCCAACAATCCCACCCTGTGCCCCAGAGCATCATCCAAGCCCTCCTGGAGCTCTGGCAGCCTTGGGGCTGTGCCCACTGCCCTGGGGAGC
>JAWWTY010000019.1:3720020-3739540 GCA_035222235.1 Margarornis squamiger | reverse complement strand
GGGAACGGAGCTGGGAAGGGGCTGGAGCAGCAGGAGGGGCTGAGGGAGCTGGGGGGGCTCAGCCTGGAGAAAAGGAGACTCAGGGGGGACCTTCTGGCTCTGCAACCCCCTGACAGGAGGTTGTAGTGAGGTGGGTGTTGGTCTCCTCTCCCAGACCACCAGTGACAGGACAAGAGGAAATGGCCTCAAGTTGCACCAGAGAAGGTTCAGGTTGGATATTAAGTAAAATTTCTCCACTGAAAGATTGATCAAGCATCGGAAGGGGCTGCCCAGGGAAGTGGGGGCGTCACCATCCCTTGAGGTGTTCAGAAAACAAGTGGATGGGGCACTCTGTGATATGGCTTAGTGGGTGTGGTGGGACTCAGTCAAAGGATGGAGTGGATGATCTTGGAGGTCTTTTCCAACCTTAATGATCCCATGATGAGGTTGAACAAGCAGTCATTGCTGAGGCACCAATACTCACCTGCACCCAGAGTGGTCACAGTCTTGGTGTCAGCTGCCCCCTGGTCAGGAGCTGATCCACTGCTTGGATCCATTAAAATGTTCTTCTTTCAGCCAAACTCTCTTAAAACTCGAACAGCTTCCATCAGGCTGTTTCTCTTAGTTTATAAACTGAAACCAACCTTGGCACACACTTTTCCACTCATTCCACACACCTTTCCCGTGCTTCTGGCCTGCTAAAAAAGTGTTTTTCTAGTGATTACAAGGGAAAGAGCAGCTGCAAGGAAATTGATACAGTACATAAAGTGCACATTCTGTAAACAAATACTGTTTTCTCTAACGAGAAATTTTCTCATCAATCAGTATTTTGTTCTCTCTCTGGACTGAATGAGGGTCACTCTCTTCAGTTGTGTGGCTGTCTGTGATTTTTTGAGACTGCCATCATTGCATGGCAATAATCTGTTCAACGTTGTTTTCTACAGGGAATTGTCACCTTTATCAGGCACACTTTTCTTTCCTTTAGCAGTTTCTCCCAAATGATATGCTCACAGCTGCATTTTGGTGCAACTGGAGCCGTGTGGTGTGAAGTCAGTAGTGGAAGAGCCAAATCCTGAAGTCTGCACGCTCCATTTTGACAGGAGCAAAAGCCCAAGTGCTCATTTTGTGGATATAAACTATGATTATTTTTTTTTCTTTTTTTGGTGGTGGTTAAAATTTGTGACCCTTTTGGTTTTTGGGGGATTTTTTTGCCCCCCCAATACTTCAGCAGAACCCTTCAGCTGGCAGCTCCTGTTGACAGATTTGTTAGCAGATGGCAGAGCAGGACAAAGCCAGGCTAATGATGGGCCTGGAAGGTGAGCACAAAAACCCTAAAAAGCTGCTCCAGCCAGTGACTGGAAAATTAATGTCAGTGATAATAAGATACCTGTCGTTGCCAAAAAGGCATTTTTTTTTTAAGCAACTGTTCAATAGAAAGACTTAAAATGATCAGTATCAGCTAGTGGAGGCATTTTAAAGGAATCACAGTGTCCTGACAGCCCACATTGATTGTTTTAGCATTCAAGGCAAAGGTGCAGAAAGGAGCGATTCAGACAATGACATGGACACAGACAGAAAATCTGAGAAGGAAGGTAAATAGCACAGAGACTGCAAAGGCAAGCACTGAAGACATACAGGATTTTCCAGTGATGACAAAAGGCAAAAAGCTTTTAAGAGTGTAGCTGCAAGAGCTCAGTGTTTATTATCCAAGATTTTACAAAATGAATAAACTTCTTCTCATGCCTCAGATTTAAAATCCACAGGATGCAAGACGGATAGATGCTGGAGGGTGGATATACATTGATTTCTCAACTAGCTTTTTCTTTGAAGGCCTGTTAAATAAATGCATTTCGAAATGTGGATATTCTTTCTATAATTGTCAGCAAATGCTGGTTTCATGCCACTGTCTCTGTGAGATGCAAATTATTACAGCACTGCTTACTGGCTGCTCAGATTCAGGACCTGTGGAACAGGGCTGTTTACAAATACACCACCACCAAACCCACGGACTCTGTGAGCATGGGAACATTGTGATTCCATATGAATATGCAGAATAACTGCACCACCTTAGGTAAGAGAGCTGAGAAGAGGTTTATGTTCTCAGAGCAGAAAATAATATGTATTTCCATATAATCTATGGGATCTTGCAGTCTGGACTAGGGGTATGTGCCCAGTCTGAGCTCCTTCTCCATCTCCAGTTAACAGGACCTCCCCCTCCACCCGCAGCACATTAGCCCTAAATGTGCCATTTCTAAGGCCAAATGAATTCAACTGAAAGTTTTCCACTTGTGTTTAAAATTCAATTTTGCATACATAAGGTTTTGTGGAAAATAGCATCAGTACCAAAGCTAAGTCAACCAAAAAGTAAATAATATATATTTTCCTTAGTGTTTTCACCACGAATCAGGGTCTAAATAGTGGGGAAAGTAATTCTAAAAGCTTCCTGGGATCATTTTTTGAAAGGTGCACTGTTTGAATTTATCACTTCAGATGTGCTGACAATAAGCACATTTTAAAACCTTATGGCACAGTGCATCAGGTTACCTCATATTAATTTACTTTCTATAATTTATTTAATATACTATTGATTGTGTTAGCATTTGGATTAATGACCTTTTAAATGCTCAAAGACTAAAGGAGTTGTCTCGTAGGATGAGAAGACGGTCACGGGACTGCAATAGTTGACCAATCAGCTTTTTTAAAATAAATTAAAGATTGTGTAAACCAAAGCAATGTTGAGAATTAGGGCTTTCTAATGAGATCATCAGTTCTAAATCAATACCAACAGGGCACACACTTTTGTTTGATGTCCCCCACGTGCTTGAGAGAATTTCAGTAATCAATCCCTGCCTTTCTGACTTGCAGATGCAGAGAAGTCCAGCTCACTGAAAGGTCTGAGACTGCAAAGTAGGACTTGGGTGCAAGTGTGAGGAATGCAAATTGGACTGGTTCCAAATGGAAGAGCTGAACCCTCCTAATCATATGTTAAAGTCAATGAAAATCATCCAGTACATTGAATTTGAAGCTGATCCCTTGTGAAAATAAGGGGATGTATCATTTGCCTAATCCAACCATACTCATGGGAAGAATCTCAGCTGCCATTTTCTCTGCTGAGCTCCATCCAATTTAAGGGGAAAAAAACCACAGGCGTGGTGGTGGCAGGGAATTCAGGAGAAATCCAGCCTTTCCTCCCCTAGGTATGGACTCTGACTCCAGGACTGCCATCTCCAACTGCTTTTGCTTCTCTGAATAGTCATTTCTTCCTCTTATAGTTATTTATCTGTCTTTGGTTTCCTGGCTTTTCTCTCTCCCTTTTTCTCCCTGGCCCTGGGAAGACTTTCACAAACTCACTTACAAATGCCTGTGAGCAGTTAAGAATCTATAATCAGCAATGGGATAATCACTGCCCCTTATTATTTCACTCTTTATTTTCCAGTGTTTTGAATAACTGTTTGCACCCTTGTTTTCCTCACAAAAACCAATCCAAGTGCATAGTGAATCCCTTCAACAACTTCATCAGTGAGGATGTCCAGTTGTGACCACTGGGTTCCCTGCTTGTATGAGGCTGATAAAGAAGAAGCAATGAGGAACGAAGCTGCCAGGGCTCTGTGCCTCATGGAAATCCAGTTAGCACAATGGGAGGGCTTTTCCTCTAGTTTTCTTGAAACAAGACTCATTATTCTTTCGCTCTCTGTTGGATATCCTCAATGGCTTTTTTTTAGCGGAGTTATCCACAGACAAACTGGAACTGTAATTTGTCCAAAGCACAAGAATTTGGAGAAAGTTGTTTTCTATTCTCTTGAGCACTGTGAGTGGAAGGGAATTACGTGCTGGGCCTCCAGCTGGCAGCACATTGCAGAGGACAAGGGAGTTTGAACCCAGCCCTGGCTGCTCTGTGTGTGAAATCCTCTATAGCTTAAGCAACTATAGGGATTTTTACCAGATGTGGAAAGGGCACAGATAAATGCTGTCTTCAGCTGATTAACCATTCCCTGATGAAGTTTCTGCTGTGTTTGTGAAACTGTGGGAAACAGTCTTTTGCTAAAACACCATTAATTTTTAAGTATGGTTTCCAATATGAAATATTTTTATTTTGGCTATTCATTTTTAATGACTGCACAATGCAACTCAGCAAAACTACACAAAGCAAACCAATAAAAACCATGAAGCTATTAACATCAAATATTTGCATAAAAGCCACGAAATACTGAAGCAAAGACTTTGTAGGTAAGTGGAAGTTCATGCAACAAAGACAAAATCTACAGAAGATGCCATTAAAACATTGATTTATCAGAACAAGCTTACAGTGCTGCATTTACATTCTCCCCTCCTGGCAGAAAAGTTATTCTTTTAGTTTGGGGGTATAATAATGGAGGTTATTACTAATTTATTGTGTCTTGGAGCCACGTTCATCAGTGTCCCTGATGTGAATTAGGTGGGCAATCAAACCCGTTACCTTTTGCCAGTAGCATTGAATTACCTTAGCCAGGAAATTGCCTTTGTGCTACCCAGGAAACATAAAAATGACCAAGTTCCCTTTATAATTTCTAGGTATACAGCACGAAAAACTTAAAATAAGGCACTTTGTTGACATACTTGTACTGTATATATGTCAAGGCATGACCTTACAGAATATCCTGTCTGATCCTCAAAATATGTGGTCAAGATTCAGCCATGCTCGCACATGTGGGAGCTGGATAGTTTGAAGAGCAGAAGTGTTACATGGATGTATTCCAAAACTGGTGAGAGAGCAGAACATCTGTAGCCAAAGGATGAAAAGAAGTTAATATAATCATGTTTCCGTGTCTTATTTTAACATACAGCTCAATTTTTTTATTTTTTTTTTTTTTTGCAGTGGGGGGATTAAAGGCTATACATTTAAAATATTTTAGGTTGTTTTTTAAAGATCTCTGAGACTTTGAGCATTTCCTTCTCACCTTCAGCAGGACTAGAGGGCCCAGAAAGGAGAAGAGACCATAACACAGGATTAGAACACTTTTAGAAAGGACACACAATTGTTAACCCAACTAGTCAGGGAAGTCATGCACTTATTTATGTAAGTGCATTCTATACATATATCCATAACAGTAAAGTAGCCTATGAAGATGTATTCATGGAGAAACACATCTGACCATATAAATGTGCAAATTGTTACTTTCCTTTACTAAAGGACTGAGCTTGGCAGTCGTTCTGGGTGCCCTGAAGGCCCTTAAATCCTAAATGAAGGCAATGAGACAATGTAAAGTCAACTCCTGAGCTGCCAAATGAGGGATATATTCATAAATTAGTTTGGTATGTCTCGGACCTCTGAGTGAACTCTACAAGCGTCATATTATTTAATGATAATAGTGGAAATCAGCTTGATATTTCCCATGAACTGTGCCATGAGAATACATTCATTCCAGGGCCACAGTTGTTTAAGTTCACATTCCTTTGATCTTTGCATTTAACTAGTGTAGAAAGTTTAACATATGAATTGTTTTCCAGGTGTTTCATAAAAAAGAGGAGGATTGGGAAGCAGAAGGTGTATGTACACTACAGACCCAGCAGTGAACACGTGCAATGTGCCTGTGTGTGTGGATGCTGGGCATAAATGTGTGTGGATTCTGGGCATAAATACGTGTGGAAACACCGAGTGGATGTTTATTGTCATCAGCTATTTAAGAGTCCACAGGTAACATACAGACTCAGGCCCTAATTTTGATCTGTTTTTGCTAAGTGCACAGCCCTCATCGCCTTCAGGGGGACCCGTGATAGGCTAATGCTCGTGAAATACAGACTTGCTGATGGTTGAGATGGGACTCTGTGCACTAATTAACATTTTATTTTATGGCAGCCCTTTCTTGTGTCCTATCGGTGTGTGCTCCCCGAGAGGAGCGAACAGATGCGGGCACACATCTCGGGCTTGGCAGGAGATGGCTGTCACTCTTTGGAATAAATGGACTGAGTCAACATCAACATCTGCCTGCGTGGCTGCCTTCCATGGTGGTGTCATCTGAAGACACTTCAGAACCAGGCCCGGCAGGACTTTGCTTGCCCCTTACAGCTTTTCCCTACCTTTTCTCTGATCTTCCTATTCTTTAGGGAAGGTTGAAATGTGTAAAATATTTCCGCTTCTAGTTGCTGAAACACTTCTTTCAGAGGGTGTAATGCAGGAACTTTCGGTGAGGGAACAGTACCAGAAGCTAAAATTTGTCCTATTAAAACAACTGAATTTTCTAAGTTACAAAACTTGAAAAAAAGACTTGATATTTTGCCTTCAACATCTCAAACTTTGATGGTTTTATCTTCCTTAATTATAGTACATCAGAGTCACTACATTCCCTTTGAAGTGACCTGAGAAGGTGCTAAACACTTTCTCCTGATAACTAATTGGCGAGTTTTGTCACTGTAGATGCATATTCAGGAAAATAACACTCAAGGACATCATTTCTCTTCAACTGCTCCAGATACATTTACTGATGCCTTTGCAAGATTATTTAAAAATATCATGCTCATTAATAACATGCCTGTGTCATTGCATGGCTTTCTTTGTTTTTGCTAACATTTAAAAAAGGGACAGGCATCAGAGGAAACCCTTCTCACAGCCCTGTGCCCCGGGGCACATAATTTATTCTGTCGTGCATTTAACTCCTCCTGGCAGTTTTCGGCACACTCAAACATCTCCTCTGTGCTGCATTCTGCCAAAGCCCTCTTGTATTTTACATGTTATCTACACGTCCACATCTCTCTCCTCTCAGACACACACACCCCCACACGCCCCTAATTCTCATCTTAACCTTGCCAAGGGACCAGGGGGGGCTTTGGCACCGAAAACTTTGCAGAATGCACGTGTAATAAAGGGGAGGAAAATAACAAGGAGGGGCAACTAAGGTCATCAGGGTGTTATTGCAAATTAAATTGTCCCATAATGCTTCCCATGGGTTCCTCAGGGAGCAGCTGCCCACAGGGTCAAGGGGAGTGTTTGGTTTCCATGCCCATCAAATCCTTGTGGCCTGATAAACCTGTTAACAATGATGTCAAAGCTCAAAGTACCCTTGTGATGCTGGAGCATGAACTGGGAAGTAGAGTGAGGCCATCAACTTGTTTCAGGTAGGCTGCAAGGTAACTTTCAGAACAGTCGAATTCTAACTAACAATCATGCAAGAGAAAGGCAGTAATGATGTTTCACATGAGAACAGGGCCTACACTTGCCTGTGGTTGATCATTAAATTGCCTTTTTCACCTGCTTTTTGGAATGAAATTAATTAATGCTCTTTTCTTCCATGGCTTCAGTATGATATTAAGAAGCTCAACATTCCCATTGATGACTAAAATGAAAAAATCAGTCTCTCCTAAAAACTGATATGATTAATTAATAAACTTCGCAGAAAATAATTCATTTTCAGTCTTAGAAAGTATTTTACTGGTAGTTATTATGAAGGGAAAGGATATGCAATAAAATGGTGTTAAATTCCACTTCCTCATTTATATTTTCCCCCTCGTTTGTTCTCTTTGCAGTAAATTCCTCAAAGATCATTTAATTTAATTAAAGTTGAGAAAAAGTACCTAATTCAAATAGGAAGGCTGTGAAATACCAGTGTGAAACTGGTGCCAGTTGCCATCTTTCCTTTTCAGGAAAAGTAGGAATGGCTTCTACCTGGAGGCTGCAAAT
Source organism: Margarornis squamiger (assembly GCA_035222235.1). Lineage (NCBI taxonomy): Eukaryota > Metazoa > Chordata > Aves > Passeriformes > Furnariidae > Margarornis > Margarornis squamiger. The sequence continues at coordinate 3,731,907 of JAWWTY010000019.1, read as the reverse complement.
CTGCATTTATATTTCTGTATAACCAGGGTTTAGGTGTTACACTTCAATCAAGTGCATGTTGTATGTACACACATGTGTAGATTAGATGGATCAGCTGTTCCATAGGGGGTCCTTATATTAAAAATGGACCCATGGTGTTTGACCTGTGCTGTTCCCCTTGATGGAAAACCCAGCAGAAGAAATTGGCTTCTGTCTTTCAGAAAAAAAATATCCACTTTCGTCCCACCCTAGAAACGGTGCCCTTGACTTTGCAATTGATGCAAAGGCAGGGCTGCAGTCTGGCTTCGACCCCTTCTGTCACCCAGTAACATTTAAGCCTGTCGGCTGAGTACCATGTGCAAATGCTAAATATGATGGATTTGTTTTCAAAACATTTTTAAAAATAAGGAAGAGGTGGAGTGTGCTCTACATGGAAGCTTCCCTGTGAATTTTAACACACTGTGATGTAAATGCAACAAGGTTTTTTGCCAAGAGTCTAAATAGAAGCTGGTGTGCTCAATATAGGTTGTTTTCACTAAATAGCAAAAAAAAATAGAAAAAAAATATAAAAAAAATATGAAGGCAGATAGAAAAATGGGAACTGTATGTGTATTTAATACATTTTATTATTCAGCTTGTGCCTTAGTAATCACTACAGGACCTTTTCCCACTCCGTCTGTTCCCACATAACAACAGCAGATAAATAATCTACGCCGGTTTTATCAGCTGTATTTCTTACACCACCTCCACCACTGGCAATAATGAAATTTTTCTGATCTAGGCTGTTCCCTAAAGCACGTGACCACTTCAATACCAGCTTTAAGGGTAGAAACAAGTGGATAAATGCAGAAAGATATTAGCAGATGTGAGGGATTGCAACGCATTTGAATTTCTTCTTGTAATGTGTTTGCAACTTCTGGAACTGCTCTAATGTTCAGTGTGTATGCAATTACTTCTGACACTGAAGGGAGAAACTGCCCTTCATGAATTTTAATCCAATAGCCCTTTGGATTCTCCTCAGCAGCTTTTTGCTGTCTTCTGCTGTTAAGGCAATGCAGACATATTTGAGAAGTGGTGTTCACAATACATTTTAAAAGAGTGCACGGCTTGAGAAGTTTACTGGAGAAGTTAATTTACATTTAGAAAGCTAAACAAAGAACACTAAGAAAAAAAACCAACCTGTTGCAAATGGTACATGACATGAAAACACCTCACGTTTGGTGGAAGACTTATTGATCCACCATTGATTAATTGAAGTGATAATGCCAGGAAAAATTAACAATAAGGCAGATTTTCAATGTTTTATGCCCATGGCTGAATTCCTGGCTGGTGGGAAAGGGTTTAGTGCTGGGGGGGAGATACTGTGGGTTTTATGACAACTCATATAGCCAAGCAAACAAGTTGTCACACGCTGCGCCATTGATTTCACTGTCTGAGAATTGAGTTTTTATCTCACCGTTCACATCAAAAAAGGTTCCTAAAAAATCCTCTAATCACCTGTGAAGGTAAATATATTCTATGAGGAATGCACTGTGATCAGTGTGTTGTGGAAAAAAAATACGTGTTCAGATAAGCAAGACAATAAAAGTGCGTTTACTTCAGAAAACAGGCAAGAAAACTTTCAGATATGTCCTTTGAAGTGTTCAGCAGTCCAGAGGACATCTTTTATTTATTGTTATATATATCTTGCTGCATCACAGCAAAGCTCACAACGCTAAATAGAACCCTTTGATATAAGTGTTAATGTAAAGGTGGCTGTGGGTAATTTAGTGACCTTACCAGCTCATCAGGAAATACTTCCTGGGGAGTCAGCACTGTATGTTTCATTTTCTGCAGTGAGAACACAGAGCTTTGAGGCTGGCATGTTGTATGACAGTGTGTTTAAAATATTGTAAAACTCCTGGCTACCACCAGCTCGACATTCTTGACACAAACCTCAGGTTGTTCATGCAAAGCTTTGGAGCCCTCAGTTGTAAAACCCAAATTAAAAAGCAAGAACATCATGTTCAGCAAAACGACTTTGGTCAGTCTCCTAAAAGCATGGACTTCATCAAGAAAACTCCTATTTTTATTTTTTTTTTATTTTTTTTCCTAGAATTTTTCCCCCTGCTTTTGCAGTAGCAATCAGAGGAGTACATTAGTGTAATTTCATATTCCAAATAGGCTGTGGTGGCCACCTAATGTCTCATGCACTGTTTGATGATCCAGCCTAAATATCATCACGTATTTGGGCCCCAGTCTGATTTTTTATGGAACAAAGATGAAGTTTAAATACCATAAAGTTTATTAAACCAGACTATAAGAAGTTTAGCAGACATAATCCTCTTCTTTTTTCTTTTTTTTTTTGCAAGTTTTAACAAGCCTGTTTTTGCTGCACAAATTCAGGAGCAAGTGGTTAACTCCCACTGGTTTCAAAGCCATGGGAATTAAGCAGGTGCTTAAAGTTAATGAGGTACTTAATTGCTTTGTAGAACCAAGATGGACTGTTGCATTGCAGGTACAATGAGAAATTGTCCCTGATTTCCTTTCTGAGTGGGGGGATTTTTAAGGATCAAGATCTCCGTGGCAGACCATCTTTTTACCATTTATGCATAATCTGATGGTTGAAAATTGTAATGTTCTGTTGCAATCTGGGTGGATTCAGTCACAGCATCATTAAAGCCATTCAAGGCTGATCAAAGGGTTTTATAAATTTACTAAATAAACCACAGAGGGCTGAGTAATGCCTAAGCATTTTGTGCTACCACTGTTTTAGCAAACCACAGCCCATGCCAAACCATAGAGACCAAAAAGGTCTGCAGCAATGAGGTGAATGGGTCGTAAGAACAGCCTTTCACCTTGGCAGATGGGACAAACTGTCCCAGGGGAGCAGAGCAGGGAGAAGGGAAAACACTGATGTCTTGAAACATGAGTATATTTTTGTTGGAGGGAGGTTATTTTATCACAGAAGATAACTTGGCATGCAGAAATGTTACACCAGATTTTAGCTCTCGATGGCACTGATGAAAATCCAATCTATTTCTTGGTACCTTGTGGCCTAAGGGGTCGTACTCTGGCTGCCCATGAGAGAGGATTCAAGGAGGCTCTCCTGCACTATTTCAAAGCCAATATTATCAGACACAAAGCAGGGAGAGTGGTTATTTCAGTCAGAAAACAACGTGGCTGGAGCTGTGGTTGGTCCCCGTGAAGCAGCATGGCACTGAGAGGCAGTACAAAAATTCATCGTCAGTGATTAATATTGCATTGATGCACTAAATCTTACCCTGATGGAAATAATTCACCACACTGTCCTGGTTTGGGCTGGGATAGAGTTAATTTGCTGTCCCAGTGCTGTGTTTTGGGTTCAGCACTAGAATGTTGATGGCACAGGGATGTTTTAGGTGTTGCTGAGCAGAGTTTACACAGAACCAAGGACTTTTCAGCTCCTCAGCCCACCAGTGATGAGGCTGAGCAGCTCAAGAGGCTGGAAGGAGACACAGCAGGACAAATGACTCCTGCTGACCTGGGATTGCAGACACAGGACATCACGCTCAGTGTACAAAGTGAGGGGAAAAGGAGGAAGGGGGAGATGTTTGAACAGAAAGTCTTTGCCTTCCCAAGTCATGGTTCCTCGGGATGGGGGCCCTGCTCTCCTGGGGCTGGCTGAACACCTGCCCAGCCATGGGCAGCAGGGAATCAACTCCTTGTTTTGCTGTGCTTGCGTGCACAGCTTTTGCTTTCCTATTAAACTGTCTTTATCTCAACCCCCGAGTTTTCTCACTCTGCCTCTCCTGCCTCTCTCCCCGTCCCCACTCGTGCCCACGTGGGGCTCTGCTGCCAGCTGAGGTTAACCCAGGACACTTAAAGCACATATGCTCTTTAATTACCATGGCCAACATCTGTTCCGTTCTCCCCGTCTTTAAAGCACCGAGGAGTATTTTACCCTTGCGTTCCAACGTTTCTCGTGGCAACAAAGACCCCGCTGCAAGAGGAAAGGCAATTTTTACACTTGTGTCTCAGAGTAACTTTAAACTGTTTCTGGTATTTCTGTTTAGAATAATTCCAGAGGTGTGTCTATTTATCTCCTGCATTAAAATTCAAGAAAAAGGGGTAGCTTTTGGCTTGCCTTCGGGCTAAGCTGTGCAGCAGACATGCTTCTCTGAGATAATTTGTTTTCTAATTGCCATTCGTTTGCTGAAATACAATTAAAGTTATTGCTCTAATATTAACATCAACATCTTGATTGCCTTATCAGAAAATGAATATGTATTTTTCTGACTCTGCTTGGAGACATCTTTCACTAACTTTCACTGAACATGTAGCTCTTAATTAAAGAGAATTTTTAATTCCTCTGGAACAGTGCTTTCCCATCAACTCTTGCCAGTTTGTTGGAGGGTCACACCTTAAATGAGAGGCCAAACTTCCATCACACACTGTCATTACACCAGGGCACACGTTAACCTGGCATAGCCGAGCCTTTGAATCAGCTCACACAAATAATTTGTGTGATTGTAGTTTGTGAGCAGGCAAATCTCAGCCAGACAGGGAGAGGTTTCATCAAGAACTGGAGAAGCAGTGACCGGTCAGTGTGTCTGAAGTGGCAAGGGGCACTCAGGGTGCAGGATGAGAAAGGTATTACTCAGCTCACTTAAAAATAATGAGAGCGTGTTCCTTTTTGCTCCCCTGATTTTGTTTGTGGTTTAGAGAACCCTTCATGTGCTACAGTCAAAACAGAATCACCAGAAGAGAACGAGCACAGCTTCACTGTTAAAATGGTCTCTGTGAAATTCCTGACAGCGTCTTTCTTTTTTTACACTTCTTTACAAAGATGTTTAATGAACAGAATTCGTTCAATCAGGAAAAGCAGGAGAATGTTCCAAAATAGTTACAGAAATGAACAGGCCACTTGGGATGGCAAAAACCAGAGATATAGTGAAGAAGCAGTCCCATTTGGTGATGAAATTGTTCTTTTTCACTCTAAGAGATCCTTTTAAAACCTTTTTTTCCTCATTTAGTAATTTGCCTTTTATGATAGCATATCTATTTCCCATACCTCATTAGCTTCTGAGCACACATGAATATCCCACTGAGTTACATAGAAAATTATTTTTTTTGAATATGATAGAAATGCAAAATTGAATCCTAGTTTTAAAAATATAATAATGAAATTGACATTTATGCTCTAGTGAGTTGTTCTCTAAAACGAAGTAAGTGTATAATAATCAGCAAAAATTAATTTGTAATTTATATCATGCGGGAGGTAATTGTTCCATGTTATAGAACTTGGTGTCTCCAAACTGAAATGTGATCTTTAGTGACCTTTCAGCAGACCTGGGGTAGCAGGGAGCAAGTGTGGGTTTGCTTTCCTTGGGGAAAACACTTCTTTACAAATTATTACAGGTTTTTGAAAAAACTGAGATCTTTGCTTGCCAGTCCTTTCGTCAGTAAAATTCAGGGGTGCTCTGCATTGCCTCTGTCACATCCTGAGGGAGGCACATCTGGCTTTTTAGCCCTGATCATTCAGATTTTCTTCTGCCCTGGAGCTCATTGCTGTGAACTGTCCTGTAGCTGTTATGGGGACAGTCATCTGTCAGAGCTGCACATAATGGCATGGCTGTGGGGTTGTGGTTGCACTGCATAATAAATGCCAAGGTGAGACAGTGCCATGGACCGGGGGGTGAGGGGATCCACAACTGTCTGAAGAAAAATAAAAATAAAGCAAAAAAGAGGCTGCTGGAGTTCTTCATGCTAACTGTGTCTGGAAAGGTGTGTGAACAGTTGACCAGGAGCAGCTATTTGGTTTTCCCCAGACTGGAATTTCCTGGTTGGTTTCAGACCTACAGGTCTGAATTCAGGGTTTGAATTCAGTTTCAAACTGGTTTTTGTACTTTCATGAGCTATTAGCTCAGACCAGACCAGATTCACTCTGCAGGTTAGAGTGCCCAGAAACTATTAATCTGTTAAATGCACTAACATGTTTCTCTATGGGGTTTTATTCCATGAATAGGGAGTCATCAGAATTAGTACAGGTTCAATTGCTGTCTCAGTGATTTAGCTTTTTGGTGAAGAGGCTTCAAGTGACAAAGAAGAATCAACCTACAAGTGAAAACATGATGTTTAAAGGATGTGCTGCCACATTAATGGTGTGGTCTGGATTTGGATTTCTAAGGTCAAAATGCTGAGGTTTAACATTAATAATAAGAGCCTCTCATAGCTTCAGTTGTGCTCTTATGGAAACAAGTCCATTTAGCAGTAGGTGTTTATTTCAGAAAAAAACATGCTGATAGTCCTTGGAGAGACCTTTCAAGTCAAAAAATACCCAAACTGCTAGAAATACTCTGCTGTGATGAAACTTTTAGGATCACTACATCTCCCTATTAGTGCAGAATCGTGGATGGTTTTTATATGAGTCCCGCAATGATAAAATGGGTAATATTTGTTTAGAAGTCTACAAAGAAGTAGCTACAAACCTTGTAGGTCCTACAAGCTCTTTCATGTTTCAAGAAAGCAGTGTCTCCTGTTGCTGTGCTGTCTCATGTTTGGAATTGCCTAAAGTGCCTTTTTAGTGCATAGATGCTGCATAAAAATCAAACGTGCCTCATTGATTTCAATGAGCAGTTCCAAGGTCAAATGTTATTCGGCTGTAAAATTATCTATTAAATTTTTTTACTAAGGGAAACCATCTGAGTATTGAAGGACAAGATAATAGTCCATTTACTGAATACAAAGGAATGCATTTTGTTTGCTCAGCACATCGTAACAATAGGGATGTGCTTTGCTTCTCAACTTCTATTTATAGCATTCCAAACCTTAGGCTGATCACCAGTTGTGAGCAGCACATCCTTAGAAACACAGGACTGCAGAAATGTACTTCTTGATATATCACAAGTGTACACAGAATAATTAGACCTGGGAAATGGGAGGAAAGCTTAAGATTTCTTGAAAATTGCCTAAAACAAAAAACAAAATCAACCAAGCAAAGAAGAGCCACTAAAACTAATGGGTGAGCAGGAGATAAAGTTTTAAGTTGGTTTTAGAGCATTGTCTATGCATGTGGGGGAGAGAGTGAACTAAACTCCTTTGATTCTACCTGGAGATAACTGACATTTCCAACAGATCCATTTTTTCAGGGGGATGTCTGAGCTGTTGCACTTTTATTTTTGAAAGCCTTTTTCAAAACAGCTTTTCTATTTTGCTTCAGAGGAGAAAGAACCCAATTTTTTCTTTTTTTTTTTTTTTCTTTTCAAGAGGCTTTGGCAAAAAGTCAATTTCGTTTGATATTTTTTAGGTTTATATTAGAATAGTCTTACAAGTAAAGCTTCATGTCTGTGAGTTGAGGCAGTGAAGCCTTGGGCAGAGCCTCTTGAAGCCAAGCACTAATAGTCTGTGTGCATGTAATGTTAACATGTAAGGAAGGAGTAAGTTAAGTCCTTCTCCTACTTCGGAGCTGGGAGCCATAAGAAGACTGTGCAGTTCAGAGAGTAAGACTGAGAGAGCAAAACCCCACTAGGCAGATCAGCAGGGGGTACAGAAAGCTCCTCGGAGTCTAAAAAGTATTTGCCTCGTTGTACTATCCCCTTTTTTCCCGAAGACATGAATCTTGCTTTCAACAGGAAAAACTCCTCTCTGGTTTCCTGCTCTCTTGCCTTCCCTCATTAAGGGACACTTGGCTTCCTTCAATCTCGTTAAATCCCGGCCTTCATGAGAAGATTATGGTAATTTAGATCCCAGCCTTGAGAAATCCTGTTAAATGTGAGGAGCCCTCACTCTGTGGCTGGGGTAGGCAGGCTCTGGCAGAGAGGAGGCTGAGCACAAATCGCTGCTGCCTCCCCTGGGTACCAAGCCTGGTCACCACTGCTGGTGGTGGAGCTAAAGCTCGCAGATCCAGCTGCTCACAGTGCCATCTCCTCCTGAAAACTTCCCAGCTGACTCCAAATAGAAAGCTCCCATTGCCACTACTTCCTTCACTCAGTGATTTAGCTAGGTTTGCCCCAGAAATTCAATGGAGGTTGCTAATGCTCTGAGCACACAGAGCCATGCCCATCTTTGAGATAATGTGCCGAGATACCCATTTTCATGTGAGCAATTGCTCACTCACCTGGTGATTGTAAAAATGCTTCCAAACAAATTGTAACATATTCCCTGCTATCGCACCACTATTTCCCACAGGACTGTGCAGATAACACAGATGTGTCAGGATAACTGGCATCCTTTTATAATGTAGTAAAATAAATTGTGTTTTTATAGGATGGCCTTAATGTACAGTAACACAAAATTCTTTAGAGAGGCATCAACAGTAAACTGGAGTTAAAAGGGAAATTTTACAGAGGAGTTGCCGAGGTCGTTGAGTTTTCAGGGAACGATGAGGTGTGTGACTGAACTACCAATATGAGTCAGGACAAGTGGAAGAGTACCTGAAAATTATGAAGCATCTTAGCTAAACTGAGTGACTTTCATGCCTTTATTTCTGTGATTAAGATTTTATCCATTAGCACACAATTTGTCAGCCCAGACAGACCTAATAGCAGAACAGTTACCGCTCTGTGTGCTCGGTAAGATGTGGAGAATGGATTGCATCATTTATCTAGCTCTTTTTGACAACAGTTTAACATTTATTACAGTGGTCTGCACCGCAATATTTCGGTTTGACATTAAAGTTATGACTTCCGTAATTTCCTCATAATTGTCCTTAACTCTCTCTCCGAGCAGCAATCAGCAGGACCCGATCTCAGCTGAAGAAAGAACTTTTACCAGCTTATCTGACCACTAGCAATCATAAGCTATTTCTTTCTTCTCTAACTTTCTCGTGTTTATCCCTTCTGAGCAGCATGACAACCTCCAGTGAGTGCAGGGAGAGCAGCAGTGTGTGGGCCAGGCAGACAGGGGACAGTCTGTGCACTGCTGTGCTCTGTGCTTCCCTGTTAAGTACCTTTAATCAGGTGTGTATTTCTACCGGTGCACTGACTGTCATCACAAGGCTGCCTGAAGACTGGGATTGTGAAATAACACCATCAGTGCTCCTTGTTGCTGTTGCAGAGCATTGTTGTGCTGTCTCTCTAAATGTGAGGCTTTTATGCACAGAAGAGCTGGGGTATTTAAAAGGCAAAGTTATTTACAGGGTTTTGGAGTAATGAAGAGCTTCACTAGGCTTTTCATACAGCTGTGTTACCTCAGGTAGAGCAAGATATTCTCAATAATTTTGCTCAGGCAAAAAGTAATATAAAATAAATATATATTATAATACATATATATAAATATATATAAATAAATATATAAAAATAAATATTCTATAAATTATATATATTATATATATATATATAAATTATATATATAAATTATAATTTTACACAGGGACTCTTTCACAAGCTTCAGTGGCAACTTGGAAAAGCTGTTCATGTTTAGTTACGTGATTTTCTTACCTGCTTCTAATGGTGCCTCTTTGGAGACAGCAGAGCTCTGGAGTTCCCCATTTATCTACGAGGTATTTATGCTCATTATCAATGCCATTATCAGGGCTGTCCTTATAATGCATCCCGTTCTCCCAGCTCAGGGAGAAGGTCCATACCTAAAGAAAGAATATGATTTAAATGGTTGCTTACTCCTGTTTCTTCAGAGGCCTTCTGGGTTTTGGTGTGTTATATTTTTCCTTTTTTGAAACCTTTGCAAGTCGTTTAGGTCTTCAGATGAAGAGCAGTCCTTCATAACTTTCAGTTAATAACTTTGCTATTATTATTTGAAGAAAGGAATGTTTTTACAGTTAAATCAATATGCCAGGAAGATCAGAACATAGTGAGGACTCCAATGGCTGCAAAGATTTGGAAACGGTTTTAATGAACACTCAGCAGGCAAGAAAACGTGCTTTTATGTTCACTCCAAACAAAAATATACAAGCTGAGGAGAAAAAAAGACAGGCTGGAGCCAACCTTATTAAATGAGAAGTGGCTATGGAATTATTTATTTCATCTAGACTAAATAAGGCAAATTATTGGCTTTTCATATGAAACACAAGGGAAGTTTTCAGAGGGCTTATGAAACAAGCACATAGTTTGATAAAGAATTACACAGAGCCAGCTTACAATTAAATCCCAGAATCACAGAATGGTAGAATATCCTGGGTTGGGAGGGACCTACAAAGATTATGGAATTCCAGCTCCTGTGCCTGCACAGAACACCCCAACAATCCCTCTATGTGCTTTATCATGTTATTTTTTTAAAAAACAACCATTATTTTCCCTCATAGACAAATTTCAAGCTATTCCCATAACTTTAGGGGCTGAATTCCTCTTCTATTTCTATGTTACTAAATGTATTTCTAGAATGTTATGTGATTTATATTATGTATAATATAACTTAATACTATCTTGGTCATATAGTACCATATTCAGAGATATTTACCCAAGTTTGGAACTTTAGGAAGTGTCTTTACAGTGAAAAAAATTCTCCAGCTGGCACAGTGGATCAGATCTCCTGGTTCTAGGAGCTGGAAACATCCACCATATTCCCAGGAATCCTTTGTTTACCTCTCTGAAGAGTACACAAAGAGTGGAAAAGCACCTCTGTGACATTTCTGAAATCCATTTCTGGAATTTCAGGGGTTTTTTTTTTTAATTTTCCATTCCACTTCCCAAGTGCCTTCTGAGTGTGTCAGGAATAGTTGTGTGCAGCACGTGCCTCCTTCCATTTACCTTCCTGGGAATTCCCAGGGGATTTAAACCATTTAGTGCTTTCATGGCCAGAGGGACATGAGATGGTGGAGCAGAGCCTGTGGTGGTGGGCAGGTGGCTGTGGGAAGGGGCACAGGGGTGACAGAGGAACAGAAAGGGCTCTCCAGTACCTCAGACAGAAGTTCAAGCCCTGCAATTTGAAAGGCAATCTCAGGTCCCTGCTCTGCTCTCCATCGTGTCCCCATGTGCTTCAGCCCTCTGTAAAAAGGGCTGTAATAGCATTTTCCCACCCTGGGGCTTACTGTGGGAACAGCTTCATTAAAAAGTGCCAGCAACTCCCAAACTATTACAATGGATGCACAAAGTCCAGCAGCAAAAAGACTGGGGTCACCTCTGGGCTCTGCAAAACAAACACACAGGTGTCTCAGGTGTGGGTTTGTGGTTGGTTTTCGTTTTCCCTTGCAGAAATGTGAAACTTGTGAACAAAAATAAACACAGGAACACGGAAAAGAAGTTCTCAAACTATAGTGGAAAAACAAGATCACTTTGGAAAGCCTAAACAAACACTGTAACATCTGTTTCCTGAGTTATTGATGGAGTCCCTCATCAGTGGCTGCCTTTCAGCATCTTCCAAAAGATTCTCTCTTCTGGGTGATTCCAGAAGTCAGAAAATAACTGGCTCCTTGTCCTTCAGGAAAAATAAAAGTATACCTTTTAACCTGAAACTTGACTGTGGCATAATTGTAAAGCAGACAATAAAGAAGGTGGTTGATAATGTTCAAACACTGCCAAACCAAATGGTAAAATTAATTGTCTTATTAGCACCAGCAATAACCTTTCCATACCTCCATTCTCTATGGCACAGGGAAGATTTCAAACTACTGTGCTTTTAAATGGCAGGGACTGAAAATGAACATTTAAAATGGAGAAATAAGTGTTCAATGCTTTCAGCATTATTGCCTGTGAATAAGGAGGCACTGAGACCTGCTGCTTGTGGTCTGCTATAAACGCATTGATTATGCTTCTCATTAAGACTTCTTTTATTTACAGTGGTCTTTCTGATATCTGCCTATCACTTCCTAAAGCATGTCTATCTTTGCCTGACAGCAGTCTGACTGCTGATATCTTAATACTATTACCCTCTGGTGAGACCCCACCTGCAGAGCTGCTCCAGCCCTGGGGGCCAGAACAGAAGGACATGGAGCTGCTGGAGAGTCCAGAGGAGGCACCAGGATGGTCAGAGGATGGAGCAGCTCTGCTGGGAG
>JAWWTY010000019.1:3694549-3707880 GCA_035222235.1 Margarornis squamiger | reverse complement strand
CTGGGGCTATTCCAGACCCTCTGGACACAATGCTGTGCCCTGTGCTCTGGGCTGGCCCTGCTGGAGCAGGAGGTGGCACCAGATGAGCCACTGTGGTCCCCTCCAGCCTGACCCACTCTGTGACCCTGTGAAATCTCTGACGCGTCCTTTTGTTCTTAAACACACTACATTTTTCTACAAACTAATCCCAAGGAACAGGGAAATTTATCTTCTGCACTTTCAGCTACAACAACACGCTGTGCTTGAGTCTGCTGAGCAATACTGTAGGAAGGGCACATCCTCTAATTCTGGAGGTGATGCTAACGGCCTGGATCACCCTGGGTGGGGCTTGTCATTTAATACTGCTGCATAAAAGATGGCAAAATGGAAATATTTGTAGAAAAAAAAAATCCCTGATTCTGCATAAAGTTATTTTAGTAGTGTATCAGTTGAGTCATGCTAATAGCTTGGGAAAACATCATCATTTTATCTGCTGCAGGTATTTGTTCTTGCTTTCAGAAACACAGTGGGGAAACACTCTATTGATTTTCATTTGAACATTTGATCCCAAGTTGATAAAGAAAAGGACAGTAACTAACTCTGCCACGATTAATATTGAGCTCTACCTGGACTTCAAAACCACCTTCAACAATGGGTGAATCTGCAGTGAGGGACAATGGTAAAACAGGCAAAAAGGCCTGATTTGAAGAAGTGCTTGGAGGCCTTAGTTTCTCTTTTAACAGAGAGTGTTTGCCTCTGGGTGGTCTCAGCCTGAGAGTGTCAAGCCAACAGCTTTGCAAAATACATACTTGTGAATAAGCTGATTCTTGACTTGCTGGCACTTCCTTGTTTTGTTTTCTCTTCTATGAATGAGTAATTGTAAGCATTCCAATAACCCAGCTCAGGCTTTTAAATAACACACCACCAGATTTCAGCTCCTCTAACAATCTTTAAGCTTACATTCTTGCAAGGTGTAATCCTTGATTTGGATGTGTTCTGTTCTGCTCCATTTTGTCCTATTCTGTGCAGAGTTTTCTGATCCACTCATGAAGATTTTTAGCAGCCCAGACCTGGCAGAGTCCCCAGTGATCTGTTCGATAGCTCGTGTCCTCTACCCGACTTTCAATCACTCGCTACAAATAGCCAAGGGAACATAAACCATTTTAAGGCATAATAATTTATCTTTTGCAGAACAGTTGGTTTCTTTTCTTTGCTGACTCAATGCAGTGACCATCCAGAATGCCTAATTCATATTTCAGCAGCAGCTTCTTGTTCAGCTTCCTTTTTAAAACCACAGAGTCGTTTTCTGACAGGGCAGTATTTGCTTATATAAACTTGGTGGAAGACCAGAGGCCAGCAGGGCTAGGGGAAGGGGTCACTCCTTATTCCTGCCTCAATAATGGTTGTTTTCTTGCTGGAAAGTGGTTCTGTACACCCTCTCTAAGAAGATGTGCTGTTGAAGGCAATAAATAACTCGGGGAAGCTGGGCAGCAGCAGCTTTTCTTAGAAAACCGAAGCTTTCAGTGTTGGCTCCTTAAAGTTAGGCTCCTACATTCATTGTTAAGTACCAAAACAAATTGCTATGATGATGAGAAATTCCACTTAGTCACAAATCTAATTCTGCCAGTGTGAGCTGTGAGTTCTCAGAGCTTTGTAGAGGCAGAGCCCTTTGATCTCTGTAATCAGATTTGGCATTCTGTCCCTGCTCACATCCATCCAGGGGAGAGGTCTCAGGACTCCCGCTCAGGCAAGAGCAAGTGCAGGACATTGTCATTTTCTTGATGAGGTTCAAAACTTTCTGTTCTCTTCCCAAGTCAGGTTTTTTCACTCACTGAACCCCAGAGCCAGGAAATTCAGCAGTTTGATGGATCTAGAGGACAAGCTCAAACTCAGCAGTTCTAACACTTCATGGCAGCAGGTGTGACCCAAGGTTTTGGGCCAGAATTAGGGCACTGTGGTGGCATTCCATGCCCATGGAGGTGTCTGGTGTGATCCCAGAATTCCCTGAGCAGAATGTAAACCAGGGAGCAGGATTTCACTCTGCAGATCACCCAGTCTGCTCTGTGCATTTTGAAAATGCTGTGGGGACAAGAATCAGGAGGGAACCTGATACTTAGACCTTTGAATCTGACCTTGCAGGAGTGTTTTTGAAAAACCTCTCCAGTCCTTTTGAAAGCTAAGTACCAGTTTATCCACTCTCAGGAGCCCACATTAGTTACTCAAAGAAATTTCTTTCTGTGGAATTGGCATCATCTCGTTGCTGGACAGAAACCTTCTACCATCCAGTCTAAATTTCTTTCTTAGCACTTGAGCAGGATCTATCTGCAACATTATATACCTAAATCCCTCTGGGAATCCTGACTTTTGTGCTTTCTATCATAAAACCCCAACATGCTGGGGTTGCTTTGCCTACCAAAGGTGTGGCAGGACACTGAGGGACAATTTAACCATGAATAAAACATGATATGACAAAGGAAACAAGAGAAACCATCCACTTAATGGTTGGACTTCTCCAAGCTAAATAATTCTAGGATTCTGTAATTAGACCATACTAATAAGTCTGCTATGTCATGAGCTATTTCACAGCTCTGTACCTACAAGAAAGCCTTCTAAATTTTACTGCTTCTTTCCCATAACTGGTCATCTGCTGTGTGTTTTTGCCTGGTAAGAAGCATAACAAGACAATAAATCCAAAGAAGGAAAGGAATTTGGAAAGCTCCAAGCAATACTCTTAAGTTCCCCTTCAGATTTTCTTTGTCTGACACTTTATATTTAAAAATTAATCCAGAGCACCCCCACAAAAAAATCTATTTTACTTGTTTAACAAAATGGAGTATTGATTTGCCAAAGCCTAAACAAAGCAGCCTACATGATTCATTGATCATGAATTTGGGCCCAGTCCATGTGATCATTAACTTCTTTGTCAGATGCATTAATTTATTCATAAGCTTTGTTTATGGCAGGCCCTTTTCACTGGCTCATTTCGAAATAAAACCCAAATGCCTTCTTTACCTTCCCTGTCACTGAATGCAGAAGACAAAACTTCAGAGATTTAATGAGATTTTTGAAGAACCCAGGAACTCTGGAGACTTTCATGTAAGTCCAGGCTTCAGTATTATTTTGGAACTGTACTTCATGAGCATAAAATTCTCCAAAGAAAGCAACCCCTTGTGCTGCCACGTGGGGAATTGAGCCAAAGCTGAGAATGTCAGCAGTTAAACTATGAGGAGCTCCATATCCCTTTGTGCCATTGTCAGGAATGGTGGTTGTGTGACACAAAGGTCTTCTTTCAATGGACTGTTGTGGCAATAAAATACACTGGATGGAAACTTCTGATACAAAAGTTCAGGATCTGGTTTAAAACCAGAGCTTAACAAGAAAGGAAAAACTCACAGCTTTTCCTTGGTACATTCTCTGTGATTTAAAGTGTATAAAGCAACAAGAAGCAACCGAGTTCTGAGTTCTGGTGTTTTAAATTCCAGACTTTGCTTATATAGCTTAATAGTAGGCAGGAGATATCAACAATGAAAAATGAGGCCTTATAATCAATATCTCAGAGCATTTGCTGCACTCCATTAATCCAGTATCAAAAGGGACCTTGCAGTCATGAAGAAGCTATTGTAGGGTAGAGCAGGGTATGATCTTACACTGAGTTGCACAGCCTGTGATAACAGCCAGGGTTCAGCATCTTCCCCACAACCCAGGGAGCCCCTCGAGCAGCTGGATTAGCTCTGCTGCCTCTCCCTCGGGGTGCTGGGGTTACAGGCACAGTCAGAGCTGGCATGTTCACTCCCTTACTCCCTTGGAATTCCATGGCAAGCCTATCTCCTTAACCTACAGCTGTCAACATTCTAACATCCAAAATTGAAATACTGGGGAAAGAAGATGAAACAGTTTGTGGGATTTTTGGTCCTGTTTCAAGAAAGAATGAAGTAGTCTCACTCAGTAATTTATACAACTGAAGCCTCATTTGCATGCTGGATGGGCTGCCATGCTAACTGTGGAATTTGGTGAGTTTGGGACTCTGGGTACGTGTCAGTATGTGGAACTTTGTCTGTGTATCTACTCATTCTTGCAAAGGCAGTAACGAAAACCCCTCTTTATGAATCAGGACATTACTGAACAAACAGCATAAAGCACTCCTGGAGCAGGGAATACAGGTCTCATCCACGAGGGTGAGGAGGTGGGAGTTCTTCCCCAAAATGTATGCAGTGGGTTCTGGACCAGACACCAAGTTCTGTAGTTGGTACACAGTTGTGGAGATACAGAGAGAGAATTTAGGAGCTCATTTGTATACCTTTGGGTGAGAGAAATGAACTTTATTCTCACCAAACCAAGTGTGGATAACTTGGTCAAAGCCCCCAGTAAGAAGTGAGTTGAGTGCACCTCCAGGCTGGGCAGCCACCTGAAACCTCAGGGACACATCCTCTCTCAGCCAATTTTGGGGCCCACTCCTAAAACTGGTGAATTTGCAAACATCTCCAGCTGAACCCAAGCATTCCTTGTGAGATATAGGCTGATTCTACACTTACCTCCAGTGCAACTGCTGATTTTGAGCCAACAATGGAACAGAAAACAGAACCACACCTTGCCAGAGGCAAAGATCTCACACAGCCTGTTCCATCATTGGTACAAATCACAAACCTTTTCTCCACTGAGAACTCACTACAAACACTTTTATGCTCTGCAACATTAATTTGATTAAACTTTCTTTTTTAAGTTTAAAGTATGTGCATTTGGACAGAGACAGCCATGTATTATGAGCAACAAAAGATGAGACCCCCTCTATGTACAGTGTATTCTCTGCACACACAAAGTGTATACACACATATAAGTAGTAACTGCTCAAGCAGGCTCAGAGAACAGAAAAAAATAATTAAAAACATTTGCTTAATAGTAATGCTGTATGTGTATATATTTTTGTGTTAGCAACATATTTTCACTATACTTTCTTTGTGTTAAAGATGAAATATGTGTCTCAAGAAAGAGACTTCAAATGGATGCACAATAGCTGGCTACAATGGGTAATTTCATTTAGGCACAGAATTACAAAGTGGCCATTTTTAACTTCAACTAGATTGCACATTTACTAAACTCTCAATAAATTCATCATTTGGCTGAGTCACGTTGAGAATTGTTTTAAATAAATCTATGGGAAAATTAAATTTAAGTTGAAAAGCAGCAGGAAAAAGATGTATAGTGAGTACTTCATTTGTTGTAATAGGACTATTTGGAAGGAATACAAATGCACTTCAAATTGTAAAGAGCATAATTATTTTCCTCCAGAAGCTGAATGAAATAGAGCAGCTTCTGCCTATACAATATTTGATATGAATTATCTTCATAAAATTCCAGTTGTGTTTTGAAAATTAAGCATTTTCTTGGTTTACAGGAAATGCTCAAATGAGTTCTCCATTTCTTTATTAAAATGGCCAAAAAAGCCACAGGAATTGTCTAAGCTGGTTGGACATGCAGTTCAGCTTCCTTTGGCAGTGGGCACTAACAGATGCTTCACAGACATTTCAAAAACCCCTTTATTACAGAAGCCAGGGTGAGGACGATGGGGACAGATGGGGCATGAAGGTTAGGGACAAAACCCTGGACCTGAAAGGACACTAAAGAGGTCACCTAGTCCATACCCTGTCCCCAGTAATCCACTGAGAGGGGAAACTGCATGCTACCCCTAGCAGGGAATCTTGGCTTCAGGGTCCCTTTCCCTTCCTCTCTTATCTAACAAATCTGCAAATGTGCACGTTATCCGTACGATGCCCAATCCTCTCCAAATGCCATATGGGGTTAGTGTATTGTAGAAGACTGCAAGAGAGCTGGAGTGGCCATGTAATAATTTATTGCTAATAGGTGGTTGCTGGGATTCAGAGACATTTTGTACGGCTTGGCTCTGGTGGGGAACATCAGCAGGAAGGAAGATACCATTCCAGACAGCCATCCATCAAGTGACACTTAAGTGCTGTTAAGAAACAATGTCAGAACGGCTAGATTTAATGACCCTAACCTTCTTTTCCAGACAGCCTGCCAAACTTGTTCTGACAAGAAATGATTGAAGCGTCACCCCTAAAAACAACCCCAAAAAACCACCCAACAACATCAACAACAAAGGCAAGGTTTGAAATAGGAGATTTTCAGCAGAGAGGGCCAGGCTTTGCTGCACAGTGGAGCACTGAGCAGGAGCAGAGGAGCAGCTTCCAGACCTTCCAGCAGTGTGTTTACACGGGCACGGTGCTGGGCTGCCTCCTGCGTGCTGCTGAGAGGCAGATGGTGGCTCGGAGCTAGCAATGCCTGCAGCCCACACTGGGACCCTCCACAGAGCAGCACAGGGCTCTGTGAAAGCTCCAGCTCAGCGTTCTGTGTCTTCATCCACCTCTGGGCTCTCCTGGTGAAATCTGCCACGGGGGAACTGGGATAGTGAATGTAGGGTGCCCCAAAAGCTACCCCTACTTAGCCTACCTACTCCTTGAAGATGCTTAAGCCAACGTTTTAAACTTCCCTTCTGATTTTCTGTCCTTTTTTTGTTTTCTTCTTGTCTCTAAAGATTTATGCCCACAGTCAAATGCCAAGTAAAGAATGCTTTTCTTTTAAAAATGTTATTCTGGCACTGACCTTCCTCCATGCATAGACTTTTTGTGGGAGTTTAACCTCCAGGGAAAATATGATTGATATCCTGCGTATTGTGGCCCAGGGCCTGGTCTAAAAATGAAAAGTCTGTAAATTGCCCTCGAAGGAGCCCTATGAGCCAGGGATATGCACTGGACAAGGGAGGCACAAATGCTGCTGTTTAACCAAGATCATGAAAGACAATGGACAGTCAGACTGTACAGTGATGAACTGTTGGCTTCCCTGGGTTTGAAGTGCAGCACCTTTGCCATCCTAAGGAAATTTAAACAAGAATGTCTGATTTACAGTGTCTGTGTCACTCGTAATTTTGTACACTTCTATCATCTTCACTTTCATTTTTCACAGTTGTTATTTACCCTTTGTGATCTCTGTTGAGTGAGTGGGTGATGTAATTTCTCTGGTTTGATGCAGTATTAATTAGATACTATTCAGGTACTTTCTTAAGAGAGACAATACTAAACCCTTTAGAGACTTTGTCTAAAAGTAAAATCATGCCAAAGAAGCTGCAAGCACTAAATGCCTACTTTATAAAATAAGTAACTGCCTTTGGAAAAGAAACAAATGCAAATTCTAGTTTGCTGTGCTTGAAAGAGGTGACAAGGAGAAGTGCCAGCATCTTGGCTCCTGTTGCTGCTTTATTGTCACAAATTGTTAGTTACATTTGAAAATTATGGATCTCTCTCATTGTGCGAGTTGTGTGTGCCAGTTGGTGCCTGTACACTAGAGTGGCTTTACCCAATTAGCAGGATTCCCCATGCAGGACCCGGAATAGCTGTGCATGAATCCCAAACACGCCGCAGCTGAGGCTCAGCCTGGGACTGCTGCTCTGACAACAACTAACTGCGCTACCAGGTGAGCTGAGAGCAGGGCACGGCTCGCTGCGGACCAGCCTTGGCACATCTCCTCCCTCCCTCTGCCAGCTGAGCCTGCCCCGGTGGCAAACACGCCGTGCAGCAGACGGAGCAGATTTTTAACCCCAGCTCACTCAGGAAATGGAACAGGTCATGGAAAGGGTGACATTTAAGTGCTACTTGTGATCTCCGTCGTGGGCCGTCTCGAGCTATTTGCATCTCTCTCCTGGCTCTGCACCAAGGGAAACGCACCCCGCGCAGAGCTATTCGAGGCACATCCAAGGCTCACGCTGAGAGCATGGGAGGGCCATCAGGCAACTGCTTTACGGGAAAAACATCCGAGAGATTTAAGAGGCTGGAGTCATGTAGGAGTTCAAAGTAAAGAGGAGGCATGAGTGCAGAAATAGCTGTCCTGAGAAAACACGAGTTTAACTGCAGCTCTTCATCTGCCCGTGGGCTGAATTGAATGTTCCCTATTCGGGTCCCATTAAACGGTGGAAACCGAGTACAACAAAGTCTGCCATCAATAATGCCAGACTGGGCACCTTTCCCTGTCCTTTTGCCTGTTGTTGAATATAGATTTCTGCATTTTTTTAGTACAGGTAGGAAAAGATGCCACGTTTCCAATTGAGTCAAAACCTGGAGATCACACTGAACTTCACCTAAAAGCTATTATTGGATAATATGTAATGATGGACTACAAAACCATGAAGTATCTGCCACTTTATAAGTAGATGGAACAAATGTAATAATTTTTAAAAAATGAAAAAAAATCCTTCCCCTAACTGTAATTAGCAACTCACATCTTTTCCCTCCCTTTAAATATCAGGTAGGGTTTGTAGGTAAATTTTTGTTTCTCTGATAAGCAGTGAAAATGAACACTTCTTTACACAGAAAAACAAGGCTGTTACAGCCTTCCTAATCAGTGTTTTGATGATCTACAGATCATGGCAGGCACTGCTTTATTAATTGGTCCCAAGTTAACAAAGCCAGCTTTGTTCACAGAACCATTCAAATAATAATAAATGTTGGGAAAATGCAAAACTTATTTATAGCCACCACTTTTATTTTAATGGCTTGAGTAGGATCCAAATATATCGAGATTACTTTGAAAAATGTGATGAATTCTATTTTAGTTGGTCTTAGCCATTGAAAGGCAGTCACGCTCTCAATATAATAAATAAATATAATAATGACTGTTTTTTGAAGATTTTGCCTTTCATTACTTTCTAATTTATCAATGGATACTGTGTGATGTAGGTCCTATCCTTTAATGATCACCTTAGTGCTAAGCAGCATGAAATGTTAACACAGTCTACTTTGAAATAATATATTTTGTATTGTGCATGTCTCTTCAAAAGTCCCCTTTTTTCCTTCTTTAAAAGTGTATCTTGCTCATTCTGATATTTGGGTTTCTAAACATGCTAAGTATATTTTTTCCTTTAAAAATAGGCACAACAGAAAAACTGTTTTCATAGGGACGGATATAAAACATTTTGATTGAACTATATGACATATAATGCAATCATAATGTTTTAAGTTGTTCTGGGGGGAGGTTAAGGTTTTTCTGCTCAAAACAAACCTCTTTTCTACTTCCCTAAACCGTGCTTTATTCTTTTCTCTGGAATGTTTTTGTGGTTAACATATCAAACCAAGCTATTCATTATTCATTCACATCGAGTTACAGAAGCTCTGGATGCAAGCTGAGACCCCCAGTTTAAACAGATCATATTTGTTCTATACTTGTCATTATTGATCAGTGTCATTTGTCATGATCTGAACAGTCTCTGGTAACTTTCCCATGCCCCACATCTCATTTTATGAAGTTAAATGTGGGCTCTAAACGAGCACTTCCATTTGTGGCATCTGTCGTGTCTCCCTCTCCAGCCACCCTGTATGCCCCTCCTGCTGGGAGAACCTGAGCTGACACCGTTGCTGCTGGCAGTGTCACTGTCTGCTTTTCATCCAGAAAAATGAGTTCTGTGTCTTAAACACCCTAAAGGAGCCTGAGTTGGATGCTTTATGTCATTCTGCATTTTACTCAAGCAGCAAAGGTTACTCCTTCTCTATTCCCTCCATACCAGTGTGTGTGACTCAAGTGCAGCATTTCAGAAAGGCTCTCGTGGCGAATGGGGTGAATGGGATCAATGCAAAATTGCAAACCCTGGGATCCAGCATTCCAGAAGCACTGATTTTACTAGAAAAACTGTAAGCTAAGTTACATTCCAGCATCAAGAACACTCCTTCCTCTTGTAAACATCCTCATCTTCAAGCATGTAAGATAAAAAAGGGTTCTGAATGCATTTTGTTTGGGTATAACAGAAAACAACCACAGACCTCAGCAGAACAATTGGTACCAGCATTTCTTGAAGACTTGCAAACCTTTATTGTGGTCAGACACTACTGACAAAAACCAGAGACTATCAGAGATCTTGTGTTGTGCTCCTTCATGCACAGCACAAAGCTGGGGGTCAATGAATCCACTTTAGTTTTAAAAGCACCTTTGCTTTGTGTAAGAAATCAGTGCTCTGACTGGTTGAACAGCATGTGCTCTGGGTGGGTACACTGCCCACCTCCTGTGAGCCTGTGAGAGGACAGCAGTGATCAGTGCATTAATCACCAGGTAATAGAGCTTAATAAATTCCTTCCCATCGGCTGAGCTGCCATTGGAGAGCAGATCATTGTGCCTGTGCACACCAGCCTGCCCTCCTCCTGTGTGAGAGGCATCAGCCAGTTACTCTGGGCAATGCCCTGAGCTGTGTTAGCTCACAGGCACAGAACTTCCTAGGCCAATATAGCTCGGTTTTATCATTGAATGGTTTGGGTTGGAGGGATCTTAAAGATCAGCCCATCCCATCCCCTGCCATGGGCAGGGACACCTTCCACCAGCCCAGGGTGCTCCAAGCCCTGTCCAACCTGGCCTTGGACATTCCAGGGATGGGGCAGACACAGCTTCTCTGGGCACCCTGTGCCAGAGCCTGCCCACCCTCACAGGGAACAATTCCTTCCCAATATCCCTCTGGCAGTGGGAATCCATTCCCCTTGTCCTGTCCCTCCATCCCTTGTCAGTGGTCTCTCTCCATCTTTCTTGCAGGTTCCCTTCAGGCACTGCAAGGCCACAATCAGGTCCCCCAAAGCTTCTCCTCTCCAGGCTGGACAATCCCAGCTCTCCCATCCTTCCCTCCCAGCAGAGCTGCTCCATCCTCTGACCATCCTGGTGCCGCTTCTGGACTCTCCAGCAGCTCCATGTCCTTCTGTGCTGGATCCCAGGGCTGGAGCAGCTCTGCAGGTGGGGTCTCACTTGAGGTGGGGCAGAGGGACAGAATCCCCCATCCTGCTGCCCACACTGTGGGACCAGCCCAGGGCATGGGATGTTTTTGGGCTGGGGCATGTCCAGCCTCTCCCCCACCAGCACCCAGGTCCTTCTCCCAGGGCTGCTCCATCTATTCATCCCCAGCCTGGATTGATCCCTGAGGTTGCCCCGACCCAGATGCAGCTCCAGCCCTTGGCCTTGTTAAACCTCATGAGATTCCCAGGGGCCACTCCTCGAGCTTGTTCAGGTCCCTCTGGATGGCCCCATCCTTCAGGTGTGTCACTGCACCCTCAGCTCACTGTCACCTGCAAATGTGCTGAGGGTGCCTTTGATCCCTTTGTCTGTGTCACTGATGGAGATGTTAAATAAATCCAGTCCCAATACTATGTCTGATCCCCCAGCCTGGTGTTTGAAATCTGTGTTACTTATTTTGGAAACCTGCTCTCCCCTCAACAAAAATAAACCCTAGCAGCCCAAAACAACTTAAAGAAACTTTCAGGTTTCTCAAATCTATTAAGTGCTGTTGTTCTCAGTTTATCCAAATTAACGGGAGGCAGCTCGGCACATTTAACGGGAATAAAATGAGGTTGGAGGTTCGAGCTCTGATACACTTGACATACTTTGCTATGATAGGGAGGTTTTGCTTCACAGAAGTTTAATTGCCCCTCATTCAACAGTGAGGATAGACTTTCTAGGTCAAGGTCAAGACTCACAGGTGTCAAATAAAAAGAGCCTTTCTTTGAATTAGTTCTTGCCCTAAAGACAATAAAATATATTTCTGGTGTCCACGTGGGATTGCTGCTTGCAAAGACCAGATGCTATTTTCTGCGTTACTGCTAAAGAACAAAACTGCTCCAGCACAAAATGCTCGTTTTTAATTTCATGAGAACTTTAAAATTTCATGAGAACTTTAAAATGTGGTATTAGAAGAGTGCAGGAGTGATAATCAGTGGGAACTCTTTACACGCAGTTCTCAGATCACAGCAGAGTGCAGGAGGTCTGTTTGGAACTGCTTCCTATGTTTTAGGGAATCTGAAAGTACATTTTTCCTCTTTCCTAACCATAATATTAGACTGTAAAGGAGTGCATCTGCTCCCTAATTAGTATATCACACAAAATAAACTGCTTTCCCCAAAAAAGCCCTGAGAAAAACACTCTTCCCCATACTTCGTGAGACACACACAGTGCCCCATACAGTGGTGATGAAGCACTCTCCAGAAAGACAGATAAGGACTGAAATCTGAATTTCAGTTCCCTGGATAGAAGGAGCTGTGATCTGAAGTACCCTACCTCTTCGGTGAGTACTTTAGCTGCTGAGATAACTGAAGGTAGAAGAGGAAACATCTACATTTTAGCCATCTGTCTCAAAGAAGGAAATGTTGCTTATTTTTTCAAAAGAAACTGACTGAAGGTTTGTATTTCCCCCTAGTTAAGCCCATAGAGAGGTGGTCTCTAAGACATACTTGATCCCCCAGGTTTCCAGATGGGTATGTGAAATGGCCCTCTGTCCAGGCTTGTTTGTGCACTCCAGTTCTTTATTCCCATCACAAAAGCCAGACTGAAAACCAAAAGAAAAGAAGTACAGACATGCTGACTGATTCAGGAGGAAAGTTCATTTTCCATACAAGGGATTAAATTCTAAAATTGCATCAATTTTAATGTTGCTCTGCACCTGCACAGAGCCCCAGTTCCAGGGTCTTTATGTGTATGAAATTACCCACAGCAGTCTATGTGATATATTTATTCATCATATTTCCTCTTGCACAGCATATTCATATGACACTTGAGACCAAATAAGATTTTTTCTTCTCTCAATATAATTCCTTAAAATATCATCATTCCCAATATTAGCTATTCATTATATTTGTGTGAAAGATTGTGTCATTATTGTCACAGAAGAAAAATATCAACTAAAGTAATTGCATAGCCTTGAAATAAACACAAGACTTGCTGTTTTCTTATGTCATTTAGTGTTACCAACTGTTCATTCCCCTCAGCTGGAAGTAGAAGGGAAATGTTTGTGAAGACCTAACACAATCCTACTGAAAAAAAAAGCATTCCCATCAGGTTGACAGTGTTAATTTAAATGAAAAAAAATAATAACTTTTAAAAAGGCCAAAAAGAACTTGTATTTTGCCTGGATTTGGCAAAAGTGTTTTCCTGAAAGATCCAAGAGAATGTCTCCTTTCTAAGCACCCTCAGTGCAATCTGTATTTATTGTGTTTACTTGGATGTTGGATTCAGATAAAAGAGGCGTTTCAATTTTATGACACATCTGTGGCGTGTTATGCCGAACTCTCAAAAATGATTTAATCGTTTACTAGTCATGTTCTGTGTCTGGTTAGAGACGACAGGGTTTAATAGTTTATAATTAAAGGACAAAAATTAAGTTAATATTGATAGTTTCTTGGCACCGTAAGTTCTCTACCTATTATAGAAACATTTGGAATGTTCTCTAGAGAGTCAGTCCTGTGAGGAGGGAGCTGGGGGGGCTCAGCCTGGAGAAAAAGGAGGCTCAGGGGGGACCTTCTGGCTCTCCATCATTCCCTGCCAGG
>JAWWTY010000019.1:3669503-3694456 GCA_035222235.1 Margarornis squamiger | reverse complement strand
GGGCAGGGGCAGGGGGGACAGCAGGAGGAATTTGTGCCTGGAAAGGGTGGTCAGGCCTTGGCAGGGGCTGCCCAGGGCGGGTTGGAGTGCCCAGCCCTGGAGGTACCCAAGGTAGGACTGGGGTGGCACTCAGTGACAGGGTGGGCATCGGGCACAGGGTAGGCTTGATGGGCTTAGAGTTGTTTTCCAGCCTCAGTGACTCTGTGAATATTCAGTGGAATCTCAACAACCCTCCGTAATGGTTGGAAGATTCACAGAAAATTTAATTTCTAAAGATTACTGAGGAAAAGCTGTTTACTTGGGATACAAACATACCCCTTGGGAGACTGGTAGCTCTTTTCTTCTCTCTCCTTTGTCTTCATGGGCAGAAAATCTCAATTAAATTTTGTATGATAGCATTTCAACCATAGAGATTATTATTGGCATATGCCAAGAAAGTATCCAGGTCTGTACAGGGCTTTCTTTTGAGAGGTGGGTAAGAAGCACAGACTTCCTTGTGCATGTTCACAGGGATTATGCAGAAATAATATTAGCAGAATTCATCTCAGTGTTACAGTAAATGCTGTGCAGCAGCCACTGGAATACCCACACCAGACCAGATGTCGTAATGCAGAGCTCCCATCCCAGCAGAGTACAACATTAAAAAAATTGTTACTTTTGCTTTTAATTTAGTACTCCATGGATGAGAGAAGTCCCATCTGCTTACATTATATTTAAATGAAAACATAAATGTTGTCCTGTGCTGACATTAGGCTCAATAATACACAGAGATAGAGACCCCAAGCAGCTCAAATTTACATCTAACAAATATGTTTTCTTACATACAACCATCTGCATGAGAAAAGCAATGAATGGGGCTGTGAAGCCTAGTGTAAACAGGGTTCAAAGTGTGACCCATTTTTGTGCCACTGTGGGAATAAGAATTACAGAATTTTAGGAAAGCTGGAACCATAATTCCTCCCGTGGGAGAAGTTTGGTCACAGAGGATAAAGGGAAAATCAATTGCTGGAAAGATTAGATCTGAAGACAGTAGCGATTCAGCCTGGCTAAAAGCACACAGCTTTTGAAGGGCTTCTCAGGACTTCAGAACCACCTCTAAAATCTTAAGCCTGTCTCTGATCCTGTGTCAGTGGGAGTTCTGGTCTCACAACCCACTCTTGTAAAAGAGTGGCTCAACACAACAGAAAAATGAAGAGATGTTCCTGCTCGGTTTGAAAAAGATGATGGGGATATTTGAATGTTCTTTCCCTCACAAGCCCAGTTCTTTGAAGGAAGAAAATAAAAATCAGCATGTCAGAATGGTTTTCTGGGACTATTATTAATGAAAGCATCCCTTTTCTTTCTGTGGGGAGGTATTCCAGCACAGACAGTTTTGATAACATGCTAATCACTTCTTTAACTTTTCAGAAAAATGTGTTCATGACTCAAGGAATAAAATTTCAGACAACAATTTGCTTTTTGCTTTTTTTTTTCCCCCTTACAGGAGCTACCTGTCTAATACTGAACTTTCTGGGTTCAAGCTACAGCTTCCTTCAAACAAGGCTGATGAGATTTGGGGTAAGAAGTGGCATTAGTGGCAAATTCTGTCTGAGTAGCAGCTTCAGGGGTTGAATTGCTGTCTCCCCTTACAGGAACAGGGAGAGGGTTTCACTGTCCCATTTGCCAGTGATCCACTTGCCAGGATGAATGGTGACAAGGTCAACAGTGAGATCCCAGTGAGAGGAAGGACCTTTCCAAAAAGCAGGATGGTCTCCTGAAAGTAGTTAAGTGAAAGGAATGGGCTGATGCCTTTGCAAAGTAAAGACAAACATCAATTAGAATAGAAAGTGTCATTGGGTTCCAGGTTTTGGTTCTTGGTGAGTGACTTCTTTTGAAAGAACTTTTGAAATGCATGTTTCCCATTTGAAAAGGTTCTTCAAGGTTCCTACTGCAGAGAAAATTAAGAAAAGACAATTATTTCCTTCCACTCTCAATTATTTTTCAAGTATTCTGACTTTTCAGAGAGTGAGAGCACCACTGGCAGCCAGAACAGTTTTATCAGCCCCAACTGGATGGGAATCTTTTCATCTTCAGTGGGCTTTCAGCAGATGCCCAGAGATGAGGACTCAGCAATTTGCAACATAAAATCTGGCTACGACTAGTTCCAGCTGTGGCTTTAGCAGGTCTTCTCAACTTTTTGATTCATCAGATTTAGCAGAGATTCTGCTCTTTACCTTCTGGGCATATTGTGAAAATTAATTCCTTGATGCCCTTGTAGATGGACAGAACTGTAGCGGCTGATTATTAATATCCTCAGACTCAGCAAATATTCCCAGACTGCCTTTCATGGAGCTATAGATTTCAAGGCCAGGAGGGCCTTGATCTTGCCTCTGATTAGCTCAATTAGTCTGCTTCCTTTAATATCATTTTCAGAGCTTTTAATTGCGGTTAGAAATTGTTGCGGAACACAACAGTTAGAGCAGCTCATGGAAATATTGTAAAATGGCCTACGTTAGCATACATGCATTCATTTTGTTTTGTGGTTGTGCATGCATGGGCAAACGAGTGAAATCACTTGGCTTAGCAATGTGGCAGTGAAATGAGTAGTAAGTTCTGTTTGTGATTGGTAGTGTGCATTGCAGAACGGAGATTGAAGGAGCTGGCAGAAGTCTTGGTCTCCCATCCCCTTTCACTTCCCATTTCCTCTGTCCTTGGAGAGTGTCATAATGCAGCTCTGTGCATTTCCAGCTAGACTTTGCCAGATGTCTACTTCTTGCATATATTTGGAAGAAGCTAAGCTTAATTTAATTGTGCCCCAATTCAAGAGAGTATCCCTATGCTGGCAAGTTGATTAAGCATGGTGGTAATTTTAATTATCTCCTTATCTCTCACTGGAGTGAAGTTAGTAGAGCAGATGAAGTTAACCCCATGGATAAATACTCGTTTTATACTGGGACCTGAGAAAAGAAGGATAAAGCTTTCTTTTCAACATCAAAAATTAGCCTTTACTTGTCTGAAGCCATTTTTTCTCCACTTCTCTATCCATCTACGGATCCTTTCCTCAAGAGAGTGTGACATTACATTTGAATTACCTTTATTATTGGCTTTTCCCCCCCTGATAGTTCTGCTCTTGCCTGGGACTCATTGCTGTCTTTTACCTGTGACAATGCTGAGTTGGCTGCTCATGCCTTTTTTGGTTTGGGGTTTTTTTTATTTTATTGCCAGCTGTTCCCCTCTCCACACGACTAATTCTTTAGTGTGGGTTTTGTGAAATGGCACAAGGCCAGTATTTAAAGGTTCAAATTAGTGCACTGAAGATCTGAGGAGATGTAGTGTCAACTTTATGTGTCACAGTCATGGTGAAATTGTAGGGATACACAGGGTTCACATTTCATTTAAGAATCAAACACATTAAGATATTATTTTCAAGAACTGCATTTAAGTGCATTTAATTTTCTTTCTGAAAAAAACCCCAGTCAGAAGGCTGTAGGAAGAGCAGCAGCATAATTTAAATGTCACTTTGCTTCCCAATAATGAGTTTCATATCCAGTCATTCTACTCCAGTGACAAAGCTCACATCTCCACTAACATGTTTATGGCCATTTGGCCCTGTTTTCAGCTGGGTGTGCACAGCAGCTTGAGTGCACTTCTGTAAACTTAATCATCTGGGTTTTAATTAACACAGAAGAACAATGGCTTGGAGAGAACAGAGAGGGATTCCACAAATGAGAAGGTCATTCACGACACAAAGGCAAAAGGTCCTTTACTGTAATGGAATTGCAACATCCCAGCATGCAGCATCTGAACTTTTCTTATGTTTTATGAATATCAAGCCATTTGCAGCCTTTCTGTGCATCTCAGCTTATTAATAAACACAACAGGATTCCTGCTTGCCCTGTAAATACACACCCCCAGCTTTCAGCTGCAGAGATGTTCAACTTGCCCTGGATCTCCACCCTGGCAAAACAGTTCCATTTAAGGTGGTGCAAAAATAGCCCCTGATCTATATACATATATCTATGCATTTCTTTGCAGAGTCCCTCATGCCCTGTGAGACAGAAAACTGGCTGTGTGTGTCCAGCAGCATAATCCTGACTTATTTCCTTACAAAGTTGTCAGATGGACAAAAGAAAGGTCAACTTGTTCACTCTCAGGAACAGTATGGGAGAGTGCAAAACACTCTTCATGCATTTGCAGGACTAGAAACTGCTCATTTCACCCCAAAACACTGTATAAAAGTTGTTCACTTTAAAATAGCTATAACTCAGGCATGCCTAGGGTGGCACAGAGCCTCTGTTTAAACAGTGAAAGGACACAACACACCCCAACTAAGAGGGTGAGTCGGAGAGTCCTTCCTCCAGTGGCAATTTAGGCAAGAAGAATATTCCTGACAGCACAATCCCACCACTGGGATCAAAATCACAGTCCTGCCCAGCACTGAAACTGCCACAAGAATTTCCTGAATTCCTCCTTTTGCATCTCATTTGCAGGAAACCACCTGCAGTTGTAGGCAGACAAAAGCAGAGAGGCTGCAGCAGGGCAGGGAGAGATTGGCTCTAGTTATTGATTCCTCATCACAATTTCTGCAGCCCCTGAGATGTCCTTCGAGATCCAGCATTAAAGTCCTGGCCAGGCCAAATCTTGCTTCACTTATAAGAGCTGCTGAGTTTACATCTTCAGGGAATATTGATCTACTGCAAATAATCTTTTTTTTTTTTTGTTTCGAGCAAGCTGAAACTCCAGAGGAAAGAGGACAGCAACCCCCTTTGCCAGTGCTTGTGAAAAACTTCAGAATACAATAATGCTCCTTTGAAAACTTGCAAAGTGAATCCAAAACTTGACTGCAAATGTAATACAGATGGGAAGCTCCCAGACAAAGAATGCAATATATATATGTATATGGCACCTCGTCTTAAGTGAGCTAGAGCAATGTCTGGCACAACTAACCCTTTAAATATCATTGCTATTAATTTGTTTAGAAAGGACTTAAGAGGCTGGAAATGAAAGAGAAGATCCTAAAGGATAAACCCACTCAAACTCCTCTTCCCTTCTTGCTGGTAAAGAATTCAGAGCAGGTGTTGTCAGCCTGTTATTGGTGTTCCCAGCCAGCATCCAAAGCAGCTGGCAATGCTCTTACCATGCAGAAATTCCAGTCAGATTTCTCAGTATATTCTAATTACTGTAGTGACACTTGTTGTGGGCCTAAATGACTACCTCATCAGAGCAGACAGGTCTGCCTTCTATTTAGGGTTTATTGGCTCTTTAATTTCCGCAGCCTCTAATTGCTTATCTGTCTTCCCAAACACATTTAGAAGTCCACATTTATTCTTCTGTATCACCTCATGCTGCAATCCTCTGCACATTAAGGGTTATGCTGCCATCTCTCCCCTACACTGGGATTATGTCCACCCCAATTTCACCCCAAGAAAGCAAACTTGCTCTTCCTTCCTGCACACATTATGGCTTTGCCAAGGGATTCATCCAGCTAATGGCTGGTTCTGCTGGCTGTGCTGGTGGTACCCACACACAGGTGCTTAGCAGGAGCTCTGGCACAGAACCATCACTTTCTAACCCCTTGATTCTTTGCTATTGTGCTCCATATGAAAAATA
This sequence comes from Margarornis squamiger, assembly GCA_035222235.1. Lineage (NCBI taxonomy): Eukaryota > Metazoa > Chordata > Aves > Passeriformes > Furnariidae > Margarornis > Margarornis squamiger. Next base: position 3,688,867 of record JAWWTY010000019.1, on the reverse strand, counting down.
AGGTGTTTCACGTAAACCAGCTAAGCATTGTAGGTATTTTTCCACCCCAAAGGCCTTAATTTTGTTCATGCCTACCAGAGGCAGCTGGCAGTCTCTCTGCGAAGGCGCTGCCAGGAGCCAGCTGTGGCACCGTTCATTGACGTGTGTTCCTTCACTCAGAAACACTGAATGTATCACTTATTTTCCTGCTCTGGACCTGGTTCAAATAAGCTGGAAATCAATACAAACTTCCCTTTTGATTTCAGCACATATTGGATCCTATCCCTAAAATGCATATTATTCCTACTGAGAGACAAGCACTGATATACAGCAAGGTATGCATAAAAGCAAACTGCATAAGCACAGTGGTCAAGACGAGCAAATGAATAAATGAATAAATGATGAAAAGTGAGAGTATATTGCTGTAATTTCCATCCCTCGTTTTGCTGTTTCCCCAGTTGGATTTTACTCCAGATATTTTAATCTTTTGCTGATCAGGCCGTGGATTACCTTTCCAAATTAATCCCCCGCTTACTCCTGTGCTCACATGGTGCAGCCCATGCAGAACTGCTCTCTGCAGCAGTATCTGACTTAACACAAACACCCTTTTCACGCCTTGAACCTGAAATCTGCAAGTTTTCCTTGCTGCATGGTCATGATAGAAATCTGATGCTCTGGTAGACATTGTACCTCGAGCTTTAGCTAATCCAAGTTTCATGCCATTACCTGTGCATACTGATTTTGTATAGACTCAGTTAAATGCTGTAGGTATGGAACTGAGCTTCAGGATGCCTTGAAAATTACCATAAAGTCACTATGGCATAATGGGAGTTCCAGAAGTGCAGCTGTGCATCAGAACAAAAAAACACACAACAAAAAAAACCTTTGGAAAAAATCGGAGAGCAGTGATTTTTATCCTCAAACAGAGCACTCTGCCAGAATATGGTTGCAAATTCCTGTAACTTAAACACAAAACTGGCAATAAACAAATATAAAGGTTGAATCCTTGTCATCATCTGAGCCAAGAATACTGCAAAAAATGAGGAAACAAATAGCATAAGGAATTTGTAAATTTATCTCACAAATATAAACTACATTGTTAGTACTAGTATTAGTATTATTATGCTTAGAGGGAACAACATGTTGCTTCCAGTCTGATTTTAAAGTTTACCTTACTCCCTGAGTCAATATTCTGCTATATAATTAAATATTTGGACATTTTAGAAAAGAACCTGGTAAGTTGCACATCCTTCCTTTTTCCTATAGATGAAAGTAAATCTACATTCATAATATACAGCCACTTCTGAAGGAAAAGAATTTGTGTTTTGGACCACAAATGCAGAAAGCATTAATTGCCTAATGATTGACTCAGTTAATGGAATGTACCCCTTTTCTCTGTCTTTATTCTCAAAACAAACTGTTCTGCCACAATAGTTAAAATAATTCTGCTTACAATACCTGTTGTGGCATTGAGTGGAGTGTCTTTGTATAACATTCTTCTATATGCTCAGATAATGCCTTTCATCTCGTGATGCTTTATGACCCCAACACTGATATTGCAGTTTGCACTGGCCAAAGACTTTACCAAGAACTATGACACAAGGTGGAAGGAGTAGGTGGCTCAGCCCACATCCCTTGCACCATCAGATCTGCACAACAAACTACATAGAAAAGTCTGAGGTATCTAGCTCCTGTGCTCTGGGATCATGGAACTGGGAGCACGAAAGGGAGTAATAATACAGATAAATATTACAGCTATTTGAGCTAGGGAAGCAGGGGAAAAGAAGCAGGAAATTCATTAAAAGCCTTGCAGCTGAGTCACTAAATCTAGGCTCGAGGCTTCTTGGTCAGTAATAACCTTCATGCTGATTTGTTTTGGATGGCTATGGTTTTGCTCCCAGCGTGCCATGATGGCCAAGCCAGGAGAGTTGCAGCGGTGGGAAGTGCCAGGGGTGCAGTGACCAGGGGGACCCAGCCCTGCCTGCATCCCAGCTGTGCTGAAACGGGACCCAGGGCACTTCCCAGGACAGCCTCAGGCAGGTGGAGAGCAGAGGATGAAGATCCAGCAGATCCCTCGATTTGGATGAGTGGTAACCATCACAACATGCATTTTGGACCAACTCTCCTACAATTTAGGCAAAAGTACTAAGTGCCAAACAGAACTTTGCATCAAACCTCTGCAAAATAAGTTAAAAAATGAGTGTTATCAAACATGTAACAGTTTGGAAGAAAGGCAATTTTCTGTAGCAGAAGTAAGACTACACTTCTGTCTATTATCAGCTTTATTTTTAGATGTCCAGACTGAATTTAATTGAAGCTGTCTAAGCTCTCAGAGTAAAGAATTCAGAGGAGGTTTTTTATAGATTCATACACTAAAGTACAATTGCTCCCCTGGAGCAGGATTTCTTTATTTTATTTTTTTTTTTTTTTTTTCATCTTTAGGCTTTACCCAGCTCTTTAAATCATTCCTGGCTGGTTTCTCTTCGATTGTTACTCATTTTGATGCTGCCTCTGCATTGAGCCCTGAATTCTGGGGACCATCAGCATGGAGTGCTATTGTTATACCCCAGGACAGAGGCTGCGCTTCCTGCTGCCAGCAGGGCCGTGGCACTTCCACATGCTGATCCCAAACACAGTCACGTGCACACACAGCACACAATAGCCCAAGGGAAAAAAAATAGAGAAGATAATAAAAAAAAAGCTCTTTAAGCACATAAAGGAATTATGTCTATAAAATTATTGCAGTGCACGAGAGGCCAGATGTTTAAATGACCATATTAGACAAGGTACAAATGGTATCTCTTCTACATACCAACACTTTTCACTTGCAGCCTTAGCAGTATTTATTATTATTATTATTATTATTATTTCAATGTTGCTTTGGCCACTCAGCTTGGTTTTTTTTCCTTTTTATTTTCTTAAAGTTGACTATGTTTTATACACACCCCAGCTTTTATATGTTTGTTTTATATGTTTTATATGGTGTCATGCATTCTCTTTCTAATTTATTTTGTTACCTATGTGGATAAAATGAATACTGAATGCTGACTTATTTCATAAACTTTATTAAGCCTTTGGGGAAAACTTCAATGTGCTCCTACAGAGTGGCAATATAGAATGTATCCACTGTATCATGACACGGAAATTACAATTCTAAGCTAGAAATAGATGACATTCCAGAAAAAGCAGAAGGAACAACATTTAAGGAGTTAATAATGAACCACTTGTCTTCATTTCCAGATCCTTTAATCCTGCTATTGTGCAGTTTTCACACAGTGCTAAATTGAATTACTGCATCATTTTTTACAATTTCTTTGTACAGTTGACCCAGTTTATAGCAGGTTTGGAAGCATTATCATTGCTCAGGGTTCAAAGATGCTGCAGTGTATTGCATTACAAGTCAATCAGTGCGGAAGGATTTTGATGTAATTTTGCTTTTGGATATAGAAGAACAGATATCCAAATGAAGGCTGCTATTTCATTTTGTCATAACAATGCCACATAAGACAGCACGCCTTCTTTAGACTCATTTTATTATATTTTTTCCTCTATGCTCCTGCTCCTAATAAAGTGAATTCTCAAGTTTATGCCTCCCAATGTTTTTATTAACTTGTGCAAGAAGAAAATTGAAAAAAGTTTCAATGTACAGCTTTACTGTTGTGTAGCAGATGATGTATTTAGGTGGATACAGAGGAGCAAAAAAAGAGCCTAAAAACAAATGCAACGTTTCTTAATGTTGCACCGCTTCTAAAATGTTCCAAGTGGGAAATTCTTGATCAGAAATATTCCTGTTCTGAAGGGCAGCGCTTTCTGCGGCTGTTTTAGCACATCAACATGGTGCTCAGCTTAAATAAATAAGCAACGTGTTTCAGGTAAAGCATTTCATTCTCTCAAGGTCATTCTTTACGCTCCAGGTGTTAATTTGTGTTGTTCTTGGAGTATTCTTATTATTGATAGTAGAGCCCTTGGTATATGTTATATTGAAATATTGCTAATGTATGAACTGTAGCATTAAATTTTTAATCTAATCAATCAAGTGGTATGCATATGCAGTAGATGCTTGGCTTTTACTAAGATTAATTACCATGTGCTGGGAAAACGAACTCTGTAAGGTGAAATATTGCATGAACACAGACACACACAAAGAGAAGAATAGAAAAGAAAGCAAATTGTGCAAAGGGATGAGCACTGTAATAAGTTAATGACTACTTCTGTCATTCAAAACATATGCATAGCCTTTAAGACAACACAAAACAAAGATTAAAGGCATGTTAAATCAACTATCTATTAAAGCATTTAGAGCTTTTCTCCAGATTCTACATGGAAATTATGCAATCTGTTGCAAAACTAAACACTTGTCTCCCAGATGGTGCTCAGAGTCTGTCTGAGCAAACACCCCTTCCATGCTCTGTGTAACAAATTGTGCATATTTTCTGTTCACTGCACTTCATTTTATGCATTTGAGGACATTTACACTGCACATGCTATGCAGAGTCGACTACATTTGCATTGTAAACCGCAGAGATGTATTTATATATCTGATCTGATGGCAGGGAGGAAGCAGCAGATACTTCACTGGGGTAGCTCAGTTCATTGGGGTTTTGTTCATGGCAGTATCTACACAATCACAGGCTGGAAGTTACCAACTTGTGCTTCCTGCAGATACCGGTCTGGGCTCTCATTCTCACAGGGCACTGACAGTCACCCACTAAATAATAAGTAGCTAATTGCTTTTTTTTGAACTGCACTGCAAAGTTAAGCTTCTAGAACCAAGTTTGGAGGGAGTGCTTTACCATGCCAAATACCAGTTCTGATTGAAAAAGGAATAAGATTAAAGCAGCACTAATACTTTTATAATGTTATTAAAAGGTACATTATTCATGCACAAGACATATAGGGATTACCCTTCTGGCTGAGACTGTGGTCTAGCAAAAAATCTATGAAAAGACACTATAGCATGAGAAAGTCATCTGCAATTGAGGAGGTTGCTATTCAGCTTTTTTGTTCTTGCCACATGTTTTTTTAGAATTTCCTCTGCCTTGGCTTCTACTTATAAAATAGAGATAATAGCAGCTCCCTATTCCACAAAAGAGAAGATTAGTTTGGTGCTGTTAGTGAACTACTCAAATAGCTGATAGGGAGCTAGATAGGTACCTGAGATGAGCATTTATTTGGGGGAGAAGACCAGTCTGATTAACATTTTTAAGCAGTTTCTCCAAGCTTACCCTGCAGACATCCCAAAGTAGTTCTCCTTTGGAGATTTAGTCAGTTATCTTGTTTACGAAAAATGGAAACATAGGAATTTTCATTTAGTGTATCATTAGATGTCAAGTGTAAGTCTCCATGTCTGAAGCAGCAAAGGTACTCACATGTATTAACTGAATCTAAAGCTTCAATAATGAGAGAACTTGAATATATTTCCCTGATGAAGTGCTCTGCAATATGTTCATTGTTTTAGTTTCTGTCAGAGAAGCAGCACATGTATTCAGTGAAAGGAGAACCAAAAAACTGAAGTGAAATAATATCCTTTTAGTTCATTTCTGTAACTTTTTAATAGAGAACTAACTGTCTTCAACAATCACCATAACTTTTGTTAAATCCATTGGGCTTTAGAGACACTTTAATACTGCTTTCATATTTTGGAAAGATGAAAATAATAAAGTTCAAAAGTTGGATGCATGGAAATTAGATATATAATGCGGCAAAATTGCAGGGGAAGAATTTAGCTGGCAAGTTCTTCAAAGCATAACTTTTCCTGTCTTCAAAATGCCAAGGGAAACACTCCAAATGCCAGACAGTGAAACTCCACATGACGCATCAGAACAGGGTCAACCTGAATGTTAGATCAGGGCTTTGTCCAGTCAGACCCAAATAGCATCAAGGATAGTTATCTCACCATTTCTCTGGACAACCTGCTCTTCTGCTTTAACCACCTGCACTGAGGGGACACTTCCCTTGTGTGGAATTCCTCTTGCTACATGTGGTAGCTGTTGCTTCTCACCCATTTCCTGTGCAGTTTGAGACAGATATGGATCCAACTCCTCTATAACCCTCCTTTAAGAAGCTGAAGGCAGCAGTTAGATCCACCCTCCGCACACCTTGTGCACAGGGAACAAACTACTTCCCATTAATGTACAGAAATATATGAAGAGAGAGGGCAGAGCAGGGACCAGGCTCTGCTCGGGGGGCCCAGCCCTGGCCCAAGAGGGACGGGCAGGAACTGATGCCCACCAAGTGCCACCTGGGCAGGAGGAAGAACTTCTTGGCTGGGCAGTGCCCCAGCCCTGCCCAGGCTGCCCAGGGAGGGGCTGGAGTCTCCTCCCTGGGGATATTCCAGACCCTCTGGACACAATGCTGTGCCCTGTGCTCTGGGATGAGCAGGAGGTGGCACCAGATGAGCCACTGTGGTCCCTTCCAGCCTGCCCCATTCTGGGATTCTGTGCTTCAGCCTGCCCTTAAATGTGAGGTGCTTCAATTCCCAAACCATGCTGCAGCTCTGTCCCAGACTTGCTGCAGTGTTGAGGTTTTATTGCACTCCACTGCCCACGTTGCTGATTTTAGAAATAGTAAAAAAGTATGAGCCCCAGTATCAATGTCCAGCATACAGCAGTTCTCAGTGGTTGGTATTTGAGCTCTGAACCCTCTGAGCCCAGCAGAGCAGTCAGCTCTTGCCCTTGGAGCTGTCCTGTCCAGTTCATACCTTCTCAGTTTGGCTACAGAGACAGTAGAGGACTCCTTTGGAAAACCTGCCTGAAGTTCAGGGTCAGAGGCATCCCCTGCTCTGACCAGAGCCACAAGCCAGTGGTTTCCCTGCAGGAAGCAATGGGGTTGGTCATGCACAGTTTGCATCTGGTGAATCCCTGTTGACTGATACCAACAACCTTCCTGTCCTTCCTGTGCCTGGAAGTGCTTTCCAGAAGGCCTTGCTCAGGACTCAACCTTAGGGACAGCAGTTCCTAAGAACATCCTCACCTCTTTTGAAGATGGGTGGGACTTTTTCCAGTCTCTGACTTTTCAAAGATGAGATCAGCCTTCCAGTGACATCACTGCCTTTGGATGCATCTTGTCTAGCACCATGGGCTTCAAAATGAGACTGCACAAGGCTCTGAGCAGCTGCTTTTGGTGATGCTGTTTTGAGGGGGAGAGGCCAGACTAGAAGCTCCAGAGGCTCCCTCCACCCTCAGCTATTCTGTGATTCTCTGTGTATGCCCAGCTTATTGAAGCAGTCCCTAACTTTCTATTAAATCCATGCCATGCTTGTATAAGTACATTTTGCATTGCAAAGTAGATTGTCCAGTTTCCCGAACAGCTCAGTCTAACACTTCATAATCTGTGCAATATGATCTGCCTGTTTTAAATTTATGAAGCTGTAAACCAATTTCCTCTACTAATAAACACCTCTGTTTTCATTCCTATTTATTCTCCTTTTAAAATTACTGCACTGCCTTGCTGTCTTTCTCTTGTCCTTGTCTTGCAAGATTGAAAAGGAGATGGGGACAGGGTGGGGGGAAAAAGGACAAAAAAAGAAAAAAACCACCATAACAAAAAACCAGCAGCTCATAAAAAAAAAAAAAAAAAAAAAAGATACTTGGGAAGAATCCAAGATCAACAGATCAGCAAGCCCACTCATTGTTCTTTATCATTTTGGCTTTCTTCCAGCCCCTCTAGGTTTCTCTCCTTCCAAACTGTTTTCTGCATTCTCACATATGTTATAGAAAGTGCTATGATTTCAGGGAAGTGCTTTAATTTATAACAGTTTGATCAGAAAGAGGCGTTGTCCAGCTTGTAAAGGAGATGAGAGGAGTTTGTAGCTCTGGCTCTCCTTAATGTATGAGCGTAAACTTGATTATTCTTACCAGAAAATCCATATGTGTATAGAGTATCACTGAAGGAGAATGGGTGCCATTTGCATATAATTAGTGGGCATAATTATCTGTAAAACTGTTTGGTTTTGGATTGCTCTGGCAGGACAATAAATATTTCAAATCCAGCACACATCAGACCTGCCAACATCTTTACAGTGGGCACAATAATTCAGCTTCCCATTTTGTCACAGAAATGATCCATTTTTCTAATGCAGCAGAAAGGCAGTAGGGTGGTGGTATAAAAAGGCATCGATGTGAACGATTTTATCTGTATTTTTAATAGATTCTTTCCCAGTGTAATAAATTTTGGGAATTACTGATAGGATCTGCAGAGTTACTAGAATACTTCAACCCTGCTGATCTATGGGGCTACAGGTTGGAAACAGGTTCATAACTTGAGAGCTTAAGCCATAAAAGCTTAATTAATTTAATCATTATTGCCATAATTCTCCAAGGTTAAAATGAAAAGTCTATCTTTGATGCCATAGCATCCAAGCATCCACCCAAAGTCCCCCTTGGCACAGCACTGCTCGCTGTGTGTGCTGCAGGAACACGGAGTTCCACGGCTTGGCACAGGCTGGGCATCCTCCCCTGCCCTGGGTGTGCCAGGAACTGGCAGGGAAGGACGAGGACGTTTCCAAGGGGAAGCTGCAGTCAGTCTGCAGCTCCCCAGGTGCCACCGGCCAGGCTGGAGTGCAGGGACATCACAGCTTTGGGGCACAGTCTGCCTTTCAAAGCCAGAAAGTGCCTGTCCAGATTATTAATTATGACATTTACCCTCTTCATTGGTTCTAACCATGCCCACCTTGATGTCTGTGCTATATAAATATTGCAGCTTACAGATGAGTGAAGGACAGATTCACAGGTTTCAGATTTATATCAATGGCAGTTGCTCAGCGAAAATTCTGGCTTTTGTGGGGGGGGGGGATTATTTTGGGATTGATTATTTGTTCTGTGAAAAAGAAAATCTACCTGATGAGCAGTTCCCATATACAGTCACAGAGCTGGGCAAGGAAGTGTAGCAAAAACAATAATCCTTCACTTGGCACATTCTACAAGTTCTAGTCAGGTACAGGTGATTAAAAAAAGTTTGCTCTATTATAAATCTTTATTACTAATGCTACAATAATTTGGTTACACAAAACCATAAACTTATATACATAAGTATATAATGTTTATATAATACTTATGTAATATATAAAACCCTAAACAGATAGATATATAGATATATATATAAAACAGTGGAAGGAAGAGATATTTGTAAGCAACCCACCAATATGTTGTCTTGCTCGTTAGCTAAGTGGATCATAATTTGCTGTGCCTCCTAATGGTGTGAATTCCAGAGGGGCCAGGGAAATCTGCTGGCTGCTTGGGAGCCAAGGCTAAAGAGAAAATAAAATGAGAAGCAAGTAACTTGAGGGACTTTCAAAAGGGAGGGGTTTGTAAAGCCTGAGTGCTAGTACAGATATTTACATGTGATAAACCTAGTTTTATGCCTGTATTTACATATTAATTGTAGCTCATCTATGGCATAATTAAAGAGACTCAATACGGGGTTTTATCCAAACATCAGTTGCATCAACAATAAGCTGAAGACTTTGGAGTATTGGCACTGGATTCACTTAAAATGCTGTGATGGCATTGATTGCCTGGGGTTTGTGGCAGGTAACTTCCTTGCTTAAGGACTCTCACTCCAGCTTTGCACAGACTCACGTGCAGAGATTTATTAAACAGAAATGCCAATTCAAATGAGCATAAAATGCACAACCTAGAAAAGCACATTATTGTTACTTATTCTTACTACTTCTGTAATCACTATCAAGCATCTGTAATACCACAAATATGTCTCCTGAAGCTGTATAAAAGGAGAGAAACATCTAATGAAAGGAACGGCAGAGAGAGACAGACTCAAAGCTCATTAAAGCTGTTAGGTGCTTGTTGTATTACAGGCGTGTAAGTAAGCTCATTGGCTTCAGTCAGAACTCTGGAGTAGATCCACAGAGCAAAACTGATAAACACTGTTCCTTACCCAGTCATTAGTACTCATAGAGGAAACAAAAGAAGAACAAGAGGAATCTGTGTAAATAGGACACCAAAGAAGGCAAAAAAATGGAATTTAATGGAGATGTGAATGGCATCTTAGATGAAGGCATCTGTTCTTTCCATTGATTGAAGAGGCACCTATCATTTAAGATAGATAGTATGAATTCCCTTAATTAGTATTCAAAACATATATTTAGTTCAATGGGCAAAATGAAACCTGAATGTTCTGTGGAAGCCTAAGGTTAGCAGAGCAGGAGTACCCATGAGCTTTTCCCACTCCCAGCTCATGCCATTTTTAAGGTATAATCTGGGATACTACACTGGAAACTTTTTATTTCTGCTGTTCTCATCCTTCTCGAGAGCTACACCTTTTGGTCTCTCTCTTGGTCATTAAGTCAATGAGACATTAAGTGCTTTTAAACATGAGTCTCTCCCTCACACACTGTAACACACTAATCATCCAAACCTCGATGTCAGTTCCTGGGCCATTGGTAATAAATATAGATTAGAAATGTTGCTATTATGCACAAAATCAGCAACATGTATGCAAGACTCTGTGTGCATGAACTGTGCATGAACAGACGGGTGCATGTTATATCCAGAGGTGGACTAAATTCAAAGCTTCCTTATCCTTGAGGTTTGGGGTTTTTTCGGGACTTTTTTAGCAAGGAAGACTGAACTACACAAAATAAAATACTGGTACAGTAACAAAGGTTAAATAATTAATATAAAAAATCTATTCAGGAGCATACAATGATTTACATTCCAACCCTGAATATTTAAAAATTAATAGAAAATATTAGGATGTTAATAATTGAAATCACAGGAATGTATAATGAGATTGCACTTACTGCAGTATATTAACCACTATCTGCAGCTTGATAGGAAAATATTTAACCTCAGAATAAATAGGATGTGCATTCTATAAGCCCCTAAGGCTTTGTTACTATTAAACCAACGTGATCCTTGAAAACACGTACATGTGCACATCTTGTGGAATCAGAAATAAAACATGTACTCTCATAGTAATTTCCTTTGTCTGAAAATAGTCCTTTTATCCATAAATCTGGGAGGGAAAAATGAAAGCACTGAAGAGTGACTTCACTACAAAGAATGCAATAAAATTAGCACTACATGAATGTCATTTTTCTGAATTTTTCACTGTTTCACATACAGTTTCCTTTATCTTTTGGGAAATTCTGGTGTACCAGCTCAGCAAGCTGGCAGCAGAAACAACATAATGACTTTTTTTGGTCAAATGGTTTATGACTTCACACCTACACTGAGAGTTTTAACCTCCATCCATATTTATATTTGTCCTCTATTTCTTCAATTCAAATGTCCTTTCAGAGAAGATTGGTTTCATGCAGAGAGAAGATAAAAATCAGAACCCATACCTCACATGCAATAAATTCATCATATTTATTACATCCCCAATCCTGGTGAGTTAGAGGGGAAAAAATCTCAGCTTCTAGTCCCTAACATTTAATTCATATTCTTCTTACAGCTAAAATGATATAAAGGAGCTAGGAGGAAGAAGGGGATGTTTTGTTTCCTTTTGGTTTATTCCCCCAGCCTGTATGTTATTCAGAGCTACAAACATTGAAATATTCATATTAGGAAGGTGGCTAAATTGCTGTGGCCCAGAATGATGAGAAAACGTGTGACAGGATGATTACAAAGGGTCTGCTGTGACTGTGCTACTGCTGTTTTAACAGGGAATGGAGCAAAAAAAATAGAGCAACCCACGTTCCCAGGTCCAGACACTGCCCAGTTGTGGACACGGGGGGCTCAGAGCTCCTGGTTGTTGCTGCAGGATGAAGGGGGGCTGCAGTGAAGCCTTCAGAGCCACATGGGAGAGGTGCACCAATTCATGTGGAACGCAATTCCAAAGGAATTGTCATTCAGGAGGCCATGGCAGCACAGCCAGCCCATGACCCCTCCAACCACAGCTCTGCCTCATCCATCTGCAGGCAGATGCTCCAGCCAGAGAACTATTTGGGTGCTGGGCTGGCTCAGTGAGGCAGGGCTGCTGCAGCCCCTGGGGAAAAGCAGCCAGCTGTGGCCTTCAGGTTACCATTAAATCTGCTTTTTTGTGTCACAGAAAAGGGAAAAATCTGATTAGCAAATGCAACCTCTGTTTTTCATAGTATTAGTAGTGTGTGCAGCTTTGCCCATTAGCAGGAGTGCAGTGAGTAACAATAGTATAGTGAGTTTTGCCCATTAATCCCTAGTAACACTTTGAGTAGTTTACAGTTGACAAAAGCATTTAATACCAAGCCCTTATTCAGTCAATAATTTCTCAAGCACATGAGCTCAAAGAAGTCCTATGGCCAAGGACAGCACCCCTAAGCCTTGTTGACTCAGAGACCACCACTGTACCTCACATTAAGAATATTAAATAATAACAACAATAATGCCATATTAGCTGGTTCCTTTTAAGCATTTGTTCTTATCTTTCCCATGCATAGCAGTGCCTGCACATCTTTCAAGTTCTGAGCAAAATACATACGAGAAAATACAGGGCAAAATTGGTCTGTAAGCCACAAGGGATACAAATCCTTTATGGGTTCAGTATGGATTTATTCTAGCTAAACATCCAACCCTGTTATGAAAGATTTACATGAAGAAGCAAGTCAAGTATAATCATTTTCAGTGATCTGGAATTACTCAGTGTACGTAAAATACTTGTTTATTGCTTTGTTAATGTTTATGTGAGAAAATAATAGATTTTCCTTGAAATATTAATGTGGAACAATAGCAAGGGGTAAAAATATATCTGGCTTGTGCTGCTATATGTTAAAATTCAATGCTGCATGAAATGCTAGTGCGTTTTTCAGTGCTGGGAACAAAATGCCTCTGTCTTTTATCCCCCCCACAACGAGCCCCATCTTACCAGCACTGGGAGGTTTGGTGTAATGGTAGGTCATTGTTATAGTCAGCTCAGTGTTTTGGCTTCTGAAAGGACTGAGGAATCCTTGGTGTTTATAGAATCTCATTCCTCCTATCTGTGAATCCTTCTTAATTTCTGGTAAACATTGCTAAAATTAACATCCTCTCCTAAATTATGTTGACTGCATTTCTCTGCTGTGCCAAACTCATTGTTCTGCTTTTAGATGAAAGCAGACTAGATTTTGATGTCATTAGACATCAATGGCATTACTTCAGACTTAGAGACTTTCCTTTCATCCTGTCACACCAAACGTGCTTCAGCATGTATGTGACCAGAGGAAAAACACCACAAGCTGAGACTGTTTAAAGAACCTGACAGTGCAAGGAACAGAGTAAGTGATGCTCCTCAGTCCCCACACTGCAAGGAAGTGCAGTGCTGATAAATCTAAATATTGAGCTGAGCTGGACCATTTTGTTTACTAAAGGTGCATATTCTCTTTTCCTCTGTCAATTGACTAAAGCTGCCTACTACTCGTAGTTCTTTCTCTGTTACTGACCTCTCGACTTCTTCTGCAGTGTTTTTATTTGTTAAGGTGTTTTTCTGAAAGTCACAGAATCCCAGAATCCCTGAGGTTGGAAAAGCCCTCCCAGCCCACGGAGCCCACCCTGTGCCCGATGCCTACCTTGTCACTGAGTGCCACCCCAGTCCTTCCTTGGGCATCTCCAGGGCTGGGCACTCCAACCCTCCCTGGGCAGCCCCTTCCAGGAAGAAATTCCTCCTGATGTCCAACCTGAACCTTGCTTGGATTCAAAATAAGGAGTCCTGCTCTCATTTGCATCCCCCCTGCCTGAGGATATACAGTCCTTAGAACCTGTATTCCATCCAAAAAAAGAGGACTCTATCCTAAAAGGGTTTAAATTAAACCCTTAAAGGAAAAGTATAAAATTAAATCAGTTAGAGGCCAAGATTTAAGGAAAAAATACTATTAGAGAGGAGATGTACAATATCCCCTGCACCCAAGTGGGCCAAACAGTCCTCTGAGATGGCTGGGACCACCCCAGAAGAACAAGGGGGGACAGATGTGAATCCGCAGGGCAGCTGGATGTGGAGGCAGGGGAATCAAGAATACCAGCTGTGTGTGCCTGTAGTCAGTGTGATCCCATCAGATCAGAGACATATCTGCAGTGTTTCCAAGTGCCACAGCACAAGGACATTAGATTCTTAAAAGAAACAGACATTCAAAGAGTTAGAACCTAGACTGGAATCAGACATTATGCAGGAAAACAGTTGTGGAGAAGTAAATGATGTCTAAAGGGCAGGTGGTAAAAGAATATCACCAAAGAAAAATGGGAATTCCTGCAGCGAACCTGAAATTGCTGTGATTATTTATAATCAGAAAAATAAGAACAAACAGATACATGAACAACTGGAAAGATAGGTTGGTGGCTCTGTGATTTTTGGTAAGTTAAATGATGCAGAAGAAATTGTTAGGGAGAATAGCACCAGGTAGCCAAGCTGTATCTTACATCCAGAACAAGAGTAAAGAGTTGGGTAAAGCCTTTGCACAGAGTAGACAACAAAATGGTGAAAAAAGGTTGAAATTAGTTGTGATCCTGTGGCTGTTTCATTGTACACCAGTCAAATTGTATATGCTTGTATTTTCAAAACCACACAACTGGCCTACCCGTTTCATTGCCCTGTTTTAATGAAAAGTAGTGGAAAAAACATGTAATTCTGTGCAAATCCCTAAAAAAAAACACCCTCAGATTTAATTGCTTCTCTTACATCAGATTATTGACAGGTTTTGCTAAATTGGTATAAATGGATCTAGGAGTGTTTACAGAGAGATTACAGTTAATGCAGCCAAGGCAGCGTATGCTTAAATACTTATATATGTGTTTATATATGTATATATAAACATATAGTGACCTTACAAGACACTTCATATGTTAATTATGATTTTACTATGAAATACTTTCTGACATCATTTTTCAGTGTTTAGAGACTTTTTTTTAGCCAAAAAAAAAAAAAAAAAAAAAAAGACACAAGCATTTTTGTCAAAATTCATTTTTGGTCTCCAATGAGCTATCAAATAATTTTCACCTTCAACCATTTAATCATACTTCTAAATTAGGAAAAGAAACATTAAAATATTCCTTAGCATTTCCCTTGCTTTGTTTCTTTCAGCAGAACTCTTTGCCTCTGCTTTCAAGGCAAAGATAGCTCTCATTGGGGAGAATCACTCCTCCAAATGTTTCAGACAGGAACATGACCACCTTTCAGTGATTCAGAATTTTGATTTTATGCCAATCTCATTGTTTCAATTACATTGAATTATAGATATAATGTCCTTAATGCAGATGTGCTTCGAGCATCTTGATCCTCCACCCCTTCCCATCTGAAAAATGACTAGTAATTATAAGCCATGGGCTTAATTTTAGCCTGTTACCTGGATCATCGAAGACGTGAATTATGGAAAATTCCAAACCTCGATGCTGCAAAAATGAACTTTTCTTCAAGTGGCCACATCAAAATTACAGCAACTGAAGCTTCTGTGAGAATGAGTTACTTTTGAGATGGCAGCCTTGCTCCTGTGTGTGGAAAGCTGTGAGGATTTCTGCTGAGAGTGGCAGGCATTAGCCAACCAGCACATATGCCAGCAATAACAGTTCAGTATTAATGAAGTGTCTTTTTTTCTGCTCATAATGAAATTAATTCTTGGCGTTAGAACTCTGCCTTACATTGTGAAAGTAAATAAAAGATGAACAGAAATGGCATTAATTCATTAAAATTGCAAAATAGCAATTAAATCCTTGCCTCCTCTCTTTCTGAATCATCTGTTCCAAAGCATCTAAAAGACCAGGTAGTGGGGAGAAGTTGTGGGTAAGGCTGATCAGATGACACCAACCCTATTTTGGGCCATCCTCTGAGGTTTTGGGACTTGTTTGTTTTCAAAACACAAAGGCCTTCAAACAAATCCATGCTGAAGAATAACCTGGGGAAGGCAGGAAGCCACACAGGGGCAGATGAGTCTCTGGATCGCAGCAGCCAAACTGGGACCCCACGGCACGGCAGGAGTTTAAATGGTTATCCTGTCTGAGAGGATGGAGCTTTTCATCTCAGACACCGAGCTGGGGACACACCTACCTCGACAGTGGATCTCAGTTCCGGGCCCAAACTACTCCCCAAAACAGATTTTCAGGAGCTGGGGGGGCTCTCCAGGAAGGATTTCAGCCCCTCAGAATTCAGCAGCTGCTCCAAGGGGCTGATGGAGCAGGGTAGTTTGCTAACAGTGCTCATCCACCTGATATTTAATGTTACTGCAACACTTCAGCCAAAAGTGCTTGTCAATGGGAGTTAAGTACCATCATCCTCATAACACAATTCTGAACACAAGTGCAAAACAGTGAAGGCATTTTTGAGATCACTCAGCTCCTGTGAAGCTCTGCCAGGACACAGACCCATCAGAGTGAATGTTTCATTAGCAACATCTGTTCTTTTTGACATCCTATTTTCTACACTTCCTTCCACTTTTCTCCTAGTGACATGGATCTGGCACAGCCACTTTGGTCTGCACTTTAAACCTTCTCTGTGCTAAGGAATGTCTTTTTTATTCCCTAATAGACACTCAGATGGTAAAAGGGGCATACAGGACACCAACAGCAAATTGGTTCCACAAGTAACTGCTGGTATCCTGCAGTGATTCTGTCTGAGCTGGATGAATTAAGAAGTCCAAGGTGATACTCCTTCATCTCTCTCCCCCCATAATTTGCTATCATTCCATATGTTCCATTCTCTTCAGGAAAGGTACACGTCAACCTAAAATAATTAAGCCTAAAATAATTAAGAATTTATCTCCTTTCTGGGAAAGACAAACGCATCTGAAGAAGACGAGGAGCTCACAATGTGACAAGGATTATTTATCTCATTATTCATGGATCAATCACACAACAGGTTAAAGCAAAAGACTGAGGGACGGATCACAGGTGAGGAGTTAAGCAGGATACTGGCAGAATTAAATATATTGCCTATTAATACAAAGGCAGATTCCACTGCAGTCACAAGGGCAACAACGTTAAAAAACCCCCAAACAAACAGCAGAACTGAATGATATTACTGTTGCCCAGTAAATCACTATAAGCTACACTACTCATAACATCCTGGAGTCTTTCTGCTCTGTGATATTTTACCTGAATAATAACTCTGAGATTGGTTTAATAGTTTATTGCTGAAACACTAATTTAATTAAAATATTCTCAGAGCTCTACTGCAGTAATGCAGTGTGGATTTATATCTACATTCTGCCTGAGGTCTCAGTGAAATTGCATCAGACTTGCCATGTGTGTGGCAATCTAAATCTACAAATTTAAATGCTGAAGCTACTTGCCTCACCAATTTTTCATCACATCCATCAAAATATTGCATGATAGCATCAGCCTTTTGAAATGGGAGATCTGAAAACTTCAATTTGGTTTCTTAAACAAGAAATTTGTTAAGAGCCACTGCTCCTCAAATAATGCTTTGATATTGATGGGTTTTGACTTCTTTTTATTTCTCGCTTTTTCTAGTTAAATAAATTTTACCAAGAAATTCCCAATCAGTCTGCTGCCTCTAATGTCCATTTTGTCAGTGTTGAAGCCTAGAGAAAAGCACTGCAGATGTGTGTGGAAAGCATATGGGTTCAGGGAATTAGCAGTTACAATGCACCATCAGAGGAAGCCACTGCGATGCTTAAACGGGAGCTGGGACACAGGTGGGTGCTGAGCACAGAATTCAGGAGAGCTGCCTGAAAGCCCTGTTTTGGGCTCATATTTACTAGTGGATGTTAAAGGATGGCAAGGCAGGGAAGAGCTACCTTTGCCTTTCTTCGCACCCATAAAGGCTCAGCAGCAGCACTCATCTGTATTAATGGCCAATAGAAAACCTACTGAATTACCCAGAGGTTTTGGATCAGGCCCTGGTATTAAAAGTGCTTTATATTTTTGAAATCACTAGTTAATAAATAAGGGGCTAGCAGATGCTACAAGAAAACAAAGCAGTATAGTTCCTGGGATTTATTGACCAATAAAACTTGTTGTTATTGTGAACTGCAAATGGTTTCCTCTGTGCACCTCTTTACATCAGTTTTTAACAGCTCCTATAGAGAAGATATCCTTTTTCATTACATTATTGGTGTACCTGGGCCCAGATAAGTGGACAGAGAAATGTGGTACAACCGGGGAATATTTAAAACCCCAAGCCCCAGAGAGCAAAAGAGTGAGCACAAGGAAGTGCAAACAAGAGTCCCCAGTCTGATCAGAAGAGAAAATGCAGCACTCGTGACAGAAACAATCCTCCAAAGCTCCCTGAGCCTTCTCTTGGGCTGGTGGTGATGGAGATAACCAGGCTGCGGGAGGGGAGCTGGGGCATATGGTGGGAATCAAAGCAGGTGCTGCTGCTCTGCCAGGCACTGCTTACACCTCACCTAGGGGGGTACATCCAGCGCTTGTCGCTCTTCCGCAGATAAGATAGAATTGCTCTGGGAGGAATGTAGAGCTGAGTAGCTTAAATGATGCTGAACTTCAAAGATTTCAAATGTGAAGAAGGATTGAGAAATGTTAATGCGTAGCCAGCCTGATAAAAATAAAGATGATAAATTTCTCCGCAGATTGCAAGAGATTTAGGAATTAGAATTATGTCTCTCAGTCATTTTTCCTGCTTTGCTGTTCTCGTTCCTTTTATTATCACATTAAATAATGCCACTCTGGGCAAATGGTGCAGTGGCAAAAGTTCTGAAGGGGTGGTTTTGTGTAGTAAAATTGTATCCAAAACAGTCATCGTGCATGCACAGGCACTTTTGATGTGCAAAATATTCTTCCCCAAAATTGAGATGAAAAAGCAAAATTGTGTTCCCAGAAGAGGAAAACTGAAGCATTGTTTCAATTATTTCAAGAATGTATTGGGTTGTTTCGTCTTTTAAATGTTTCACCTCTATGTTATTTATATTTCAAACCAGAGTACATTTTGTTTTCATTAGACAAAGTTGGCACATCAGCAGCTTGGAATCATTTTTTCGGTATTTTTTCCTGAAGCAAGTTCACAAATGCTTTTTCTTTTTTTTTTTTTTCGTAAGTGTTAACATTTTCCTAAGGAGAAAAAAAATTCTCAAAAGGTCTGTTTCAGCTGCATCCCATGCAGTCTGACACTGCTTGATCCAAAGGCCACTGAAGTTAATGAAATGACTTGCATTGTTTTCAGCAGGCTGTGGGTCAAGCCATTCAATGGCCAGAAAGGGACTGAAAGTCCTAATATAGTAACCTATAAACATTGACTATCAGCCAAAAAGGAGTAGAGATGCTCCATAACCCATGGAGCTCATCCCTGCGCTCGCAGCACTGTGAAAAAGAAGGTTTGCAAATTTAAAGAATGGATGACAGGAGTTCAGCAATTCTGGGTTCCAGTTCTGGGCCCCTCTGGGCAAAAAAAACATTGAGGGGCTGGGGCATGTCCAGGGAAGGGAACGGAGCTGGGAAGGAGCTGGAGCAGCAGGAGGGGCTGAGGGAGCTGGGGGGGCTCAGCCTGGAGAAAAGGAGGCTCAGGGGGGA
>JAWWTY010000019.1:3637592-3668810 GCA_035222235.1 Margarornis squamiger | reverse complement strand
CACTCAGTGACAGGGTGGGCATCGGGCACAGGGTGGGCTCCGTGGGCTGGGAGGGCTTTTCCAACCTCAGGGATTCTATGGTTCTGAGCTCCATGTTCCCATCTAACAGAACCCATAGAATAAGAGAACCGTTGCAATTCCACGGATTTTCCAGAGGCTCACAGGCTCCAGGTACAAGCTCACTGTGCACCCAAGAATACAAAGGTCAGGAGAGGGAGTAGAGAGGACCGAAGAGATGAGAGTTAAGATTACAACATATGTGAATGACATGACCTAGAGGTCTTGAATAATTTAGCATTTAGCATCTCTTGAGTGATGTTTTTAAATTGTGGCATGGAAATGTTTTGAGACTATTTGTCTCCTCATACCTTAAAATGTGGGGACCACTCAGAGTAGCAGCATTTAAACATCTAGTTTCACCATCCTGCATGTCCTGAGACAAAAGTAACACTGAATAAGCTCAGGAAACACACAACTCCAATTAGCCCAGAACCATGGCTGTGTCCAAATTCACTAGGAAAAAGTCATTATCTGGTTAAATCACCTGGTTTGTAATTTTGTCACAATTCTGGCACTTAGGCCAGACCTCTCATTGAAGCTTCAATCAGTTTTCAGGTTTGCATGGGAACCAAATAAAATCAGGAGAAATTACTGTGGTGACATTGAGGACTATGTGATTTGTAATTCCATGTATTAGATTGTCAGCTTGTAGGAAACTTTATGGCTCAGCTTGACTGGGCTTGGTGAAATGATCCTAATTTTCACCAGGTGAAAACCAGCCCTGGAATGTATAAACCTACATGAGGAAAAACAAAAGGGTTTTATAATCCAGAGTTTTCAAAACAAGGAGAAGATCTCCTGCCTCGCACAAAGGACTTGGGATTTGAATTATCACATGCAAAGTAAATATAGTTGGCTGCACAGCAACTGAAGCCTGTAATTTTGGCTTGCCAAACTCAGAAGGCTTAAAGACCTGTGAAAGTAATCGCTGCTAATAATTCTTAGAATTGTTCCAACTCATATTTAGAATAAAAACTAGCACTGGAAAAAAGGCAAGCAAAACACGGCTCATTCATTGCTAGTATTCTTAGAATTATTAAAGCAAAAAACCCCATTCAGCCATCACCAGACCAATGGGGAACTGTTATCATCTTACTAAAGGCCAAAACCTCAAGAATAGCAGGATTTAGGGAATAAAGAGGGCTTTTTAAAATTGAAGATTGCATGTGTGGTAAGCAGACAGCTTTCAAGCCAATGAACAAAGGCAGCTGGAGGATGTTTCAGGCCTGTACGATCGTGGCTGCTGTGCACAGACTGAACAAAGCAAAAAACAATCAACCAGAAGATGATAGCCAAATTAGCATATGTGAGAGCCAGATACATCTTTCTGGTCCTAGGCACAGGGGCAGAAAAAGGCACAAAGATATTCCATCTGTCGTGTTCCTTGCATCTCCTGAATCCAATTGATTCAGAATGGTTTATTGCCAATTTTCTTTGACATGCCATTTCCCAAAAAGAGACAGAGAGAAGGAGAGGATCTTTCCAGTCACACACAGAAAAAAAAACAACCCAAGAGCCCAGCTATGTCACCCTCAGTGTGAAATTGTTGTGCCCACTTTCTCCCCACATGCAGAGTCAGGAGACATCCTGCCTTTCTCAGAGTATCCCTCTGGCTGAGACTGCTCTGTTTTCTCTTGCACAAACTTCACTTCTCATGACACAGCACGATTTAAATGGAGAATTTCAGAATGTGCAATGGAAATGGACTCTGCTGACTTTTAAGTTGCCATGTTACATTCATGCTCAAGAGAGCCACGGTCACAGACTGCACAAGATGATTTTCATGCAAGCACCTGCATGGGAAAACACTTGTATTATGAAAATCAAAGCCCCAGGTGGCAGGTTCTCAAAGGTCTGTGCAACGAGGGAAATGCATTAAAAATGCATGTAGTAAGGACTAGGTATATTGGAATGATATGCCAAATATATAGAGCCTTTTGAAAACCTGGTTTCATGTGTCAAAATTCAATCTCTTTTAATCTACCTCTAAAAACCGATCGGATTCCTAAAACGAGCCTCAGAAGCCTGTGAATTCTGGCTGGAGAGGCAGCAGCATTCTCCCAGCAATTGAGTCAATTCTCGTTAAGAGTCACGACTGTTTGCATAAATAGAAATGACAGTTTATAGGTAAATCCTACGCAGTGTGGAGTCCATTCATTTTAAATGTTGTGCTCAAAAGGCCACGGCAGCATAATAATGTGAAGGCAGGCATGAAGCCTCCAATAAAACTGCCCCCACTGGGTCAGTGCCATTGCCTGGCGTGCTCTGGGTAGTTACAGAATGATTATACACTGGGTGGGCAATCAGAGCTCACTCTGTCTGTCGTAAATATTACACCTAAAGGCCACAGGTGTGTATTTTACAGAACTGCTTCTGGTCTGTGCTCTCATAGGATATAATACCTATGTACCTCGACAAAGAATTTGTTCTCATTCATTCAAGCATTTCTTAAAGTGACTCTTCTGCACACAGCATCTCTCATGTTAGTTTATTAAGGATACTCCCCTGATGCTCATACCTCCTGGCAGAACTGTACTGGCATTTTTTTCTTCTCTCCTGTGGTCATGGAGACAATGAAATAAGAAGTGTGCTGCTTACATTTTTCCACTTACACTTTCTTATCAGTTGATGGCAGATGGTTTGGGGGAATCTTAGGGAGAAAAGAGCTCCTGCTAATGTCACCACTGTATCTTGAACTTTAGTCTTTCCCACTACATGTTATTTGTTAGCAAAACATGGACACCAGAGCAACAGAGCAGCCTGACTGAGCAGTGAGAGCAGCTTTTCTCACCAAGGGAGACAAACCACAAATAACTCTGTTCTGTAGATCAGATGGGGAAAAAAACAACAACAACCAGCCAGCAAACCAGAAACTCTCTGTTGTAGTAGTTCTGCAAGTCACAGAGTCATTAAGGCTGCAAAAGACCTTTAAGATCATTCAGTCCAACCATTAACCCAGCACCACCATGTTCACTGATAAACCATATTCCCAAATGCCACGTCCATATGCCTTTTGAACATTTTAGGGATGGTGACTCCGTTACTTCCCTGGGCATCTGTTCCAAATGTCAGGGCTTAAATGCTTTGTGATGCAGAAAATGCAATAACAAATTGCAGTATAAAAGAAAGGTTTTAAAGGAAGGGGTAAAAACCCCATCCCCCAAAAATTTGTGGCATAAGAAACCAAGGGTAGCAGATCATGATTATACACTGGGTGGTAAATCAGAGCTCACTCTGTTTGCCATAAATACTAGACTTACATTTCCACAGAACAGACAACATTCCTAAGGGTTAAAAGACACCTCTAAGAGGCATAACTAACACAGCATGGCTGCCAAGACGGGCAGTGCAGAGAACCATATGAGCCCCTTTCTGGGCTGGTGCACCCACTGCTGGGCCTCCCTGGTGGAAGAGGGCACTGGGTGTGCCTCCAGCCTTGGAGAGCACTCAGGTCTGCTCCTGCAGGGCTCCCCCAGACCAGCTCAGAATGAAGCACCAGGTAGACTGAAGAGCACAGGTGGATGAGGCATCAGATGGTGCTGCTCTAGGGATCCAGTGGTACTGCCCACCCCTGAAGCCCACAGGGCACACCAGTTCAGCTCCAGGCAGGGCATTATAGTAATGGAGCTTTGCAGTTTATGGACAAATCTGGGATTTTCCTTTTCTGGCCAGCTGGGTTTTTTTGGTTGGTTTTTTTTTGACGCAAAGCAACATCTTCAGCAAGCCCACTAATGGCAAGGAACTGCCTCAAACAATATATCTTATCTATGCTACAAAAACTTCTGAGCTTAATTACAGTATTTTTGTGTTCCTCTGTGGTTTTGAATCCCATCTTAACGGTTTAGGAATGGTGCTGAAGGCTTCACAAACCGAGGGGTTTTGCATAATTCTGGAGCATATTTAAACCACATGTCTAAAGCAAGAAAAGTCCTATTTAAATATGTAGGAGCAAAACTCAATTGCATGGGTGTCCCAGCAGAGAACTTGATAGAGACACAAGCACCATCCCCATTAAGCTATAGAACTCTGCCATGAATCCAATCTGATTTTATGGACTCCGACTGCTCCTTTCAGAATCATTTTAGCCCAGACAAAACCAACACTATGCACTGTAACAGCTCGTGGTTTCATATGTGCACAGGAACATGCTACTTTTGGCACTGCTCTGAATTATGTAGGACTTTGAATTACTTCTTGTGAAGCTCGGGGGAATTCGTCCTGACTGGAGTTAAATGAACTGCAGCAGCTTCTGTCCTAAGCAGGAATTGGTTGTGCAGGAAAACAATGAATTTTAGTTTGTAAATTCTCTGGCCCAGTCACTGCCAGACCCCTGTAGTTCGTGTTTTAGGCAGGCCTGGATTTAGCAAGGTTTGGACTCTCTGAACAGCCTGCCCACAAAGCATGTCCAGGCAATCCAAATCATTTGCTAAGGATCACTGGAGGGCTGCAGGGATTCTTCACAGTCTTGTGGCAGGACACCAGCACCAAGCCTACCTGCTCATTTTTCTGTTGGAGGACTGCAGCTGAGTTTTCCCTGAGACACTCAGGAAACAAATCATAGCCTGTTTGGTTTTGTACTGCAACAAAAGTCTATTCTCATATAGAATTTGCCAGTTGTCAAACTTTAGCTAGAGGCTCAGGGGGGATTTTTCACATGACCAGGAGAAGATTATTATTGCAGTCAATTTTTTTTCATGAAATTGTAAAACATGCATGATGTTGAGAAATTGTGGAATGTGCAGCAGCAATATTTAATGTGGATAAAAATATAGCTGTTTTATACTAAAATTCACGTATACAAATTAACATTGAGGAGACTCTTCTGACTCTAGAAGGAGTATGTGAGTATCAGTATCTTCAGTATCAGAGTACGAGTCACTTCTCTTAAGGACCTTAAAATTGGAAGCAAATATTTATTGCTGAATACTAATAATCTGTTTACACATAGTAAATGTTTCAAAGAGCTGTCAGATACTTCTCTTTCTCTTCAGAAAATGCATTTTCCATCCATAAATAAAGATACAAGAGGTATTGCTAAAAACTGGGTGTGCATTGCTATGAGTTTAGATTAGGCATATTGCTGTTAAAAATGGGACGAATCTTTTCTTCCTTACCAAAGAAAAAGAGTCTCGGAGAAGTGAATGTGTGCCCATTTAGGAGATCTCCAGAGCTTTCTTCCAGCTTCAACTGCTTTGTGATTCTGTGAATAGGAGGAAAAGAGACTCTTTTCTATATTGTCAGGAAACCCAAGATATTAATTTGATTCTACAGGCTCATAATGTTTGGGGGTTTTTTTCATCATCTCAAAACAGAATAAAAACAAAGTGCTGAAATATTTCATTCTGATCATCAAAATGTTTCAGACTGGCAAAATACACTGCATTGTCCTCTTACAGAACAGAATCTATTGATCTCACTGAATATTTCTATACGTGCTCTCTGAAAACCCTAATGAAAATAACATGTCCCATCTGACATTTTTATTAATTATCTTCCTACATAAACCTTTCCACTGGAAATTGTTCAGCTCCTCAGTCTGCAAGTAGTTTTGTTGAGGAATCCATTTAGTGCAGGTCGTGTGTGACTGCTGGAGTGGGTCCTGCATGGTCAGAAAGGGAAGTGTCTCTAACAGTTTCATTTGTTTCTCCTTCTTCCTTTGCTTTTGTTTGTTGTGGTTTTGTTTTGCTTTCTTTTTTGGGTTGTTTTGGTTTGGGGTTTCTTTTGTCTTGGAGATACTCACATACTTCTTTCAGAATGGAAGCAATAAAAGTGAGAAGAAACTGCCAAGAGAAGCCAGAGGAAATGGGTAGCAGAGCACGTAGCACAGGTCTCCCAGGTAAGAATGCTTTCTTAACTAACTCTTCTTTCTCTGCAGTTGCAGTACCAAGGGAAAGAAGCCTGGGCCAGCTCTGCACCAGCATTTCTGAGTCCTGACTGCAGCACTATGACTGAAAGGTTTGTTGCAAGCTGCCAAATTAAAGACCATGATAATTACCTGCACCAGAGGCTCTGAAGAATAGCTTCTGGGTAATGGGATTTGATAGCACATGCTGTTCCTTTCATGCCATGTGCTACAGTATTATCCTAGAGCTGTTGGAGCAGTGGGAACAGCTCCTTCCAGGTGTGGATCAGCCGTGTCTCCGTGCACAGTAATGCCCATTTGCTGCAGATTTACCTTTATCTGGTGCAGAATTTCTTTCTTCAAAGAGCCTGTAGCAAAGCCTGGGTTTATTTGTCTTTCTCAATTATCACAGACCACTGCGTGCAATAATCCTTCTATACATTCTTTTAATTAGGTTGTAAAATATGACCAGTTCCTTTCTGAAATGTGTATTTATCCAATTAAGAAATAGATAACTATTAGTATTTATCATTAATTACTATTTCCCAGATACAAGGTAGGCATTTGCATTTTATTACACGCCGTCAATAAGTCAAGAAAATGGAAAGTCAAGTTCCTCTCCTGCAATCACTACAGTTGCACCTCACCTAAAATGTGCCTCACACTACCCACAGTTAAATAAATATATGTGAAATGATAGTAGGTGAGTGTGTGACAAGTTCTCCAGCACATGTTTAGATTGCCAGCCTGTTACTGGAAAATATCATCAAATGCAAATGCTTCCTGTGACTGTGGCACTGGTGACGTGTACATCCACTCCCGTCTGGATCTACAGGGACACCTCCTATTTCTGAGGTCCTACTTAGACTAGAGCTAGATATAGACATTTCCCACAGAACAATGTCAGCTAGGAGTGTTTCTGTAGCAGCAGAAGCCCTGGGGTAGACACAGTCACACTGAGAAAAAACAACTCGTTTCATTCAGGGAAGTGGCATAAGCAATTCTGACACAAACACTCCTTTGCTGCTAAAAGTTGCACCAGACCGGGAGTGTTTTCAGGAAGAGCAGCCTGTCTTTGTGGTGAATGGCTGAAAGACTGAGATTCACTGAATTCTGTCTGCTGGTTTAATTATCAATTTTCCCAGTAAAGGCCAGGTACTGACAGAGGACATGATAAGAGCACTGATTTATTGCTCCCCTCTATAGCTCTACCAAAATTTATTGCAGCAAACCTTTGCCATAAGGACTAGCTCAAAGGCCTAAATAAACCCAGTGTTGCTAAATTAAGGCTTTGTCTACACACAACAGTTCAATTTCTTTAATTATATCGTAAACTGTGTTGATAAAAATGTTCATTTGCTGCTATAATATACTCTCAAATACTTCATATGTTCAGCTGGTCTGAGGCACCTTCACAGTGGTATAACTAAAAATATACTGAATGAAAAATTATACAATTGTATTATATAAGTGAACCACACTAAAATAAGGTCTTGCAGAGAAAGTTTACCAGCTAAAACAAACAGGGAAAAGAAATTCTCCTGCAGAAGAGCGTGCAAGCAGATAAAAATTAATTTTTGATGTCCAAGATGGAGTGACAGGTAGGAGACCAAGTACTCCAACATAGAGAAACTAACCTCATTTTCCCTTCCTAACCAACAGAGCACCACACACAAAGAACTCCCTTGCTGGAAAGACAGACAAACCTGCAAAAGCACTGGGAAATTTTCGTCTTGGTCCTTGGAAAAAAGAAACTGTTCAGCTTTTTAGGCTCAGATCCTAGGCACTGATAGAACTGTCTGAAACTCAGCTTCTTCACAGAGCTAGGCAAGGAAAGAGGACTGGCAGGGTAAACTGTGGCTGCTGGAGGTGGCAAGGTAGTATAGCAAAGGGTGGAATATGTAACATAACTCCGATCTCTCCCTGCAATTTAGCCAAACAGGCTACGCATCTTTCTTGAGAACTCAGCCAAGTGCCAGATGATAATAATAAATTTGTAAAGCAGCCATGCAAAACCTTTTTTTCTTATTTCAAAATTTTAATTAAAAGCACTTAATTTTAAGAACATGGTTTATCAAACTTGTGCAGAAAAAATACAGTAAAAACCACAGGGCAAACAGACCATCAGGAAACACAAGGCTGTATATGCCAATCTGGACACAGTCCTATTGTTACGGGGAAAAAACATCACAATTTTTCTCCAAGACTTAACATTTGGAAGGCACGGATTCAAGGGGATGAGAAATGGGACCAAACACCGACCGTTCTTCCCTAATTATGGCATTTGCTGTACCAGAAATCAGAATGAAATGGATAGAAGTACTGTTTGATATTCAAGGCTATTTACCACAAACTGATCACAGACTCTAAAGGAGGAATTTGGTTGATGTAAGTGTCCTGATTTGTCCTGGATAAAGAACTTAGAGATGGAGAACACATAGTAAGTAGCTCTGTGGCCCAAAACCTTCAAGGTGGAACACGTATAGACCAAAAGGTCCTGGTGTTAGAAAGATAGTGCCTAACTCAGCCCAAGCAACCTTGTGACTTAAGGTTTCATTTCTGCCTGTGTTTTTAGAAACCTCAATTAATTAAGCACAGTTTATGTGCACTCAGGATGCAGAGACTGTCCTTCCTGATGAGCAGCCAGAACTGAACAAACAGAAGGGCCCACTAAAAGCATTATTATAGTGTTTATTGGCCAAGGAACTGAAAAATATTGATATTCTGCTTTTCAGAGTGTTTCATTCATTATAATAGACTCAAATGCTCTCCAATACTGACTAGCTTAACATCCTTTGACTTTCTGGCTGCAGAGTGGTCCAGTTTCAAAAGGAATATTTAAGATTTGGTTGGTTAGCATCTCCAAGGTATCTGCTACTTCCTTTCCTCTTTCACTCCCTCCTTCCCCCATCTCCCTATTGCAACCATCCCTGATGCTCCTGAGAGCACAGCTGAGTCCTTAGACCTTGGAGCTAGATCTTCAAAGAGCAGGAGCAGGGGATAGAAAGAGTGCACAAGAGAAGCAGCGAGAGAATTACACACTACTCATCTGTTCCAGCTCATTTTCAGAGCTTTGCCTTGCCTCAGTGTGCTGCATGTCAGAAATGCATTCCCAGGCATCAAACCTTTATCTCTTGGTACAGAATTTAATCACCTGAATTCAGCCAGGAATTCCACTCCTGAATTACAGGTGATCAAAGCTGCGTGTCACAGTGAAGTCTCTTTTTTTTGGTCAGGCCACTGGTGCCTAAAATATAAGCCTGACAGTACGTAAGTTGCAGGGTCTGTTCTTCATCAGATTCACACAATCCTCAGGTAGTTTGGCATATAAGGCTCATAACATTCCTAATGTCAACAAAATCAAAAATAAGCAGCAATAGCGATGCCAAAGCCGCTCTTTAAGCAAAATACTGGAGAGGAGGAGGCTCAGGGGAGACCTTGTCACCCTCTACAACTCCCTGACAGGAGGTGTAGCCAGGTGGGGTCGGGCTCTTCTCCCAGGGAACAGCAGTAGGACAAGAGGGCACAGCCTTAAGCTGTGCCAGGGGAGGTTTAGGTTGGGCATCAGGAAGAAGTTCTTCACAGTGATCAGACATTGGAATGGGCTGCCCAGGGAGGTGGTGGAGTCCCCATCCCTGGGGGTGTTTAAGAAGAGACTGGATGTGGCACTCGGGGTCCTGGTCTGGTTGACAAGGTGGTGTTGGGTCAGAGGTTGGGCTCGAGGATCTCAGAGGTCTTTTGTAACCCAGCTGATTCTGTGCAAGTCTGCCCCCCAACCTCTGCTGTGTATTCCATCAGTCATTCTGAATTTAATTCTATTCCACTTTGAGCCAAGACTCTTGAGTTTTTACGCCCCATCAGGACTTTCTATCAATGAAGTAAAAATCTTCAAGAAGAGTGAACGAAACAGTAAGAATCATACAGAGAGTGCTGAGAGTGTTCCTGTACACAACCATCCAAGAACTGGGGACTCGTCAAATAAACAGCAGCTCAGGTCTGTTTGCAGTCAGGTGAAATCAGAGAAGTGTCTGAAAAAGCACTGTGAGGTTCTGAAAAGCACAGTGTTGCTGCTGCACGAAATGGTGCTCTTCCTTTTCATTCTTCTCTAAATCAGCCTTACATGGCTCTTAACACAGGTATGGGAAGCAAAGTGGTTCAGTGAAGTGATCCTTTGGCTGAGAGTCAAAAACTTCTAAGTGCTATTCTTAGAAATGCATTCTGGCAATGTGTGCTTTTAGGCAAATCACGAATCCGAACCACATCACCCTCCTCATTTGCAAAACTGGGAAATAAAGACACTTCCAGATTTTTGGAGAGTTCTTTGAAATCCATGCCTTGAAAGGTCCGTAAGAGCATTTGATATTAAAGATTACTATTGTTAGTTAACTCAAGAAAATTGAGAACAGCTACTAGTTAATATTTAAAAGGCAGTATGAATTGTGTTTGTCTCCAAGGCATGAGTTAAAGGGTGTCTTTGACCTCCTGTCATCACTTGTTATGGAGGAGAATATTTCAAATAATATGTGGCAGATAATAGTTGTGTCTTGGACATTTTCCAGTATAAACACTTGCATTTTGCTTCCTAAAATTTCAGTGAATTATGTTATTCTTCACTACATGCTCCATATTACTGTGGGATGCTTTTGAAAATTGCAATTGCTATTCTTGATATGTGTTATCTACATTTGATAGTGGTCTATGGTCAAATTCTGCTCTCAGTGCCCATGCAACTCCAGGAACATGCACAGGGAAATAGTGGAGTTTCCTGGTTGTGATCAAAGTCACGATTTGCTAAATTAAAATCAAATTCTATGAACAAAGAAGCATAAAAGGAAGAAGGGAGTACTGGAAGAGTGACCAAAAACACTGAAGACCAGGTGACCCTCAGCTGTAGGATGACAGTCCATACTGCTTCTTGTGGGTACCCACATAGGTGATGGTGCTCATTCTGGAGCTTCTTGTTTCATGGAATAGACTCATAAAGGTCAGAAAAGATCTCCAAGATCATCAAGACCAACCATCAGCCCAGCACCACCACCATGTTTACCACTAAATCACGTCCTCAAGTGCCACATCCTCTCAGTTTTTTGAACGTGGTGGTTCCATCACTGACCTGAACAGCCCATTCCAAAGCTGAACAACCCTTTCTATGAAGAATTTTCCCCCAATATCCAGACTAAACCTTCCCTGGTACAACTTGAGGCCATTTCCTCTTGTTAAGTGGCAGAAGGGCCTGACCTCCCCTGGCTCCCCACTCCTGTCAGGGGGTTGCAGAGCCAGAAGGTCCCCCCTGAGCCTCCTTTTCTCCAGGCTGAGCCCCCCCCCAGCTCCCTCAGCCCCTCCTGCTGCTCCAGCCCCTTCCCAGCTCCGTTCCCTTCCCTGGACACCTCCAGCCCCTCCATGTCTTTGATGTCTTGAGGGATCCAGAACTGGACACAGCCCTGGAGGTGCCCCAGCAGTGCCAGCACAGGGGGCAGTCACTGCCCTGCTCCTGCTGCCACACCATCTCTGATCCAGACCAGGATGCCCTTGGCCTTCTTAGCCGCCTGGGCACACACTGGCCGTGTTCCACCACTGCTGACCAGCACCCCAGGTTCTTTTCTGCTGGGATCTGTCCAGCCCCCCTGCCCCCAGCCTGTAGTTAAGTATGGACCAGTCTCACTGCAGCCTGAGAACCACCCTTACTAAACTGAGCTGAACATGCTGACAGTTCAGCTTACACTGGCAGGGACAACAGGCAGTACTCGTGTGGATAACGTTATATAATGACCCTTCCTAAGAAAAGATAACTATTGTCTGATCACCTTTGAAAACTATGACTTCAGTAATAACCCCATAACTGCCTTTAAAGGGGAATGTTCTGAGATAAGCAGGATTTACCTACTCCCTTCCCCTTTGCAGCATGGAGGATGCAAGGGAAGCAATATGAGATGCAGAGAGATGTGTTTTATCACACAGGAAGCCATCAAGAAACTCTTCTAGGAGAAGAGACCATATGTGAACCACGACAGCATGATGTATGAGTCACATTGCTGAAATCAACTCTTGGATTCAACAGTGCCATTTGAAGGGACAAACCCATTATTTTCTTTAGCCATTCAAGCAAGGGAAACACAGTAACTCAATTGCTAGCACAGCTACCAGAAGGAAATTGTGTATTCCTTTTAGTATTCAAGACATTGCTCTATTGCCTTATTCATATGAGATTCAGCATCTCTTTTGAAAATAGCAAAACAATGAATTTGTCTCCATTTTAATTTGGAAGGAGTCCAAATTAAGCTATTATGAGAGATAAATGATATAATGAGAGCTGCATGCAATTTACTGTAAAAAAATGAACAAGTAAAATGACCTCTCAAATGTTTGCATTTTTCTTTTTGGAACTTACTGAAATTTTAATGTTCTAGGTAGTGAAGTCAAGTTTCATATTCAGCTTTCCTGTTAATGTCAACATGCACATGACAGGTTCCAACTAAGCAGAAAAATAGGACATTAGGATGCCAACCTAGCGCTCCTTTATTATCAAGAATAAATGAACTCAAGTTACACAGAGGTTCTATATTAACTGTTTCCAGAATACACTTCTATGTACAATCCTGTCTCACAGGAATGTGCCTGTTTGGCAAATATTAGATGTTCTGGCAGTGAAAAACAGTCTGAGAGGCTTTTTTATTTCACAATAATTGAGATACTATAATTATGAACAAAAATATACTCGAGGTATGGTGTGAGCGCAGGATCCTGGACACTGTGATCACAAACCTTTTGAGCAGTGAAGTCCTCGAGCTCACAGCAGAGGTCATCTTCAGTTTTGCAACGTCAGACTTTTAATCCCAAATAAGCCAATCAGATAAATACGAACTGATGAACATATTATATTAATGAGCATAATTATGCTAATGAACATTCCTTCAAGGAATCTTCATTTTTGACTCATTACTCAGATAGTATCATGTAACCAATGGAAAATGTTTTGAAAGACTCAATTAACCCCTTTGAGGCAATCCCAGACCTCAACAGATTGGCTTTCTATACCACCTTTCCCATGTATTCCCAAACTTAGACCTAATTTCAATGCGAGTTCTGTGCCTTTTCAGATTCTTAATTTTCTTTCTGACAGAGAATTGAACCCCAGCAAGAAAAGGAATACCCACAAACAAAAACCCTCCCAAAACCCAAGAAAACCTCCATCCACCCACAGAAAAACCCTATAATCATGATTTATTTTGGAAGCCCTCTGTGTTTCTTTGCAAGAACTAATATCTTGATTCAGTGACTGGTGGCATGGCTTCTGCAGACTATCCCAGAGGATTCAGCTCCTGAACAAGACAGGGAAAACACTAAAAGAGCAGGAAAGGTGTCAGTCTGCCTGGAGTAATGTGACTATCAGGGACCAGCCAGGGACTGGCACTATCCTGACCACTATTCCATTTAAAAGGAGTAATTGCTACAGATGGTTCTCCCTGTTTTCTATCATGCAGCTCCTGCCTCACATTCCTGATCCAACAGCATTACATGCATCCCTAAAAGGCCACATGCATTTAAATATTATTCCATCCCTGTGCTGGTATTAAGAGCATCTACACGTGTAAAATTTATGTCAGTGGATATAAAACATCTACTAAAGTCAAAGCCACAGTCATTTCAGCTCGGCAGCTGGAAATACAGGATTTAAAAGGATACACCTAAAATAGACTTTTCTAAAGAGGAAACACAGGAATATATGTGTTGATGGTTCTGTGTTCTCCACTAAAGGTCTCTGTGCTGTGGGGTTAGGCTTGTTTCCATTGTGCAATCAGCAGTGCCCCACCAGTGGGTGTTTAAGATGCTTTATTAGCTTATATGGCTGAGCTCTGCCCTGTGTATAGGAGGCCTGGGGACTGTCAGTGCAGGCTCAGCTGCAGTGAGAACAGAGCTCTGATCCCCCCTTGTCTAGGGGGTGCATACATGGCATCCCACTGGGCTAATGGGCCTGAGAGTCAGAGAATCATTGAATCATGAAGGCTGGAAAAGACCTCCAGGATCAGCAAGTCCCACCTTCAACCAAATACCACCACAAAGTGCTAAGTCTACTAATTTTTGAACTGTGTGTTCAAAAAGTGACTAAACAACTTTCCTGGACAGCCCATTCCAATGCTTAACCACTCCTCCAATGAAGAAAATTTTCCTAAATTCCAGCCTCAACTTCTCCAGACACAAGTTGAGGTCATTCCCCCTTGCCCTGTCACTTGTTCCCTGGCAGGGGAGGCTGACTCTACCCCTAACCTGACTCCAGCCTCCTGTCAGGGAGGTGTAGGGAATGACAAGGTATGCCCCCTGAGCCTCCCTTTCTGCAGGCCAAACAACCCCAGCTCCCTCAGCAGGACTCATATGCCAGAAGTTACAGGTCTCGTCACTCTCCTCTCACCATTGTGTCATTCCTTCACTCCATCAAAACTGGAAAATAAGACATGTGGAGCACTTTGCAGTGACCTGTGAGACCCCTCAGAGGTCCCAGCACTGAGTGATTTATGATGATGGACAGCTGCTAATGATTATGAAAACTGGTGGCCAGCACAGCGTGTATCACTCATGCCTGCAGAGCAGGGCACGGAGAAATCATTTCCCTTTTTAGTATCCCTAAAGGTTTACTGTTCTTAGCTTTGTTCAAAGAAACTTAAGGCCCTGGGAAAATGATGCAGCACATATAAACAGGGCAAACAGTATGTCAAGCTGGTTTAAAAATGTCACTCTGCTAGTTGCTGCAAGGTTCTGACTTAATATGTAAGAGAAAACAAATGAGTCTGAAAATCTGTTTAGTAGTTTAGAAAATGGGATCTGGGATTGCTTTAAACAAGGTCATAAAGACCTCGCAACCTTTCCTTTTATTTATTTATTTTTTGGCAAATCTATTGACTGCCTTGATGGTGCACTGCAGACAAATATCTACATGCTTCACATAATGAAACCGTGTCGTTGCTTCATCTGGACAAACTCCCTGAGCAATTGCAACCCAAGTAAAACATCTCTGAGGGTGCAAAGAAGTGTCAAAACAAGAAATAGAACAGCCCAGACCTGAGATGTTTTCCATTTGCAGACCTTCATATAGGTGTCTTTTTTCATAGTCTTAGCCGTATATCGCAAAGCATAATTTGATGATAGACGTGAAACTGTGTATTAGTTTTTATTTTGACAAATTCATTAAACATCACAGAGCTTGAAAAATGAACCAGGAGGCACTAAGCCAGCCTGGGAAGATTGTACTTCATAAACTGAATTGCTCACATGGGCAACATTTTGGTGGAAGTTATAGATTTTCTAGCATATCCCTGATAGATAGCACTAATATAACTTCAATAAAAACTCCGGATATGTCAATATAAAATTTTTTCTAGCATAGAAAGATGTAAGATACTTCAGTTAATAAATTGGAAGGCTCCCTATTCCTCATGGAACACTAACTTACACATTGGATTAGAGCAAGTATTGGAGCCATCCAGGGTGCAGCAGGCAGCTGTAGGTATGCAGCTGATAAAAGTTGCACTAAATTAAATTATCAATGTACTGTAGGCAATAATTGGAATTTAAGATCTAGAACAAGCATTTCGATACAATATTAGCATCCTTCTATTTTTAACTCTTAGATAACACATGATTTTTCAAAATTGACAGATGAATGAAAAAGATAAACAGCATTTGCTGCATACAATTGATATTCTTTCTCTTTGTTCCCAAAATACAACCTTTCACTTGCCACTGGAAGATTTACTGGCTTTTTTAAAACTCCTACCACTTCCAAATTGATCTGGCATGAGGACTGCAAACAGGTACCTTGTTTGGAAAGAGAAACAGATAAAGGACTTAGAAGGTTTCCAGAGCATGAGGACAGGACAGAGTGTATATATACATCTCTCTATATATCTGTACGTATATCTAGAGGTGCATAAGTGAATGCACACAAACATAAACACACAGCATTAGTTTTTGCCAAAGTTTAAGTTATTCTACACATATTCCTGCATCCTACAATGACCAGCCCCAACAAGATGCACACTCACAATGGGACTGGAAAGAGCTGCCTGGTTGGTTTTACACATTCAATTACCAGTGACTGTAAATAGAAAGGAGACAGGGAAATACACATATGTTTGAATAATGACAGTTTGGAAAAGTGAAATAAAAGCACGTTAAAGGCCCCAAACTCTGCAATGCATCTGACTGACAGAAAGCAGTGCTCATTGCAGGCTTTCATATTCTCTAATCCCAGCTTCTCGTACTCAAATATTTGCACCAACACAGTATAGGTCATTTTATTTTGCTATCAAGGGCACCTTTTTTAACTTCTGCCTGGTATTTACCTCTACTCCAGCACAGTAACATGATAATATAACATGATAGATTTTGTCTTTTGAGTTAAAACCATTGGAAAGTAAATTTCTTCACCTGGTGAAATCCACAAATTTTCAATGACCTGCAGAGAGCTGTTCTGTGCTCAGTGCAGGTAGAGGCTCCATATTCACATGAGACTCAACAAGACAATAAATTTGGAAGCTTCTAAATTATTATTATATTGACATGACTCAAAATTCAATTTCTTGACTCTCAAAACCTACATTGGACAAACTGGGAAAACTATTTATTCTTTCAGTTAGGAGAATGGGTGATTTTCTTCTTCCCCTCTTTTTGCTTTCTAAGCTGAAGAAATGAACAGATGTAAAAAACCTTTTGGTTTTGTTGTTGGCAAAGTACAAGGGGAAGAGGGTGTTATGTCCACCACATGATCAAATACAGTACTAATAAATACTTAAGATTTTCTCTTCTGTGAACAAATGCAATAATTTCTGTAGTTAATTTATTAAGTTTAGAAACTTATATGGCACAAGTTCCTTTATTTTTTTCCTCATAACAATTATGTGATTAATCTAATATCCATACTGCATATTCTGCCAGAAGGATGATTTCACTTCCGAACAGTGATGAACTCAGCAGCCAAAAATCAGCAGAGGATGCTATGACTGCACTTGCTTCCAGAGAAATATCTGTGGTTGGAGCAGAATTCCCACATTGTGGCTCCAATCCAGAACTGAAACTGAATTACTGAAGCACCTGTAGACATTTTCTCTCTAAGAAGCTCAGCCTGGAGGAAATGCCATCCTGTACAGAAATAATAACTCGCACCCAAAGTCAGTGCTGCTGAGTCACAAGGTGGAAAAGCAAAGCATAAAATCTTCAGTCCATAAAGCATGCTTTTACATGCTCTGTATGTTTCCTGTTTGTTTTCAAGAAAATGTCATTTTGAAGCTAAAATGTATCATTTTTTCTAAAAGATTCATCAAAATCAAAGGGCTACGGTCAGGAATATTCAGGAGCTTCTGGTAGTAA
The DNA here is from genome assembly GCA_035222235.1 of Margarornis squamiger. Classification (NCBI taxonomy): domain Eukaryota; kingdom Metazoa; phylum Chordata; class Aves; order Passeriformes; family Furnariidae; genus Margarornis; species Margarornis squamiger. The sequence continues at coordinate 3,651,547 of JAWWTY010000019.1, read as the reverse complement.
AGTTGCCAAGGACACACAGCAGCTTGCCTTGGTTTGTCCTCCTGACCAAAGAAGATAGTCAGATCCCTCTTTTCTTACATCAGTCCTGTCTCCAACAGCAAAGCCACTTACTGATGGTCCACCCACATTGTTTGCAAGCCATAATGCACTGGAAAAATAAATCAGATCAGTGGAAGCTAATAAAATTTGAAATGCTTAGAGATTTGACTAGGCAGAGAAAAGCTCTTCAAATTCCTGGATCCCCTTCCCTTTCTGTGGAACTCTGGCAGAGCATCCCCCACTGGTTCCAAGGCAGCAATTGTGGCAGGTGAACAGGCTGCATGGATGACCCGACCCTTGTCCACAACAGATGAGCAAACATGACATATTGCTCAAATATCTGAAAGATTTTTAAAGCTGCTGGAGAGGAAATACCAAGGGAAATGGGGAGATTGAAGGCTGGGCAGGGAGTGGGTCTAAGCGATCATAAAAACACTGAGTAGGACTTGCTGTACAGCCATAGCAGAAATGGCATTCCATAAGAACAGCAATTTAAAACGAGATATGTTTTATGTTAAAATACAATTAAAGTGCAGTGTAGATGCTACACATATGTATGTGACGCCCCCAGTGATGACAGGAGAACAGGCACTCGTGTGTGTGGGCACCTCCCTGCGGGCAAGGCTGTGTGTGACACCACAGGCACGAGTTGCTGGGGTACCTCAGTAGGCTAAAACTTCTCCTCTTGTCATGTGAAGGAAGCTGGCACCAATTTAAAATTTAATTTCAAATTGATTCAAGAATAGTCCAATTCAGACTTTAAGAGCAGTACTCCAAAATTAAATTTATTGGACTGACTGGCAAAGGCATAGCATGATTGAATATATTTCCTAGCTTTAAAACTTATACAAATTATTTTGGGCCCCACAACTGTTAAAAATTTATGCAGACATAGAAAAGAAATAATGTTGCTGAATGTTTAATGCTATTCATTTCCCAGCACTGCCTGGGAGTAAACAGGTCTGGCACGTTCCCTTCTGGTGATGGGCTGTGAGATCAGCCATTCCCTTTGTGCCAAGCTCTTTTCTGGGGGCTCCTCTCATACCCCGGCACATCTGCCTGGGTCTTGCTGCCCAGCAGCATTTGGTGCACTTGGGTGGCAATGAACTTGTGCAAAACAAGAGTAAAGTGGGGTTTTGTTTCACACATTCCCTTTAGCAGAAGTGGGAGCTGTATTGTATGAGAGAGATAATGATCTCTAAATGCACTAATTGCCCTACAGTTCCTTCTTGATTTTAGCTGTGCTGTGATTTCTTTCTTATCATATCTCCTAGTCTTATCACAATAAAAATATCTAAGCACAAAGCATAAAAAAAGGGAAGATTTCAGTTTTCATCTCTACAGAAATGTCTTTTTTTGAGCTGGGTGAATATTATCCTTGGATTGCTTTACCAGTGGATCTTTACTTACACTGTATGTAATTGGTTTAGGTTAGACATTAGGAAGGAACTCTTCCCTGGGAGGGTGGGCAGGCCCTGGCACAGGGTGCCCAGAGAAGCTGTGGCTGCCCCATCCCTGGGAGTGTCCAAGGCCAGGTTGGATGGGATTTGGAGCACCCTGGGCTGGTGGAAGGTGTCCCTGCCCATGGCAGGGGGTGGCACGGGATGGTCTTTAAGGTCACTTCCAACCCAAACCATTCTGTCATTCCAAGACTGTTATTTGATTTTCAAATCCAGTGCAAAATAGATATAGATATTAAACTTAACTCCACTATTATCTGATTTAGATTTATGGAAAAACAAAGCTGAATGTGTGAATAGGGCCTCTATTGATGTGTTTTAAAGTTTACTCAGGCATTCCTCAAAATGATGGCCAACGTGTTGATTCTGACTAAATGAAGCTGAAAATCAGATTTTCTCAATATATCACATCAGCATACACATCTGCTGATCAGTGTTAATTAGTCCTATATTTTCCAATTTGTAATCTGTGTGTGTTTTATGGAGATGTAAGTAGTAACACATTAACATATATAATGTCTCTTTGGAAAGCTTCTGCTGAGCAAGTGACCAATAAATTGCTGTTAATGTAAACATTAATCAAATTGAATGCCAGTATGGAAAAGGGATCAAGTTAGAGGGAAAATCACCTTTCTACCGTGTTTCTTATTGTTGAACTGTGGTTAACTAAGACCATCATGTTTTGGAATATTCCATGATAAAAAATAGCAGATTTTTTACCACCTTGAGGAGCTAATCACTTCACCATTAGTGTGAATGCACACCAGTCAGCCTACAAGTGTGAATTAAACTTCCCTGCTTTGACTGAAGGGATGAAAAAGAAGAGGGAGGAAAAAATTGCATAAATTAGTATGAAATTATTTAATCTGAGAAAGAAGAGGTCAGCATATAATGCCACAAAGTGTTGCATACTTCACATAAATGTAATGACCTATATTTGGCCTAAACAAGCTGCTGTATGAGCAGAAATGTTCCATTATTGGGAGCAAATGAGACACTGCATTTATAGCATGTAAATGGTAATGAATATATAAAGTACAATCTGTTGTCATGAACAGGAAAAGCATTGAAATTATAGTGCTCCTGTGCACTTTAATAACACTTTTTATGTTATCCACCCTACAAAATTTCTCTTCTTCTTACAGGACCTGTCTCTCCTTGAAAAAAATCCAACTACTGAAAGAAGTGAAGCTAAAACAGTCTTTTTATGAATTTCCCAAGGTATGACTATGCAGATGCTCAAACTGAACATTTCCTCCGAAGAAACATTTAAGTCTGGCCAAAAAGAAAGAATTTGTGAATAGTTCCTAGAGAGGCCAATTGGAACACTGTGATTTCTCAGACTGCAAATACAAATAAAATCTAAAAGAAGAAAAAGCATTAAGTCAAATAAGGCTGAAGAAGCGAGATGGCTTAAAAAATATTGCTGAGACAAAAAAAGACAGAGCTAGTGTGTCAATTTATGCAAACTTTAAGCTGAAAGCAAAGCAGCAGAGCTGAGGTCTTGAAAAAGAAAAGGTAGATTACCTGTCAGAGCGTGAAGTCCCAGTCTAGCAGCCCTAAAGAGTCACATAAAATGGGAGAGCTGAGCTTGGAATTATTGCTTTTTCCTTTCTTGTTGGCTTTCTAGATACTGAATGCTGGGGAGAATGTATAATTAGATAATAGAGAATTATTTTATGGGGTTACATTGATTTTCTTCTTTTAGAAAGGGCCATTGCTCGAGCAGATCCTGCACCAGAGAAAGCAAAAGTTTTTGCAGGAGCACATAAAGGTAGGTGGAACTTTTCCTCGCTGCTGAGGAGTGAAGGAAATACTTTATGAGGGAGGTGAATGTTAATTTTTAAAGGATTTTGTAAGAAAAGTTTTCTCATTTCTTAGCTGAGATTCTAAGTAGGTTGGTCACCTGATCAAAATAGTAATTCATTTTTATATGATTCTTTTACTTTTTCCTTTTAGACTCCCTTATAGTATATAATATTACATAATATATATAATACAGTAATATTTTAACTGACATTGGTTTCATTGCAGCCATAGCCCCCACAAGAAAACTAAAATACAATGACCTTTTAAACTAACATTATTTACTGAAAAGAAAGAGGAACCATTATTTCTCTCTGCAGCAAAGCCAGCAAAAGCTCAGGAGGTTTTGGTACAATTGCAAAGATTTTAGGGGAAGGGAACTATAATTACCATCAAAACAGCATTGACCTTACCATGTACCCCAAAGGACAATTAGGTTCAGTTCTGAAGGGTTTTATCATTAGGTTTCCTGCTGAATAAAACCACTTTCTTTCCACAGCCCTGACTTCATTACACACCAAACACAATATTTGTGGCTGCAATGAAGCACCAGATATTTAATGTTCTGGCTGTTTTAGCATGTGCATAATAACCTCCAGCTCATGCAGTTTTCCTCTGCTGATTCCCTTCTAACAGGTCTTTAAAGACATTTGTGGGATTTCTTTCCCTCTTTCACCAAGTGCTTGCACTTTTGGTGGGTAAATAAAACTTCCAGAGGTTACAGGACAGTTACCTGCATGGAGACTGGGGTAGCCTTCAGTAATACATATGACATTGCTGCCAGACATTAAACCAATGGAGCTCTGAGGAGGTCAAATTAGGCCTGAGTAAAAGTAAAATTAAGCCTCAGCAGCAAATATCCCTTTTTTTTAAAAAAAGAAACTATTGGATCAAGAAGTTGAAAAATGTGATATTCCTTCAGTTCCTCTCACAGGAAAAGGACTGCAACAACCAGGGCTATGGCAGAGCTCTGTATCCTCATGGGGAAAGCCCATCCTCCAGGGCCTGAAAAGTCACTGAGCTTCTAAGAATCAAGTGTTTCTTTGTTTCTTCTATGCCTTTGTACCTTTGGAGAATAAAAACACTGAAACCTGAATCAGTTTGTGGTATTTGATAACATTTTGTTATCAAGCAAGGCAGAGGAATCGCTTCTGTAGTCCTGTTACAGCAGGGATCAGACAGAAGAAAAATCCCCTCTCTCCTCCCAAAATACTGTTTGGGGAGTTATTTGGGGTTTGATTTGGTTTACCTTTTTTTTTCCCCCCTCAAAAAAACCTGTTGTCCCAGTATTTTTTCCTTCAAAACCTTCCCCTCTGCCAATGAATAAAGCTCTTTTTCTTTTTTGAAAGATTTCTTTTCACTCTTTCCATATTTTCTGTGTTTTGTTGTCCAGAAAAACCCCAGAAGATGGTTATTTTCCAAACAAAACTCAAGAGTTTTCAATACACTGTGAGTGAAGTCCTTGACCCTTCATGTCTAAGAAAAGCTCTCCTCATGCACAAAATCCACGGGTTTCCTTTGGTTGCCTTTTGAATCTGCCACAAGGCAAGTCCTCTTTACTCCTTGTGTTCTCACCCTTGGCCCACTGAGAAGTTTGAACAGAAATTTGGGATCTGCCAGAAAAAAATTAAAAGCAAGAACCTGAAATCTTGATGGAAAGCCTTTTCCCGAGGGATTTTACAAGAGATTTGCTGTTTCAGGAAGGTGAAGCAGTCTTTTGTTAACCAAAAGTCAAGGTGTGTAGGTATCTAATTCTCTTCTACAGGAATGAGATGTGTCTAAACACTTCTGCAAACCCAGGCCTTAGGCAAAAGTGAATGATGACACCATGGGAATGAAGCTCTAGTTTTTCCTTATATTTTAATTTTCCCCATTCCTTATTCTTTCCTCCTCTGCTCCCTTCCCTATTTTTACAGTTCCTTTGCTAGTAAACAAATAGTTCACTCTTCTTATTCCTTGACTGGTGGAAGGGCATCAGATACCATTTAAGAGTCTCTTGATTTCATGAGTGCTGTGGGCAATTTCCCCTGCCAATTTTGGGGAAATGGACCTACAATATTTGACTTTTGAACAGGAAATTGTATTGTCCTGATCAGAGAAAAGAGTAATTTACATTGCAGTAGGAAGTTATTCATCTTGTTCTGGGCTATCTGGATGGACAGGAGGGACATGCGTGGAAAGGACACCAATAAATATAAAGATTAAAAAAACTCTGTAACAATACCTCTTGAAATTTAAATTAGTCTTTACAAAAGCCACATTAAAACTTTTTAGAGAAACCACTGGTGATGTTTAACTCTTCAAGGATGAGGGGAATAGTCTGAAAGAGAAAAGTAAGGAGAAGTTTTTGGTTTGCCCTCCCAGTGTGGGGCACGCTGAGGTGAAGCTGACACCGAATTGCCAGCTCAAGAGTGACAGTGCAGCCCGGAACCGAGGGCAATGTCACAACACCTTCCTTTAAAACACAGCAATTCCTCCTGCTCTCCACACCATCACCATTTTGTAATTGTAAAGACACATGAAGATTGTACAGGGATATTTCAGGTGTTCTTTACTTTTATCCATACCCACTTTTTAGTGATTGCAACTTTGTTTATTCTATTGCTGTTTATTAAAAAGCTGCTTTGTGTAGAACATCTTCTGGGCCTATAATCTTAACTAACTCTTTCTTTACATTGTGTTATTTGAAGTTTTTCATTATTTTTTGCTATGAGTAACCTGAGTAATTCATTCCATGAAAAGATTTTTTTCTCTTTAAAGAAATTAGACCTACTTTTTGGATCATTAAGTACTACATAATCTTCAAATGGGACATTAAAAACTGTAATCAGTGACATCACCATGACAACCGATTAAGAAATGTCTAGAGAAGCCTCTGAAAATGTAATTTTTTAATATAATACATTTAAATGAGTTCATCAGAACAAAGCACCCTAAGTAGCTTTATTGTGCACTGAATATCTAGAAATAATTTGGCCACATAACTAACACTAAAAATCTTCTCAGTGTGACTTCAAGAGATTGAGAGTGGCCATCAAAATTTTCTCCCAGTGATGTCAGTAGATTTAGTGAAGGGGAGAATAAAAATGAGGAGAAAAAACCCTGGGTTTTTGCATTAACAGGCAAACTTTCACATCTTTTCTAAGCCTGTTGGTCTTTCTGCATCATATATTGAATTTCAGTAATGGTTTTTTGGTGCAAAGCCCTTCCTGTGTCACTTACAAAGTCCACTGAGCTGTAGGTCCGTGTTACACCAGGTGAGGGCCTCTCAGAATTAGGCACTGCTGAAATTCCTGCAGTGCTCTGAGCCCCTCGTTAGGGCAAGATGCTTTGCCTATTGTCCTGCCTGCTGTAATGAATGAAATTGGAAGAAGCAAACCCATCATTATTGCACAGAACATCAGTAAAATATAAATAAATCTGCTATAAAATGCCCACCTGCAACATATGGCGTTACAAGGTTATATAAATTATATGCTCGGAAGTTGAGGAAAAGGCACTCATGAGAGCAAAACCCAATCAGAATAATACATTTAAATGTATCTCGAAAGCTTAAAAAGAGAAAAAAACCACAAAACTACTTTTAGAGATAATCTGTTTGAAGAGATTAGTTATTCTTCACAAGAGTAAACTACCCAGCACACTTGCTGTAAAACTCCTGGCTCGTCCTCAAAATAGCTAAAATAGTATCAGAATATCTTCCATTTTCCAATCTGTCCATTCAAGTTATGGCTTCTTCTTGTCTTTTATGGTTATTTCTCCTGCTTCTGCCAGCAGGGTTTATGACACCCTTTTCCCGATGAGATCTTGCCTTAGTTACGTCTGTTGCAAGCAAGAAATAAAACATTCCCCAAATGCTGCCTTGTGGTGAGTGGTGTGGTTGCAGCATTGAGGCAGGGGGGAGTGTTGACTCTCCCCATAACATGCAGCTTTTCCTTACACTGATTTATCCTTTCCTCAGTGCAGGGAGTTCGTGGGAGGGCAGGGTCTCAACTCTAAACTGGCACTGCTCTGTCTGCACTGGCTGGGGCTGTGATATTTTACATCAGCTGCAAATCTGCCTCGTAAACCATGCTGTTGCTTCCTAAAATTGTGATTCTAGGCATTTTTAGTGAAGAATTTTTTCTAAGACTGATAAAACAGCCTATTGGATTTGCGGTGCTCACCCTCAAAATGCTCTAAAGCAATTGCAGGAGAAGGATTTTTAAATACCTTCTGAAAATTCAGTGGTTTGAACTGATATCAGAAGTAAGGCATTCCCAAATCACCAATACCTTCTGAAAACCCTGGCCATTATACTTACAAAACACTGGCTCTCTGTTAAACTCCTTGTTATTCTTTTACTAATGAGACACTTTACCAGCCTGTCATCACCCGCTGTGATTAATTCTCTACTTGTAAAATTTTAGCTCTCTCTCTGCTGCTGCTGTTAATGTGCTTTGTACCAAATAAAAATGAAGTTGATGTTTACAAATCCTGTCTGGAGGTTGCTTTAAAAGAGCTCTGCTTTGCCTTACATTAATGAGGCCAAGTGTAGTGATTTTTGTTCTGAATTGTTCTGGATAATTAAACACTGTAACAGACTACCACAGAAAGTGTGAAACTCATCATTGCTTAAAGAGCTTTGGAATATAGTATCTTTGAAAATATATGCTTTGTTATCACCTGCCTGCGCTTCACATGCAAGGCTGTGTGTGTTCCTTGAATCTTAGCAACATTAGTGGATCCAAGGATAAGCAGGAGAAAACATTTCCAAAGCCCAGGATCTGTGTAGTCATCGAGTCATCTTGGATAAAATCTGAGATGAAAAAGCTACAGAGCAGAGACTGCTCTGGGGAGTGCCCAGCACATTGCTAGGAACGGTGGGAAATGCACCTCGAGCAGATCAGGAAGCAAGAACTGTAAGTAATAGAAAACTGCAGTTCTGGGCTGTGTCACTCCCTCTGCTTGAGCTGCACAGTTCTCCAGGAGAGGACCTTCCCTGGGGTGTCAGCTGAAAACATGTCACCGTGCAGGTGTCGACTTGTACCACGAGTCTCCCAGTGCTGCATGTTCTGAACCCAATCTCACAGTGCAGGGCTGTGCCACACTTTCCATGGGCCATGTGGAATGAAGGAGATGTATGCATGGTGCATACATCTCTGTTGAAGATTTAATTGCTAAGTAGACCTTCTGGATGGTCTGGGACCTTAACAGACAATATGAATGAAAAATAGCTCTGAATTACACTGTCACTGTTCCATAGTAATGCACTTGCAATTCAGGACTGGATGCCTGAGCATCCTCCTGTATTAAAAGGAACTTCAGAAGCTATTCTGCCTCACCATTTATGAGGAATGAAGGAACACAATATCTAATTCCTCTAAAAAGCACAGTGGTAGTGTTCAGATTGCAGGCCTCTCAGGAACTAATGCATTTAAAGAGCTTTTATGCTGGAGACAGTTAGCTTTCTCCTTTTTTCATACCAAATAAATTTAATTAAATTAAATAGGATGAAGCCATCTGCTTTAAGTCTTCTAATCTTAAAATCTTCTAATGCCTTACAAATCTCAAATATCCAAACTTCAGACAGCAGATGGGTCTTGCAAGAATGCGGATTTCTAATCATATTCTTTCTTCAGTTTACTCAGATACAAGTATTTACCAAGAAAATACACACCATTTTGTATTTTAATGCTGTGATTTTATGTGTTTGTGTCTGCTGTTTTCCCACTGGTGGACAGCTCTCCATGGGAAATTAAACTGAGCTCAGCAGAGTATTTCACAGGAGCTCATGAATAGTGGCATCCTTTATTTCTTTCCTAAAATCTAAGCTGAAAATCTCATCTCTGTCTACATGGATAGGTACAGACAAACACGAGTTCCCTCTGCCAGCTCCCAGCTCTATGAATTCCCAACATTTACACTCAAAATGTCACATAGGTTTGTTAGTCCTCAAAGCAGCCACACCCTGCCATGTGGCCCACTACAGATAAAGCTTTACAAGTGCAGACTCCTGAGTTCCCCTGGGCCACCTTGCCACTCCTGTTGAGTTAAAAAGTACTGTTCTGGGACTGCATCATCTGGAGAAATGTATGGAAAGCATTTAAAGGCGTGTCTTTACATTTCATACACATTTCAAACTACATCCCAGATCTGCAATGAGGACAGAGAGGCATCATTGTGTACCAGCACCGAATCCAGCCCAGCAAGCCTGGGATGCTGCTCGGAATCAGTCACAGGGCTACTAAATTTCTTTGCAGTTGTGCTGAGGACATCAGTACAGAGTAGCTATGGGATCATATCCCAGGTGAGGTCCCTTTAAAGAGCCCATTAGCTGCCATAACAAGAGGCAGCCATTGAAATACCCATTGCTTGTTTCTGTTTGCTGATTTTTCTGTCACTGCATTTGCATTACAATTATTTATCTTTCCTTACTAGGAACCTGCCACATTGATACTAATGAATTATCAATATGACTAATCTATCAGTGGCTTTTAATGTGTGTTTAAAGGAAGCCAAATGCTTCTGTGTTATTTTGATATTTAACAAAACCAGATTATTTACTATTAGGGCATAGTTTAAGCAATTTAGTGTACTCAGACTGTTCCAAACCTACAACAAACAAGCAGATACTCTGAGGAAGCTTTGAACTCTGAGATTTTAATGCACGGAGAACCATGCATTTTGTGACCAAAAAAAGGAGAAAGGAGCATGGCAATCAGGTTCACAAGACACAGTCCACTGTTCTTTGTGTTCCCTGTGAAATACTAAATGTTAAGCTTTGGATTTGGGTCCCTGTGGGATTAGTCACACTCCATCTCTGTAGTTCTCTCCAGGCCAAGCTCCAGCAGAGCCAGCAGCCCCGAGTGTGTGTCCCATCTGTGCTGTCCCACTGACCTCGGGGGTCCCTGGGGGCGCAGGGAGCCCTCCCTGTGACTGCTCTGCTGGGGTTCGGTCTCCTTCCCCTTGCACCGAGGCAGTAAACAGCATTAATGTTTCAAAAAGGTAAATAGCAAATAGCAGTAGCACTATAAACTAAGATGACAGCTTTGGACAGGTGGATAACGAGTTTAGGCATTGCTTTCTTAAGTTAAATTATTGCAAGTAACTCCACTGTGTAAGATATGAGAGAGGCATGTATAAATAATATTAAAATATGTTATTACAGGATGCTATCCATTATTTCGTAGCACTTACACATTAGAATGTGCATTAGTTCTTTCTGTCCTACTCAACACTGCCCTAAATAGCTTAGGAGGAAAATGTGTGTTAATCATTTACTGATTACTAATATATTATTTTTAAGTGGCCATAAACCTACAGTGAGATTTTTTTTTTATAATGAAAATATGTTCCTTAAGGTGTAGACACTATAAACTTAATGTAAATTCTATATATTTATAAGTTTAACAAAATTTAGATGTAGTTCAATGTTAAGAACGTGGGAGAACCTTGTAAAAATCATATATGCTACAACAAAGTGCTAATGCCCTAAAAAGACCTATACAACACATTGTGGCATTCAATACTAGAGGTAAAACCTTATTTTTCTCCCATAGTTGGGTTTGCTCCTATGTCCAAACAACAGACACCATTGAAGTCAATGGGAAAAAAAGTTTCAAATTACAAGTTTCAAATTCAAGTTTCAGCCACAGCTGATTGGGACATTTGATAGATGCAAAGCCACATTCAGTGTAGAAATGTCCTCTCCCTACTTGCTGAAGGTATACCCAGGAATAAAATATGTTAGCAAAGATATAAATGTCAGGAATGTCAATAGGACTTAGAGCTAGATTATATATGCTGCGATTTTCAAGATATCCCAAACTGTTTGGGATCATCTCTAATGACAGGCAAAATGCAGAGCTTATCTGGGGAATGACAGGGCCATTGGCTCTCCTGTGATTCACCTGCATGTTATGAGCTGAAACTTGTATTTCTGTTGCTGCACAATCAAATCAGAAACCCGGGTCAGAGTTGCTCCACAAACTCTCTATACTGCTGGCGTGGAAAATCCTGCAAACATGGAAAGGCAATCTTGCCTTCTATCTATGAAATAGATTCTCCATGTGGAATAATAGGATGCTGACATAAGTTTGGGTCTGGTAGACTTGTAATTTTTGAAAATAATTCATGTTTACTCTAGCAGTTTGGAGGAAGATGAAGCAATCAGGGACAGCAACACCGGCTTCCAGCTCAGGATATTCCATGCTCGTACAATCCTATGAACCAGCACCAAATTACCATCAGCAGGATTTCATTAACTGAGGAACAAATAATAAATTCCCCCCACGCCCCCTGCCAGGCACTCGATCCCATGGGCTGCCTGTGGAGCTGCTAAAGCTTAGACGCTGGAATTCGGGGTCTTGTTTAAAAACTTTCTCATCCTATTGACCACACCAAGCCTTTCCAGGATAGAGACTGTGCATACCATTAACATCCCTCTCAGACATGGAAATTCTGGGATGGTAGGAAAAAAAAAAATGTTATTTTAGGCTAAATATGGGCTTCTTTTTCACAGCTAAGTTTTCTACAATTCTTTGTTCAAAATGACTTTTAGACAAAAGCACCCTTTGGTGAGCAGCATCTGTTCAGCATATTAGCTCAGTTAAATATTGCCTGATAACTAACTCAGTTCATACGCTTTCCACAGACTTTTCTTGAAGCAAACTTTGCTGCTCCTTGTACTTGAATTTTCTAAGAGGATTTAGAGTATTTCCAGGGGAAAATTCTGAAATGAATGAGAAAATGGCACATTATCTACACCACATTTCAGTGTCCTGAAAGTCTTATTACAGCGAAAAATCTAAAACACATCCCTTTTTTTGTTTTTTTTTTTTTTTTAATGCACTAATGGATAGCTTAACTAGATGGCAATAATACTTAGCATTTTACATGCCAGATAAAACACTGAAATATAAATTAATCAGTGTTAAAAATCATATCTTCACAGATCTTTGTTTCTCTGAGGGTAAACTGAGGCAGGAAGGATGATTTTACTGGGGGCTACCCCATTACTCTTACAGCCCTTTAGGTTTTTGCAACCCGTTTTGGTGACATTAATAGGGGCAGAACTCAGATTAAAGGCAGATACCTGCACCTCATTTGGCAGCCTCAAACACCTGCAGCAGCATCAGACAGTGCAGTTTTTATATTCAAATTAATCTTTAAGTATTCTTATTCACGTGCCTCACAGATCCCAGAAACTGCTTCCTACTGATACAGAGCTCCTGAAAACAAGAAAGAGCTCCTATATGAAAAGGAACCTGTTAAAAAACATGAACAAGTTTCTCAGGCAAGTGGAGGGCCTGTGTGGCTCAGGGGAAGGTGATTGAATTTCAGACAGGTTTAAAGCTGAGACACCTTTTGAATCCAGCCCAAATTCAGCGTGAGTGAAAACCATTACCATCGTATTTGCGCTGAGGTGTGTGAGCTGAATTTGGTGTCTCAATCCAGTGTGTTCGGAGCAGTCATTCGGATCACAAAGTCACTATGACATCTCTCAGGAACTGGCATTCTTATTGATGGAATCAACAGGATTTAATGGCCATGGAGACTGAACTACCTGTGCTCACGCTTGAGGCATATAGATGAGGCAGGGGATGTTTGTGCTGTCACTGACTATCCTCTCGCAGCCTGGAGATAAACAGAGGGATTTCAGCTTTCAAGGCTGTCAATCTGGCATTTTGCACAGGAAGGAAATGCACTAAAAATAAAGAAGGGAGCGGTGCAGCTCCAAGGCTGCCCTAGTACTGATGAATGGATAGGAAGACCAGACTTAATATCACTCATGTTTGTTTAAAATAAAAGGCACATGTCACGTTTCCAATGTCCTTATTCTCAGTCTGCTTTAAAAGAGCCACCTCTATGTGGAGAGAGAAAGATAGACAGAACTGAAATTACTGGCAGTGTTGAAATGATACCGGACTGAAAAGATAGAAAGTCTTTGCAGTTGGAAAGCCAAACGTAACATATTTCTGTATTTCAAGGAGCTCAGGCACAAGAATCTAACCAGAATGAGTGAGGAGTAAAAGCACTTCCATAGTGATGCCTTCAGTAAAATTAGTCATTACGGGTGGGAAACACATTAATGTTTTATTTTTCCTTGACAATGCATTCCTATCTGTTGACAATTTCATCAGGAAACTTGGTGAGGTTTATTTTGACATTTCATATAGCACCTCCACTTTATAGGAAAAATTCAAATGGCTGCCAATATTTTTTTGGGCGGAAAAAAAAAGGAAAAAAAAAAGAAAAAAGAACTTTTATAGTAAAAACTGCTGGGTGAATCTCAAAATTTGGAGACTTGCATTCTTCTATTGCATAAACATCTGAGAGTGAGGGCTGTACTTTGACAGGGTAAGAACTAAGGCAGCCTGCTTTAATAATTGAAATGGAAAGAGAAGATGATTCTTTAAGTGCTTGCTTTGCAGCAAGAATACACTGAAGATTTTTCTCTTGAAACAAAGGGGAGATTAACCACTGGGAAAAAAGGTTTTTTAATAAACTTGCAAGAAAATTTCCACAGTCCCAGCACTTGAGTTGAGACCCAAGTCAGGAATTTCATAGGAAGTTATGAGATGGAAGGGGAAAGAAGTACCAGCCACTTCATTTTCTTTACAGCTTAATGGGGCAGACAGTCTCAAAATCTATTTCTTTGCAGTGCTG
>JAWWTY010000019.1:3620064-3637566 GCA_035222235.1 Margarornis squamiger | reverse complement strand
AAGAAGTACCAGCCACTTCATTTTCTTTACAGCTTAATGGGGCAGACAGTCTCAAAATCTATTTCTTTGCAGTGCTGGTACAACCTCTGAAAACAACCATGCACAAGTGTTTTAAGGGACTTTTCCTCCTATTAGTACTGGCTTACTTAGGAAACAACATAACAGAAATATCAAAGGAGGATATTTGTCAAGATTAGTCCTACAACCCTCCTTTTCAAGGCCAGGAAGTTCCTTTCATTTATATGAGTTCGAAGCAGGCTTATTTTCTTTCCTTTTTTAATTACAACACTAATTTTCAGACACGGGTTGTAACTTATCTGCAGAAAATCCTAATTAAAAATAAAACAGAATCTTCTAAAATTTATCCCATTTTAATCAGAGTCAACAGAATGAATAAAATCTACTCCCCTACTGCATTTCTTTTGGTTCCACAGTAACCAGCATGATTTCTGAGTAAGGAAAGACATTTTGCCCTTATTAAGCAGGAATTATGATCACACCTGTGTGAGTTACAGGATTAGATTCCACAGAGTTTTCGTGGTGCTCTAAAGGATAAAAAGACATTAGTAGAAATCAATGGATACCACGGCACCAAATGATGCACTTTAAAAAGGTCATTTTATAGCAGAGTAAAACATGGATTTCATCCCTTGGCTATCCTCTGATATATGTTCTCCTGGACCTCTTAGGAGAGGAAAACAAACGGGAACCAGCTCATAATTGTCACTGGCAGTAGAGAAACAGCACAGGTCAAGAGTTCAGGTTTGGGTTCAAGTTCACTCCCTAAAGTCAAATAAAGTCAAAATAGTCACTGCAACTATGGGCTTATTTTTTTTTTGAACCACAGTAGTGAGGAAAATGTCCCCTTTGGTGGAAGTTTCTTTATAAAACATTACATTTATCTGTAACAAATGTGTATGCTAAGCATACACATACATATGTATACACTGCTCCCTTGCTGCTCACTAGTCATTGCCCTGGGACAGCCTTCAGCAGAATCCTGTATTTTGAAATATTGCATTATACCAGTTTATCTTCTCCCTAATAAACATCATCTCTGAAATGTTCCCTGAATCCAGTACAGAGATTGAAACTGGACTGAATGGTGCATGTTTGATAATGTACAACTAAAATACCAACAAAGAGCCTTACATATAATGCTTTTTGGTTTTCAGGGACAAATTAGTAATATCTGAAGCAACAATGCAAAGGCTATATTTCAGTTGGCTGCCTTCAGAAACTGCTGTAGTGGTTGCACATAAGTAAATTAAGGTTTCTGATGTAAATGTTACTAAAGTCTATACCACATTTGTGCTGACACAGTGCAGCAACAGAGCACAATATCCACCTTTCCAGATTGCCAGGATTAAAAAGCTGATAACAATATGTTTCCCTGCTTGGTTGTTCTCTAGAGATAAAACTAAGAAATTATTCTTGCAACACCTCAGAGGGTAGAAAATATTTCTGTTTCATGACGAATGTTTATACATTTCCACCTGAATAAAATAAACCAGGGTACATACATGCACAAGAGCCATGACAACGAAGGATGGATCCATCCTTAAACAGGACACTGGCTGGATCCTGGTGAGTTGCTGAGGATGTCAGTAAAATTTCAGAGGCACTGCTAGGTTTTAAATGGGAGTATAATTAGGAATCACATTATTTCATGGAAGGCTGCCAACATGGACATGCATAGAAAGATTCAAAGTCTTTGGCCTGTACTCCAAGACAGCAAAACAACTTACAACAAATTACTGTATCCTGCTTGCTTAACTCTGGTTCTTACTTCAGCTCTCTACAAACAAATACTACATGGTTGTGACAAATCAAGAAAACTGGGCATTTAACAATCCAGAAGTATCAGCTGTGCCTTGGTAATCTCTGACCCCTTTTTCCTATTAAAGGGTCACGGGATTAAGAGCTTTTATCTCAGGTTTACTGGGTCTTTAGTTTATCATTTTGCTTTATTGGATTATATTTGTATAATTTTTCTACTAGAGCATTGAGGTTGTTAAGTATGTGATGCCAAGAAATGCAAGCCATTCACCAAGAAACACGTCATTTGGATTTTTAATTTTTTTTGTCTAGTTTTAGAACACATTATGTGTTAAATCTATGCCTAATATACACAGAATATACTTCTTCAGTATTTATCTGCCACTGCCTTTTGTCTCTACCTTTGTCTGAGCTTTCAAGCTGGTTCAACAATATTCAGACGCAATGCAAAAACAATACATCACTTCCTGTCGTATAATCTCACTGATACTCTTTACTTCAGTGTTCACTCTGTAATTTTTTTGATCACAAATACTCTGTAGCTCTACAATCTCACCTGTAAACTGCACAGCCAAACCCAGTGCTGCACAAGGCCTGGGAGGGCTCTCTGTTTTAGTGCACATTATTGGTACATTCTGCAGGAGCTGGGAAACCTTAGGCAGTGAATTGGACCCATGAAGAGTCAATGTTGAATTCTAAATTTAAATGACCAAAACACTACAGGGTGTAGTTTCATGTCTATGCTTCCTGTGTGAGAATCACAAAGAATATTCTATCTGAAAATATCCAACAGAGGTTTTTATTCAAATGAATGTGATCCTTATGGGTACAAGCGTTCCAGCCTTGTCCTGCCTTGCCTTCATAGTTCAGCTCATGGATGTGACCAATTAGGCACACCACACAGCACAATACCAGCCCAGTGTAGTTATTCTTTTCTATATAGAGTACATTAAACACACTGACCCTGGTGAAGTCAGAGCTGACTGATAGTAAATGAGTTTCTCAGGGACTCTGGGATTACAGATCAAGAACCTTCACTAAAGCACCTGGTTTGCCACAGACAGTATTGGACCTGTGAGAAAAATCCGCAGCCATGTATGTGATGGAAGCAAATGGAGCTCAAGGAGTGAAAGGGTGACACTGTTCATTGCTACCATGGCCACTGCTACAGATGTCTTCACTCACTGACTGACCATCACCTTAAAAACAAATCAATTTCCTGAGTACTTAAAGGTGCTTCATTAATCCACTGTCTGCAGTATTGTCCAATAATAATCTTTCCATCTTCCCCACAAAAAGATTTAAATATTACTTACTTACACAGGTGGTTTAAACTTCCATTCATCCCACCTGTGCACTCCCAGCTGTGCAGAGGGCAGTGACAGAGCCTGAGGAGAAACTGCTTCTTTCTCCCTCCGTATAAGAGGGCACTGAGAGGTTTCCCTCACCACAGAACAAGTGTAACCTCTATAGGCGATGCGATGCACTGGAATCACTAACTGGCCTGCTGAACACAGTGGCACCAGCACTGATGGAATCTGTAACTCCCACATAGCCACTACTTCTCAATGTTCTCAAACCAGAGCAGCCTGGCACAAGGTTCAAACCAACCCAGCAAACCCACCTTAAGTGGATGTGAAATAATATAAAATCCTGGAGATCCCAATTCATCTGAACTGAATTCAGCCGCAGTAGGGAGATCCTACTGATGGCACAGCCATGCAAAGCCCACCCCAAAGATGCTTTGCAAGATTGTATGTGTTGCCCTGAGTTTGGTGTTAAACACACATTCCAGTAAATGCATCTGGCTTTGTTTGCCTGTTTTGATGCAACACAACATTGAAAATTAAGAAATTGGGCAACAGCAAAAAATAGATTGCAAGCCTTTCATTTACATAAATTGGAAAATGATCTGAATTAAACAGACGTGGTTTCTCTTTATAGTTGCTAACATTCTACATGGCTGAAAACTTTCTGCTTGAAGTGGTTTATCATAAATAGACATTTCTGAAGGTCCCTCAAGGCAGACAAGTGCACTTCTAGAGAATTAGACACAGCTTTGTTTGAAAGGGGCCTAAATTTCTTTAATTTCAATGAGAGAAAAATTGTCAAGTAATATGTAACATCAATTTTTCACTGATCATCTGTGATGGAGTCTGTCAGTAATATCCATTCTTAGTTCAAAGGAACCTAATTTTATTTTCCATTTTGTAGGCAGAGTCCCATGTCAGCTTTGCTGCTCGCAGGGATTACAGAAGAGGCAGCAGAGGAAGCAGGTAGGCTCTGTTTGTGCCCAGGCAGTGAGGGCTGGGCAAAGCCCTGCTGAGCAGTGTCTCTGCAGACAGCTCTCTCCAGTGGGAGCGCACAGTGCAGGCTCTGATGTTAAAGGTTCCTTTCCTCACCTGCAGCTCCACCTCCTCTGACCTGCTCAGCACTGTCCCTGGCAGAGTGCCATATGGAATTTAAAGCCTTTGTTTAATTCATTGCCACTGCAAAGAAAGGGATTGGAAGTTTTTCAACTGATTACATGGATGCTCGAAGGCAGCTCCCAGTGAAACTGCGGCTCCCACCCCAGTCTGTAATGGAGTAGCTGTACTGACGTTAGTGAAGGTACTGGAGAAATTCATCACTGTAACATAGGTCAGGCCATGGTCCCTGGGCTCTCTAAGCTGTTGACCTATTCAGAGAAAGGTCAGTTTGCTGCAGAAGACAGTTTATAAGTGGAAAAGAACCTCACATACACTGATGCTGAATGCTTTTGATCTGACCAGGAGTATTTCACTCACACTTGAACTAACAAAAACACAGGTATTTTGAAGTACATGAAAGCTGATCTGGTGGTGTGTGAGATTTTACAACCTCAGACACATATCATTAAAAGGATTTAATTTAGCCTTCTCTCCCTTACCCTTGAGCAATATCTCTATCAGTCTTTTAAAGCAGAAATTTCCACTGTCCAACATCTGCATGTTCTTACACATTTACCTCAGTCAGTGATTTACAGATTTTCTGTGAATTTTGCAAGTGTGACATGGGCTCTTAGCATTAACCTTGGGTCTAAAAAAAGAAAAAAACCCACAACATCCAAACAGAAAAAAAAAAAACCAACAAACACCCTGTGATGAGAAACCAGGAAAACTATAATGCTTATCTACTTCTCTACACAAAACCTTGTCCACACAGAATTGTCCGAGGCCCTGAGCTCTGTTGTTCTCAGCCTTTCAGCAATTTTGTATGCAAAATAAGTCCCTGAGATTCTTTCTGCTTCGGATAAACCATTGTGAAATTTGGATATTTCTCTCACATTTTTATGAAGCTGAAATGAAGGGGCTGACAGCATAACTCACACTATATTGATTCAGTGCCAGTGCTGGTTAATGGAGAAGCCGATTCTCACTGAATGTATGACCCACTGATATCCCAAGGCAGTTTTTGTCTCAAATACCTCCAAACACACTGAATTATTTAGAGAGCAAAAGTGTTACAAATGCTTAGTACATCTGCAACATCCATACCTAGGAGTATAGGTCTCAATATCCATCCACACCTTTGTGAACATACATATGCACTGAAATTGGGCTGAATGCACCACCACCACAGGGCTTTAATAAAACCACAGGCCCTTTGGTCTCTCAGAAAACATCACCTGCAGATCCACTGGGGCAAATCATTTAATCTGTGATTTGTTTAACTGTAATGGATTTATAGTGACAAATTTGGTCACTGTTAATCTATTGCTCTGACGCTGCAATTCACTGACCCTGTTTATGTCATTAACCACTGCTTTCAAAGGAGCGTATTATGGTATAAAGTATTTGTCTGTGGATAAGGAGTTGCTTTTTTTCCTGTAAAGTATGAAATCTAAGCTTTCCTTAGACATTCAAACAAAGCTTTAAAAGCATCGGCCATGACATTTTGTATAAATATTTTCCAACTGCCCCACGGATTTTGGCACGCATGTGTTCCAACATTAAGAAATGATAAGAGACTTAAGAACAGATATACTGTGAGAAGATATCTTCTTAAATTCTTTATTCAATCAGCTGTGAAACAGTATAATATCTTAAAAGGACACATTTGGTAGCATGAAAGACAAGTGCAGTGAGGCTTGAGCTTGCTAAATTCATTGCATTCTTCAACCTTAGAGCTGCAAATAGATTATTTTTTAACCTATCAAGAGGAGGGCAGGTATTCTGCAAGCAACTGGCATTGTGAAGCAATTTAAATCATCTCTATTTGTTAGCTGGTTTAGTGACTGCTAAACTCTCTGGGTTAAGTTTCTTACAGGCTTTTTGATTTCACTCAGTAACTTCTGGGCTAATGGCTTGCATTTCCAAGCTTGACACAGACAGTGCATCCACTGCTCCAAATGGATGTGAAGGCACAGCTTTAGGAAAGCTGGGGACTTGACTTCTGAAGCAGAGTTTGCAGAGGAGGTTAAAACGTGTCTGTGGTAAAATACAGACATAGCTTTGGCTCTGCAAGCTGCACACCTGCAAAAATACCTCGAAATTATTTGTGCAGTCTCTGGGAAATCACTGCAGTTATGTCACCAACTCCATCCCAAGCTGTTCTTACACCAAAATGCCTTTTTGACTCTCTCGTGTGTTTTCCTGACCTCTTGCAGCAAGGAGGGCTGGAAGCATTATTCATTCTCACAGGTTTGAATTAATTACATTTCTGAAAAGGATTTTGTTTATTCAGAAAAATGTATGAACTTGTTTAACATTTCAATCTGGCAACATCTTACTATTAAAAAGTTACTGAGATTTGCTGAAGTCCTAAACTTTGCCTGCATTTTTAATTGATGTATATCACTTATCTTCCTTTGAAACTTGCACTTAGCACACAGACAGATGGATGCACTGAGGCATGATATTAATCAAAGAGAACTCCAAAAATAGGCCGCAGCATACGGGCATCCCGGGCCATCCACGTACTTGGGTGTGCACTGCCAATCTGGGCAGAGAGTCTACAATCCCCTTGGTTTTGCACAGAAAACCACACACATTTTCATGCAGATAAAATGCTTTACAAGGTATTTATCAACAAGAAGCCTCCTTCATCTGGTCTGCTAATGTGGCTTGTTCTGATGCTGTGGCTTCTGATGCCCAACAGGTTGTTGCCTCCATCTGCTCACTTGCAACTGCTGTGACAAAACCTCTGCTAGGAAGGGACACAAAGGGAACACAATCCCAAGCTCCACACATGAAGAGGAACAGATTTGTCACCCTGGTAAGGATGGAGAGACTGGTTCAGAGTCACCATTTGACACTGGCAACCAGTCTTTGGCTCTGGTAAATACAGTGGGATTTCCAAAGGTGCACACAATACATCAACTGGGACACATCTGGTGGCATTCTATTCTGTACATCTGTAATTCTCCCTGTAGTTTCTCTCTTCATTATCTCAGAAAGGAATTACAAAGCATGTGCTGAATGCAGACACAAGTGCTTTAGGATTCCCACATCTTTTAAACCAATTGAGCTGCACAGCTTCATGCAGACACTTTTCTATCCTTACAGTTCATACCAACGCAATCTACCCAGGCCAACCAGTGTGATATAAAACCACAATTACTAACACAGTCTAGTTGTGAGCACAGTGCATTTCACATGCTGATGCCTACTGTGTGGCTCCATGACCCAACTTGTGCCTGACCCCACCTTTCCTTTTATTGCTCCTGAGTTTGACTGCAGAGCCAAACAATAATTGCTTGGTTACCAGTACTAAGAGGAGTTGTTACTGTGTGTGATTTTCACCTCACACACCGGGTAAATAATTTAATTATGAGCCCTTTGACTTTTTATTTCATGAGAAATTCAAACAAGCTGGTTTTTTGAAAGCAATAATTTACTACCCAAGGAAGTAATGGACAGGTGGGCATGAAACTATCCCCATAGGGAGCAGCAGAACCAAAAGACTTGCAGATTAGGCAAAGGGTAGGACTTCTTCTTTCCTTGTGCAATGTGTTCAAGAGCTCAACCCCACTAGACACATTTAAAAGAGAAATTATATTCCCTGTGAAAGCAGGTGTTCCTGATCACTCAGATCTTTCCATGTGAGAAGCAAAATGTTGTTTCTTGCTTTACAGAGACCCACCTCATACAACTGTTCATTATGTATGGTTTTAGTTTCTATGCTTGGAATGTTTGTGTAAGAAACAGGTTATGAAAATGGACTCCCTTCAAAGCCTGTTGAGAACCACAACAACATCTCCACTCATTCTACTGGGCTCTGGAACCAGCTCAGGGAAGAGAATGTCTGTAGTGTGGACAGGGACTGATGAGAGGACAGCACTGTGCCAAACATAATCCAAAAATGTTACGCATTTCTGTACCCAGATGGTTACCCAGCAGCTTAACACAGAAAGCAAAATCCTTTCTTATTATTGCTTACCACACAGAGACACAATAAAGAAAACAGGCCTGGTAGTGCCATGCTGAAAATATCAGCAGGAGTTCCTTCACACATTGCACTTTTATGACTGTTTTCAAGTTCTCTTCAAGACAAAAGTGTTCTGAAAGTTTGATGTTCGAGCATCCTATTTGTGTTTCAGTCTATTATTATACATGACCAAGGATTTTAGATGTGCATTTCTCTGACAGTATGAATTGTGATAGATTTTAGCATTCACATCTTGCAGTCTGGCTTCAAGCTCTTCTCACACTTGATTTGTATCTCATGTCTTAGTGGATAACAAAAAAGCACTTATATATGAGCGATGAATTTTATGCAGATTCTTTTTTACGCTGAACCCCATATTCAAAATCAAAATTACATATAAACAGTACTTGCCAAGCAGTCAAATCAATATCCAAATAATAACTAAAACATGTTATATTTTCAAGAATATGAGACAAATTAATATAAAGAGCATTACGGATCCTTTGAAGCACAACAAAAGGAGCTATGGTTAAAATTTTAACAAGTTAGAATCATTAACTAAACAAATTCTGACAGCCTGGCTTTGCACTTCCAGTCACACATGCTCAGAACAAAGGCTTGATATGTGAGGCAACTTTAATAGGTCCCTCTGCATATGACTAATTTTTCCTCAAACAGTCATTTTTTATTTCGTATTTTACTCTGGATCCTGAAATGTCACATTTTATTAATCTGTGTCACTCATGTGGATTGTTAAAAGAACAGAGTAGCACTGAAGGAAGTGCCTCTCATTATTACCATACGTATGTGGGATGACAAAGGAATGTGTGAAAACTTGGAAGAGTAACAATTATTAAAAGTAGAACAAGCAGGAATAGAATATAACCTGTTTTCCTCTAAACTCCATTCCAAACTGCATTTAGGCAATGGCAATGGCCAGAATTGGTCCAGGAAAGTCCCATTTTGCCTTTGCCCCCTCAGTGAAGAACAGGATGGGGACAAACTCCCTGGCATTGCACCAGCTGTTGCACAGCTGAGTCCACCTCCCTGAGGACCCAAAGATGATCTAACTGGGCACTTGTCCTTATTCCTTTTAGTAAACCCTCCCTGTTAGTGTGAAAACATTTTTCCGTGTGCAATAGGATTAGACAAAAGCAGAAACAATGTATTTTGGATAAACTGAGTCTTCCCTCAGATAATACTGACTGAGGTGACCTCTAAGACTAAAAAATACCAGTACAGAATTCCACAGAACTGCTTTGTATCTTAATGAAAGTATATCATGCTTTTGGGACAGAAAGAGGGCTGAGAAAGGTGCTGAGGCTTGTCTGAGCACAGAAATCTGTGCCAAAGTTCATCCACATGCAAGGAAATTCTTCTATTGATGTATTTTAATGACATATCCTTTCTCTTAATAACAAGGAACAATTGTAAATAAATTCTATTAACAGGCACAAGAAGCAGTGGAAGGAAGAAGCAGTACAGAAATATAGAAGTGTGAAGAATTAAATATAAAATAATACAAAGTTGTCTAGGAGATAATATCTCCGTACTGCAACATTTGCCTGAGGAACAGGCAGTACAAACACAGTTACACAGCCTATCCCAAAGAGGAAATAAAACCAAACAAACTACTGAAGCAATTATCACAGCTCAGTTGTTTACCAACCTGCTCCAACCAAAACAAAATATTATCACAAAAACAAAATAATCACACGGGAGTGGCAAAACCAGTGGGTGATGGGGGAAAGGTATCTGAGGTTACAGAAAGATACTCAACTGGTTACAACCACTAGATGTAAATATATTTATATTTAATACGTCAAACCAGTTTATCAGGTAATGATCTCAGTTAATTACCCACATTTATACTGCACCTTCCCTGTCGGTGCCTCACAGAGTTATCTGTTCCTAAATCCTGGGTTTGCTTCCTAAATTTGAGGACCAGATTAGGTTTGAGAAGTTACAGGATTGACTAAACCAGAAATCCTCCTCCTCTCACACAGTGCCAAGTTGCAGATGGACAAAGGAAATGCAGCTGCCAACTTTCCTTGGAATTGCTTTACATTAGGAGTCTCTCCACCTTTCCAATGGTTTTCCAAGGCAGTGCTATAGGAATGGTGGCCCTAAAAGTAGATGTTTGAAAGCTGAACATTTCAAAACAGTAATGTAGTAGCTAATTTCATGATTTTAAGGTACTGAAATAGTAATTGGGTGAAAATCCGTCCAAGACATGCTTGCAGTGCAAACAAAGTGCAGCTGGTGCTGTGTGGTATCACATGGCTGGCTCTTATATTGCCGTCCCCTCTGATGGAGCTTTCACCACGCTCTAATGTGGAGATAAACTGCAGGACTGAACTCCACAGGCGCCCACAGACCACATACTTTTGCAATATTCTTGTTCCTCACCCATTTTGCCCTGCTGCACCCCCCCAAACCCCACTTGCTCTATCCAATCTGTGGTAAAGAAAGGCTTGCCCTATTATTCATGGACTCCTAAAGAACCAGACAAAACTTGGACCAACAAAAGTTGGACCAACAACACTTATTTTCTTTCTTCTGTCTGGAGAAATGAATCCAAAAGCCACTCACAGAATCCAGTGGAGGTGATCCTACATTTAAGAAAGGTGACACCAGGCAAGGCACATTTTGTGCCTAACACACAACCAGAACTCTTAATGATTCCCATCTACATCTTCTAAATTATAATATACAGACCTGTCCATCTATTGGATAGCAAAGACTTTGCCAAACACGAGAACACAGCACACATCATACATGGCATTTGACCCTAACTCTGTTATATTTACTGTTTGGGCATCTGCCTAAGAAGAAAATACAACAGATGGGTATAGACAGAGATGGAGATCTATAAAAAATAAGCAGACAGTGTTTGTCTTGGTATCACTACACCATGATTAAACAATTAGGCTTAAAAAAATGAAAACATCATTTCAATAGCATGTGTATTTTTCTGGCCATCACACTGGACACAAAAGAGTAAGTCCTGGACAGATGTTAGTGTCAGATCCAAAAACCTGTTCTCAGCTTCCTCTGAAGAAGACAGAGAGGGAAAAAAAAAAAGTCAGGAGACTTTTAAGCCAACCTAACACTGGATTTTTTTCTTTTTTTTTCTGCCAAAAACACTAATTGCAGAAGTTGAAATGCATTCAAAATAAAGTAATTGTATCCACGCAGGTTCAGTGGGGCCGAAGAGGAGATGAGAGTCTCAGGTTAAATTGAAGGTTATATAAAACAGGCAGAACCCCAAGAGTTGCTGACCTTGGCTGAATATGTGCAGAGAAATTTGGCAATAATTCAGCTGTCTGCATCCATGGCATGCCCTGGAATACCCTGGTGCTTCCCTGCAAAACACTCGGAGTAGTGACAGAGTGTTTCAAGGCTCCTTGCAAGTAGAATTCTGAGGAGAGTCGTGTTTCTCCTCCAGACACAGATGCTGAGAGGGACAGGAATTAAGGAAATGTCTTTCTTACCCTTCTCTGGTTCACCACATGGCAAGCAAGGCTTGCTGGAGAGGAGGGACAAAGAAAATCATTAGGCACTCCTAAATGAGCACAGTGATTTCTGTCCCCACAGACTGGATGTTAAAAGCAAACAGGAAGAGTCACCCCTACATTCTGAAACGCTTTTACTGGCCAATTTTGCACAAATCCAACAGTACAATTATGCTTAAGTGACCCTTATAAATGGTCCATCAATCTCCTCTGGGAAGGTGATTTCCCAGCCCCGAATCTGGCAAACAATATAATCTTGAGATGTGAGCAGAACGTACAAACAGGCCTCTCAGAAATGAGAGATTATGACAAGTACAAAGGCTGTTAAGTTGATCAACAGCAAATCCCTGGAGATTTATGACTTCTAAAGTAGAATTGGAATTATTTTAAGTTCAAGCTGTATTTGGAACTGGCACACACTTTAGCCTGGCCCACTTCATGTTTATTTCTGTGCAAGGCCTGAAGATGGGAAAATGACATTCAAACCAGACTCTATTGCTTGCATAGTAATCCTCCATTTATTAAGAAATATAGATTTAGTTTTCTGAAAAATTCAGATTTTAAATTGAAGTTCAATCTTCCTGCCGTCACCTTTGAGGCTCTACATAACTCTACTCTTCACTTCTCACTTGATTTAATCTCTTCTCTCATCACCCTTCACCCGTATCACCCCAAAAGCAATTTAACCTAATCAAGTGTCCAGCTCTCCTGAGCCATGTCCACACTCTTACCTTCCCCTTCTTCAAAAGGACACATTCCTGAGCTCCTTTACTCGTGCTATTGCTCCCTCCACATCCAGCCTCAAGGCTCAGCAATTTGCATTGACTCTCCAGAGTTTCTCTACGATTTGTTTGGACTCCTCCATTTCATCTATTTATCTAATTTCTTTTAGATTTCATTAAGCCAGGCATTGCTTTCACTCCTGAACAGTCAGGTTGCTTTGATCACAGTAACATTTCCTCAGGGAAGCAATTCCTGCTATCACTTACTGTTATATCTTACCTTTAAAAACAACAAGAAGATAGATTGGGGCTTAAGATAAATGATAGAGCTGCTCATATTTTATAAAAGCTAGTTTACTTATTACTAATAGTGAAGAGGTGTTGACAATTTAGGCAACTATTTATAAGAGTGGAATGAAATCACTGTGATTTATTCCAGTGCTGGTCTGTGTCTATATTTCTGGAAGTCCCAGGTAAGAAGTCTGTACCAGAGAAAAGCAAAATACAACCTGAATGTGTCAGCACTTCCAGGGCTAACATATTGCTTGCAGATCTGCTGTTATCTGGAGATAATAGTGGACTGCTGGGATTGAGACAGAGTCCCACAGCTACTGCTAAACATATGTTGGCATAACTTCCCTACACGGGGCTCAGTGAGTCACCCCATCAGAAATAACTTCATCTTGAAACAGGCCGAGTTGGAGTTTCTTTAGGAACTCCAGGGAACAGATTTTAGATGTTTTAATCCAAACCTAACGTTTACCATTTTACTTGGAATGAATCACCACTCTTCCATTGCTTGATGAAAAATGTTTTCAAGTTGTTTCACCAAATAGCTGACAGTAATTACATTTACACCAATTTCTTTATTCCATTTTCTCACTGTAGGTATCTGTGTGCCATGCAGCTTCAAGAGGCAAACAGAAAAAAGCTTTGCAACCTCTCTGACAAAGAATATTTTTGGCAAACACACTGCACTAACATGGAGTGTCAGGAAATCAAAGACTCCCTGAGGAGTTCAGCAAACATATCTAAAGAAATCCAAAGGAGTGATTACGAATCCTTTTCAAGATGGGTAGACCCTTCTTCAAAAAACTGCTGTCTGAATAAAGTCACTTGCTTATCCTGAGTGCCCTTCCTGATAAGAGTAAAAAGCGGAATAAGAAGTGAAAGATGTTGAAGTTAAAAATAATTCTGTCTAATCTGTGATAATATTTCCATGTGCAATTAATATTTGAATATAGGGCAGTTTATTAAGATGCCTATTTCATGTATACATTTAAGAAATATAAGTGCTCCTTCTTCAGCCATACAGATGTGCAGTAAGAAAATATCGATCAAACAAATACCTTGATATTAAGGTTCCTCTACCAAGATAAATGTAAATGTTTTAAAATTTGTATAACTATATGGAATTCCTAACCCCTCACTAATCTGAGTATCTCTAAGAGCTACAGATGACCTATACAAAAACTCTCTGATTCTGCCTTAGATGAACTAGGACCTGAATTGCTTTTGCTTAACTGTATTAATTAGCACAACAAGGAGACACGCTAAAAGCACTGAGTGCTGTCACCTGACACTTTTTTGATGCTCTTTATTCTAAAACCGAAACTGAGTTACCACTGCACACAGCCAGGCTGTGTGCTGTGAATCCTGGCTCGTGCTGAGGGACAGCCACTCTGTTTCACAGAGTTACTACACCAGAGAGTGAGCACAAGTCTTCTGATCATGGTCAGTATCTTCATTTCTCCCTCCACATTCAGCATTATCCTCCTTTCTGCAAACAGTTTCTTCTCAGAACCCCTTGTCATTGACAAAATCTAATAATTCCTAAGTTTGTGGTCATCTTTCATTCCCCATGACGTTTACTTCCCAGGCGATAGGAGAATGTTCCCAAGAAGCTTAAAAGGTGTTAAGACCTTAAAAAAAAGCTTGATGCCTTGTTTCCAATATACCTGAAGAGTGCCCGTTTCGAGGAAGGCTGATTTTAGGAAGGGGGAGTCAATCCAAGCTCACTCCCTTGAGAACTGAGAGTGTATATCTACAGTGAGCATAACTTCAGGGAGCAAATTTACATCATCACTCCACTCTGATGCAGTTGTTAGAACTTTTCCTGGAATTTCACTGCTCCTCTTGAACCTCAGTCACAGATATGTTTTAATCTCACAAGGGGTGATGTGTTTATTCATACAAGCTGAGAAAGCCATTTCATTTTACTTTTCAACACCTAAAACTGCATTCAAACAACTACAAAATATGAAGCAATCCTATCCACTTAACAGGGACTGGAAAGGTACAAAAGATCCAGGAAAAGAAAATTATTACACTAATGAAAAAGTCTCCTTTAATTCTGGCCAATTACCAGTTGGTGATAGGAAAAAACTCCCAGTATTTACTCTATTAAAGGGTTTTCCAACTAAATATACAGCAAAAAACCCTCCTGAGTGTATTGAGAGAGAAGAACTTGCCACCAGCTCATTCAGCAAGCACAAGGGCACATCCTCAGCTTTGGATAATTACACGTCACTCAGCAAGACTGCACATCCCAGCTTGTTCCTCTGTGACAGCAGTAAACATGGTTTGATGGAAACTGCTAATTTAGAAATTAGCCACCAAAAATAGAACTTAATCTGCCACTCCAGCAAGTATACCAGCATAAGGGATACATTAATCTGGCCCTTCCCAGAGCAGACAATCTGCTCTCGACCAGGGGTGTGCGACAGGCAGGTTATGGATGATGATCTTAATGAACCACTGTTCACCAGGCAGTTCTAGTAATATCCTTCACTTTACTCTGTTTCAACTAACTTAAGGAACAAAACTTCCCTTCAATCTGATGCATTTAAGCTGAGTATTTCTTCTCTTTGAGTGCAAATCTGTCTGCTGTCTGTCCCTTAAGTCAGTGGCACAGTTCCATCACTAGGGATAAAAATGCAGCTTTGTGGGGCACTTTGTACAGCCCCAGGTCAGCAACACAAACTGACAACAAACACTGTCCCTGCCTTGCCAGATATTCAACACAAAGAGTTCTGCAACTCTGGATTTCTACAGTGTGATAATTTGGGCTGGGTTGCAGTCCATGGACAGGGCTGCAAGAAGAACCATCTTCCTGCTGTAGCAGAGACTTCTTGCAGTAATTCCTGACAATGAATTCAGAGAATACTGAGTGAGCCTAAAACATATATACTGTTTTATTTAAACATGTCCTTGTTTGGTGAGGTGATGCTGGGTTTTAGTAGCAGGGAATGTTTACTCCAAGGAAAAAATAAACAAACATCCTCTTTTGGTAAGACTGAGAACATGCTTCTATAGCAAGTACTAACATATAAACTGTATTAATTTTATCATTAATATTGAACTCATTATTCTGAAGGCACTGGTCAATAAAAGTAGAGTTACTTCGCTGTTATTAACATTCATAACATTTATAGTCTGTGCATTAAAAAAAGGTGTATATATATGTGTGGGCATAATTGTTATATATAAAAATGGGATTTTTATAGAGATATAAATATATGTGGGATTTACCTATGCATATACACATATATTTCTATTTAAGGGTATATATAACAGTGAAGGGTATTTCAAAGTGATGGCTCCATTGTACTGTTTGCTGGCTTTCAGAGGAAGCATGAAGAAGCAGTCTGCTTCCCACCTGGGGTTGAATAATTCTCTTATTCACCTGCAGTTTCATACTGTTTCTCCTCTACAGAAGGAAATAATTTTGTGATATCTGAGAGAGACAGATTCCCGAGACACAGCAGATTGATTCATACAAGTGCAGTGCCAACATCTTGTCCCTGTCCCCTCTGAGCCTCAACCCACAGCCACTGCAGACACCCAAACCAGGGGTGAGCCCCATCCCCCTGTGCCCCTCCAGCAGAGCCACACGGGCTTAGAAAAGTTAGGACAGAGTTAAATGCAACCCAACACCATACACAGTGTT
Organism: Margarornis squamiger; assembly: GCA_035222235.1. Lineage (NCBI taxonomy): Eukaryota > Metazoa > Chordata > Aves > Passeriformes > Furnariidae > Margarornis > Margarornis squamiger. The sequence goes on along the minus strand of JAWWTY010000019.1, from coordinate 3,621,214 downwards.
TTTTCTTTCAGTCCCTTTGCAAGTTTAGCCTAAATTCAATATGTTTCCACTGTAGGCTATGTTTACTGAAATAAAGCTACATTCAACTATGGGCAACCTGTCTTTGAACATATGCTGTAGGCAGCAATCTAGCAGAGAAATGGGCGACAAGCTGTGAGACTAAACTTTTATCATCAGCTCCATAAATCAAGATGAAAGCTATAGACTTCCTCCTGTGGACCTCATACAGCCTTGAGAAAAAAAGTTAAAATATTTAGATTGAAAGAACAAAATAATATAAAGAGACAAAAACAACTCGAAAGGAGAATCAGTTGAAGCATAAATAGAGGTCTACTTCCCATGAAAGCACATTTTTATATATATATTTAAGATACACTTGATATCAATTATTAATTAGCAAGATTAATGATGTCTGTCCCATTCAAAAGTGTTCTTTCTTCAGTTCCATTTATGTTGCTAGCACAGGCTACAACTAAGAATGAATTCCCACTAATCCAACTGCACAGCAATTTGTACCAGCACAGCTTTAGCGCACAAAGTAAGAGAGTCCGCTTGGTAATTCTCACCTGCCAGCTAATTAAGCAGTTTATAGCATGTCATATAGGCAAGTAATATCACCTGAAAACCCTGGAAATATTAAATCTATATAGATTTCATTAGGTTTCCAACATATATAAAACTACTGTAGAGAGTGGGGTTTGTACTGATGTTTTTACAATAGTAATTAACGACAGAAACACCATCCTTTGTGCTTTCTTGGGAGGATTCCAAAATTCTTCAATATCTGGCTAAAAGAGCCTTTGCAATTCTATCGTGGCCATGCTTGAGTTCTGTAGTGGAGATGTTAAATCACAATTAATCAGATCGAGAAGCCACACCCAGTGAACTGGGTCTGCATGAAACACTTCACCCCTTGCTTTGCAAAGAGAAGGAAAGCTGATTTAACAGCTACTCCCCTCGGGCTGTCACCCCTGCAACACAGACAACAAGAGTGGCACTGCTTTGGCTTAACTCTGTTTACAAGCAGCCAGATCAGCTGAAACCCCCTGTAAAGGGGACCTGGGGGTCTGCCCTGTCCCACTGACCCTCTCCTATGGACAGGAATCCTTCCCTGGGAGGGTGGGCAGGCCCTGGCACAGGGTGCCCAGAG
>JAWWTY010000019.1:3604694-3619771 GCA_035222235.1 Margarornis squamiger | reverse complement strand
CCAAGGCCAGGTTGGACGGGGCTTGGAGCACCCTGGGCTGGTGGGAGGTGTCCCTGCCCATGGCAGGGGGTGGGATGAGATGATCTTTAAGGTCCCTTCCAACATAAACCATTCTGGGATTATATTATTTGAATATATTTTTTGCCTACAGTTTAAGCTATGCCATTCTGTGCAGCATTACTTCTTTGATATCAGAAGAAATATATATAAGAAATAAACTTATACCAAGCAGTAGCATCACATGTAGAAGCTGCATGTAGAGATATGGCTTACACTTAACAACAAATAAATTCATAAATAAATAATTCATACTTAGGATGGAGATGTCCTCTGAAATCCTCAGAGCAAAGCTCAACTCTAATAGCTGATCTTGCCCTGCATGCACAAGTCCCATTGATCTCACTGGGGGACCCACTCAAAGGGAGAGCTGATTATTAGAGCTGAGCTTCCATGTGCAGATCTAAGAGGGAAATTTTGTCCTTCAAGCTGAACTATGATCAAAACACACATTTAGACAAAAAGGAAAGAGGAATATGTGCACAACCACTGTATTTGCACAAGCAAAGTGGGTGGCAAGACAGGTAATGCGAGTGCCTTGAAATGCCCTTTTCATGGCATAGGCAAGGCTGGGCAGCAAAGCCACTCCTGTTGTGCTAAAGGCAGAGAGCAGATTATGAAATTCATTATGCCAAGTAGTAGAAAGAGAAATTACAACAATTTTGCCCTTATTTATCTGCTAGTTGTCACATTCTCGTCTAATCTCCCTCTAGTATTCTTCACATTACAACCTTCACATCACATTTAACCCTCCCAGTGGAGGACATAATGAACCCCAAAAAATCAACAGGAACCTTCATACAGGTATCAAATGAAAAATTGCTGCAGCATCTTTGTGACTTACATTCCTGCCAACATGGCTCTGACAGAACACACCTTTCAGAGACCTCCTGGATATTTCTCTGTTCTTGGAGTTTGAACTTTCTTATTCAAAGCTATTTATCATAACCATCTCAGACTAATAGTAATGTGCTCAAGAGCTAAGTACAAAGTATAACAATATTAATAATTCTGCCCTATAAGAGCATTAGGTATGATTTTTTTATCTCCTGATTTGACATGGGATATGACCAAAATTATTTCTATTATATAAAAAGGCAAAGTTCCCTTATTTCATTTAAATATAAGACACTTTTCAAATTAAAATTAATATGCATGCACATTATATCCTCTCTGACACAAATCTACGCAGGATGCTATTTAGGGTATGCCTTTTTACCTAAGTAGAAATTCTTCTATCAGCAGATAAAAGAGATTTATTGTCATATTCCCATTTTATCTTCTAACTTTTGCCTAGTGGGAAAGCACAGAGGAGACAGGTGACCCCTGTTTGGGGGTTTGGATCAGTGCTTAGTAATTCCCTGAGACAAATCCTACTTAAGAAGCAACATTCTTGTTTCTTTTTTTGTTAGACTTAAATATTTGACACCACGTTTAGAACTACAGAAGGTCAGAAATTTTAGGAAAAACCCCAAGCATTTCTGAAACACTTCAGATATTTGGGGTTTAATTTAAAACCTCTGCATTGAAATAAGCTATAGATGTCTTGCTACTTCCAGTGTGTCAGTGCATGGTGCATTGCTGAGGGGAGGAATGCTGAGATTCCAGGAGAAGGGTGTTTGTGAGAACAAGCATATGCAGAACCAGAATATTTAACACTAAAGGAGGCATTAGCAGGTGCAGAATTTCAAACTAAAATCTTCAAATAATCAGACTGAGAGGATACTCTGCTCAACAGCCCCTGTGTTATCCCACACCAGGGTGGTTCTGGTTCTGTCCCAGGGTGACGGTGAGCACTGTAGCAATTTCACAGGTTTTGAGATAAAGTGACAGTGCCTGGGAGTGTTCCACAGCACTCTTGCATTTCTGGCTGCAGATACAGTCTCTACCCTACCCCAGACAAGGACTTTTGAGAAAACTTCATAGAAAACCAAAGCACATCAAGAAAAAGCCCAGGAGTGAGGTCACAAAGCTCTAGAGGAGCTTCTGCTGTTCTTCCTTTCATCACCATGAAACTGGTACCCTTGGCAAGTACAGCTCTATCTCAGCCTTGCCAGCTGACAGTAAAAAAACCCAACAAGATAGACCTTAGCTCCTACTGATGGTCCCAGCTGTCATGCAGCTGGAAAAATCCTGCCTTCTCAAAATAAACTCAGTACAACCCTGGTTTTGGTGGCCTTGATAAAATGCCTGTGCTGGCTCTGCTTCTCTACAAGCCACTGCCACTGGGAGATGGAAATGCAGGACCCTGAGGGCGTTGTGCTTACAGAACAGCTCCAGATCTATTGCTTCAGTGGAGAAATCAATCTGAAAGAGGAGCAAATTGTGGCAGTGGCCTGAATGGATGGCACTGTCTCAGGAGGAAGGGGCTGTGTCACTGCAGAAGGTGTGAGAGCAGTGAAGACACACAGTGAAGCCCAAATCATCCAGGCTAAAGCAGATCAAATCCTCCTCCAGGTCTGAGATCTCTGACTTTCACAGCAGGTCTCAGGAAATCTCTGGGGAAGAACTGCACATACAAACAGCAAATCTCTCTTGGAGCCACACAGGAAAATGTAAATAGTAAATGATATCGTAAAATGTCATCATGAAGCATTTTGGTGGAGAGAAGTATTTTTAGCTCTTAGTTCTGGAAATTATAAACTTCAGCCTGTTGTGTTCTAAGGAACAGAAATAAAAGGAGATTTAGCTGCAGATAAAGCAAAGGTAACACCTGCTGTTAGATCCTCAATTTTTGAGAGAAATGTGATGCCTGCATTAGAGATAGAAAAACATTGGCTGTACTGGCCTTGTAACTGGTACAAGTGCACAAGAATTACACTGCACAACTACAGCAGCAGGAGGGAAAAACCTGCTCTTTTATGCAATAAATATTAAAATATTTTTTACAATAATGGAGATATTTATTTTAATTATTTATTTTTTTATTTCCTTCAAATCATCTCCTTCCTAGATTTACCATTTTACATTTCTCTAACCCATTTGAAATGGATGCTTTATGAAACAAGGAGTCCAGATGGAGGAAAAGAAAGTAAAAGAACAGAAAACAAATTCAGACAGAACAATGGATACAAACCCTGAAAACAGTAACATCATTCATCCGAACCAAGCTCTCCTATCCTCCCCTCCGGTTTATGACCCTGGTGTCAGACTGACCTCCTGACCCCCTCATTTCTCTGCTTTGGCCCTTACCAGGACATGTTAATATTTTGCTTGTGCGTGTATTAAAAGGGGATGTTTGGGTATTTTCCAGCTTGGACAAGACACAGCCTTAAGGCTTCATAACTCATTTAACAGATCACATGATTTTGTTGAAATTATGTTACTCTGGAGGATAATTATTACTATACTATTATTACCTACAAAAAACGGGAGAGGGACTTATAAGGGCCTGGAGTGACAGGACAAGGGGGAATGGCTTCACACTGACAGAGCGCAGGATTAGGTGGGATTTGGGGGAGCAATTCTTCCCTGTGGGGTGGTGAAACACCCAGAAGCTGTGGCTGCCCCATCCCTGGGAGTGTTCAAGGCCAGATTGGATGGGGCTTGGAGCACCCTGGGCTAGTGGAAGGTGTCCCTGTCCATGGCAGGGGGTGGGATGAGCTGATCTTTAAGGTCCCTTCCAACCCAAAGGTAGTTTCATCAGCTCCGTATCACCCCTTTTTCTCTTCCCCCTTTATCTCCACCCTGTGCACACCTGCAGCACCCCCTGAGAGTTATTCTCTGCACTCTAGTCTTCACTCTGTCCCTCCACCTGGAATATCCACCATCACAGGTGCATTCTTTCAGAAGAATTTCTACTCTAAAACACACGGGTTTGGTTGTCACCATAATGTTGAATAATTACAGTAATTATTGTATATTATGATATAGCAAGCTACTAGATGCCATGTTGTGCCTGGCTGGACTTTTTGTTCTGGCTCCTCTCCCAGCCTTCCTGAGTTGTAATCCATGTGACACGTGAAGGGTATGGCTTATTCATGCCATAACCACGTCACCAGAGACCTGCATCGCCTGGGCCTCTGAGGAAGGAGGTGTTGTGGAATTGGGTGTTGAAACCTTCTGCCAACAGCTCTTCCTACTCCTCCCATTGCCCTCTCAAGGATTCAGTCCCTGCCAGTGGGACTTAGCACTGCTGGGGACACATCAACCATGCTTCCTGGCACCTCTGGTGTGATCTGTCCTCTCCTGAGACAACCCAGAAATGGAGTGTAATTCTCATGCTGTTTTAATAACATTTGAAACTTTACTTTGGCAGCCACTGAACCCATTAAAGATGGTAAGAAGCCGTCACTATGTTTATAAAACATATTCCTGGTGTGCACAAAATCACCAAGACAAAGGCAGCCTCTCCTCTGAATAAGGTACTGCAAGCGACAAATGTCTTTAAAAATTAAACTCTCTTCTCCACACAAACCATACAGAAAACTTGGATCAACAAGAAATACTTTAAAGTCAAATGTGGAGCCAACATGAATAATCCACCGTGCACTGCAAAAATGAAACCAGGACAGCAAATAAGAGTCCTTCCAATTACCACAAAGAGGAAAATGTTTGGGTTTTCATAATAGAGAAATATGTATGTTAGCCACGCTCCCTAGGAATGGTAAGAAAACACTAGTAGTGCAGAAAGGCCCCTCCTAATAGTAATATAATTAAACAAGTATAAAAAAGTATATTGAAGTATAAATAAAAAATAAAATAAAAAAACCTAAAAAAATTACAGACTGTATTTCTGTGATGAAAAGCAGGCCTGTGCCTGCATGGTGGGTGTATCCTGGGTGAGTTCTTCTTTAAAACTCTTGGTGAAGAATAAAGATCAAGGTAATGGACTCAACCACCACCCACCCTTATCCTACCAGCTTGTTGTTCTCCTTCCCTTCTGCCCTGATTTCAGGGGAATAAAGCAATACACTTCATCATCCAAGAAATTTCATTCACTGTGAGTAGACTCCTAAAAAATGTGCAAAAGAGCTTTACAAGACAAATAGATTCTTCTCCAAAAAATACCAAGTCACAGGGTGTGGAGAACACTTTTGACTGCATTCTGTATTGCTCTTCCCTTCAGGCACAAAGAGCTTCCCATGAAAACACACCCTAGTTATTACATCTTATCTCAGAAAAAAAATACTAAATAAAAGCCAACTTATCTACAGGCAATTCCATGTGGGTTATTTTATTATATTCATATTTATGCATTCTAGAACTACATGCAGAGCACAGGTCAGGCTCAGTAATGTCTTGGCTGCAGAGTAGCAGCAGCAGGACCCTCCCTGGGACTCTAATTGCTGGCAGAAGTCCTCAGCTCTCTCTCCTATGTGTAGTGTGGGGATATTTCCTTGGTTAAATGCTGCTTTGCCTTTTGATCCTGCTCCTGCTGATGTGGCTGAGTGATAATGATCTGTCTGTCTGGCCTATTGATATATATGAAAATTAATACCACAGTTAAAGCTGGTTGGGAACTTTTATTTACTCTGACCTAAATTACCAGGACAATAGAAATTTCCATGTGACTAAAAGGCAGTTTTAAAAATTACCTACAGTTAATTTTTCAAGCCTCAGAATCTCTTGAAACAAACAGGCTGATAAGATTTAAAATAATACCAGGCATGCAGCTCACTTCTGCTTTTCCAATTATACCCACTATGGTGCTACTACAAACATTTTCTATTGTAGCCTGGCTCTCTCTCCCCTTGTATGAGAAATACTTGTATTTTGCTGAATTTGTTTTAGATCACTAATAAAACCAACACAGAAAACTATTGCACAGGTCATAATTTTTCTGCAAATAATTCTCTCTGTTCCCTCAGACCTTTCCTAAATGCTGAATAACTAAGTGGAATTTAAATAAAACACTAAATTTGAGCTAGAAAATGTAACAAGAGGCAGTCTCTGCGAGACAGAAGCTGGACATAAGATGAGCCAGGAAAAAGTGGCAGAAAGGTCACTTTCACAATTGATTGTGTATTTTATTATATTCTATATGCATCTAGAAAGTTTTACCATCAAGATTCAATTGTGTCACTCCCAGGCATGCCCTTGCACCAGCCCCCAAGATAAACAGGGGCTTAGGGAGGACTGACATTATACCAGAGGACATACTAGATCATCATCACATGACTATTTATCTGCAAATCAATTGCAATAAACTCAATAAATGTAATTACAGGAAATCCTACAATATCTAACTCCTCACAGCACAGTATTATTTTGCAATCAAAAAAGTCCTGATAAAATCAGGTTTGTACAAGTATAATCTGCGCTGTCGAAATGGTACAAATTGTACAAGCATAAAATCCTTGGGAGAAATGAATGCTGACCTGAAGAAATTAATGTTGGTTAAATAAGGAGGGCCTCGAAGAAGAAGTATAATTTTATGAATCCAAAGTAAGCAAGTAACAGATAACAATCTGGTTACTTCAGTTTCACACTTAGAAACTACTGGAAAGTCAAAAGATTATGATTTTATTCCATTCCAAGACTTCTTGATTTAAGCCAAATCGATGAAAACAGAGAAATTATTTAAAATGCACATAATCACATCACTTTGTTAAGTGAAATATTCCATTGGTTTAAAGTTTGATGGTATTATCTACCAAGATTGATATTATTACAACAGATTACCCTTTCCAGCGAGACTGCAGACAGAAAAGTCATGCTTAGAAGTATAATATTACATTTAATCAAATTTCTTGGAAAGAATAGTTCCATTTGAACAGCTTTACAATGAACCAACAGGCAGTGTGTCTTCATCTTTTATTCCTAATCAGCTGATAAATCTACAAGTTGCCAAAGCCATGCCCAAATGTTGGCCTGCACTCTCATTTGTCATAATTTGACTGCAGTCATGTGCAGTCCACTTTGTGACTTCTGCACACAACGTGTGGAGGAAATAAAAGCACAGTTTTAAAAATTACCTCTCTGTAACTGGGCCAGCAAGCTGCCACCTTGGTATTTTGTTTGTTGACTGAACATTGTGGGTTTAGGGCCTCTTATAGAATAAATGGCAGTGGGGGAATAAGAAATGAAGGCAGAGAGGCACGTTGGGATTCCTGAGGGCAGAATGGGGACTGGGGGGAAGGCAGAGCTCCCAAAATCTGGAACAAACAATATAGGAAAAGAGTGCAAGCTGTTTAAATCTAAAAAGAAAGGTGTTATTAGGCAAAGAGAAGGAAAGGTCAAGTTTCAGACTGACTGTTTGTGGTACTTTAGAGACAAATGGAGAAGTGCAGTTAAAATCATGCCAGAAATGGAAAATGAGGAATAATAAATTCATGCACCAGGAAAATAGGGGGAAGGGAAATAAAAATAAAAGGTCCTAGGAATAGTTTCACAGTTCACACAACAGGTTCCTTCAGCCTGGTTCCCCCAACTGTTTTTTGACAGCAAGCACTCCTAGAACACAGCAGAAAAACAACCCTTAATTACATTATTTCAAGATGGCTTTTTTTTTGTTTGGTTGGATTTGGCATTTGAGGTTCTTTTTGGTTTTGGGTGGGGGTTTTGTGTGGCTTTTAATGTTTGTTTCTCGTTTTTTTTCCCCTACCTACTGGTTTCATTTAAATTTAAATTAATTAGAAAAGGCAGAAAATAAACATTTCAAATTCGCTTTCTACATGTCATTCACAATTGACAAGATCTCTACTATATCTCCTAAAGTCATCTCTTTTCCAGGCCTGAAAAATCCTGTTCAATTTAATGTTCCACATACAGGATCAGTCCCATATTTGATTATCCCTGGTGTCCTTCCTGGGAAAATGCTTTGAGCATCCATTACTGCAGCAAATCTTTGGGACAGTAGGATATCTGTCAACTGAATGTATCTTAAATCAGACCTGAGCTACTTGAAGCCCAGTGGTTTGGATGTGGAGAGAAGCGAAGTCACCACAGCCTGTTCAGAACAAATGGGAACGTGCTCAGAGTGGCGTGGCCTGACTTCCTTCAAGTTTCCCAGAACACAAAGCAGGCTCTTTAGCCCACCCTGAATGCCAAGCCACTGCTATCACAAACTGTGTAGAAGATAAATCCTCCCAGCTAAGCACAGAAATAAATGACATATCAGAACTGTTAAGCTGCACAGCTGTGAGAGTGGTGCTTTAAAAATGAAGTACATAAACCACAGTGGAGAGGTGCTCGATAATGATCCCTCAGTTACAGTCCAAAGGGCTGCCTGCTCAACAGAACCTTTCAGGCACTTGCATAATGCTTTTTGTAGCTTTAGTGTCCCAGCTGGGCACAGGATTGCAGCTGCTCAGGCCAGGACAATTCTGGAGAAAGCAGAACACTTTAAGAACCTTTATGTTAAAAATGAAGGCTGTCAACAGCAGACAAATTTTAAAGTGAAAAAATTAACCTGAAATTGTAGTTTCACATTTAAGCACCCGAGCTCTGCTCTGGTGAAAAGTCACATGTGCTGGTTTGTAATCACTGTTGGGCACTGCTCTGTTGGGCTGACCTGAGCGTTCAAATCGTGGGGATCTGTTTGGAAGGATGATTGATATCAGTCTTTTAAACAGACCCCTCATCCACACAGGAATTGAAAGAAAATAAAATAAAAGCTTGATGGTGAGCTGCCTATTCAGCTCCCCATGCTTATTTTTGGCCTGAAAGGTCAGATCATTGAAAAGTGCAATTTACTTGGCTTGGAAAATACCAGAAGAAAGCAGGAGCTGTGATACAGACTTAGTAATGGCATAGTCGAGACACATAGTTACACTGTGCTTACCTCATCTGCATTGTTTTCATTTACTTAATTTCAATTAGATTGCAAATTATACAGGGATTAAGGTGTTTCTGCTGTGTGACCTATTCAATTTTGCAGTCAATTGATTTCTACTTATTTAGTAAGTGTTTGGACATTAGCTGCCTTAGCAGTTAGATTTACACTTGAAGTCAACTCTCCAACGTGGCAAAATGCTCACAAGTTGAGTTCCCCATAAACATGAGAGAGGAAATAATAAGCTGCAGGAGAGGAACTTGATGAAGATGGGCTATAATGGGAGTTAAGTCACCAATGGCATAATTAGACAAAAGCAAACACTAGATACAGTAGGACATGTTAACAGAAGCAGTTTGTAAAACTCAGAGCCATCCCTCCCCACCATCAAGGTCTCCAGATGAAGATGTGTCTTCTGTTTCAGTATTTTTCTTCAAAAACACTGATGAGAAAACACTAACGAGGCAGAGGCTCAAAGAGAACGGTGCAAAGTCTGAGCTGCTCAGGGAGAAGGCTGGAGCAGAGATGTTCAGGCTGGAGAAGGAGATGCTAGAGGAAAAGCAGATGGGATGGACATGACAACAGTCTTCAGATTTAGTACACTTCTGCATACAAGGACAGTGATTACTTCTGCCTCTGGTCAATAGGACAGCAAGGGGATTAAGCTGCAGCAAGAAGATGTGGGTTAGACATGAAGAAAAATGCTCAAGCTACTGAAGTACTGAAGAAGTTAACTGCAGTAGTTTAGCCTCTGCCAGTAGATCTTTAGCAGTTAGACAGGCAACTGTCAGAAATGACAGAGAGTTCATCCTGATGTTCACGAGGGACAGAAATAATGGTCTTCTGAGGTTTTTTCTCATCATGTGAGAAGCTACACGATATTAATCTTCTCTGCCGTGCTAATACATTCCTGAAAACACTGAGGGCACTTTCTTTCTTAGGCAAAGGAATATTAAAGACAGGGATCTAGAAAGATTCTACCATTTTTAAAAGCAGATGTAGTGAGAAAAGACTCCCTGCTGGCAAGGCAGCCACCTTGATCTGTTCTCAGCACAGATGTCACGAGCAGGACAATACTGAGACAGGTACAATCATCAAACACTCACCTTCTCTTTGCACATTATTGTGCTGAAAGGCCAAGTTTCTTCTGACTTTTCACTACATCAGTGATTAAAAGCTGATAATGACATTAGGATAGCTAACAAGGCAGTTAAAAGGGATTTGGGATATTGTGATGAGATTTTTAGAGTGTTCAGAGTCTGGTAAGTAACATGTATTTGCAGATGTGTAAAGGGAGAAGGTGTTTCAAGATCTGCTGTCAGGTTTAGTGATGTGCTGGAGGAATATAACCAGAGGAAGTACAGCCATTCCCTTATTCAAGAGCAATTACACCCGAGTCTCACTCAGAAATCAAGTCCAGTTTTAATTCCAACTGCTTTCATGTTGGTCATAAGAATGACTGTGCTTGAGCTCCAATATGCAAAGGGGAAGAAACCCTACAGCCCCAGCCCTCTTGTGCCTCTGTAATTGTAGTTTGCAATATATTTTCTGCAGGAAGTTTGGTAAGAACAGCTGCAGTCCTTGTGTGCTCCCCTCGCAGCAGTGACCACACAAAATGAGCATTTGGTGTGGGACAAACTATCCCCAGAATGTGCAGGACACGGTGGGACAGGGGAATACTGCTGGCACTAACTCAACCATTTGAAATGCAGTAGAGGTAGAACCTGCCAAATCTTCTCCAAAAGCGCATTGCAAATTTACTTTTTTCTTTTGTCCAAGTAGATTTTTTTTCTGTTTCATGGGGACTTCAAACCTTCTTTTGTCCAGGCCAGCTGTCCAACTCAGAACTGTCTCTGCCAAAAGCCCATCAGAAAACCCTTGCTGGTGACTTCAAGAGCCACTTTGAAAGTTAACATTTCTGCTTGCTGATCATGTCTTATGTTAACTCAATTTGCATTGCTCTTATTTAGCCTTGCTGTTTAGGGGGTTGTTCTAAACTGCTTTGTGGATTGAGGGGATGTGTTTGCCACAAAGTATTCAAAGAAAAAATTGCTCCAGATTAGTATTCTGGGCCACAGTTTTAGTTGTATTTATTTTATTCCTTACTGGGTTTGCAAAGCATAGAAATAGCAATCCCCCACTGTTTCCATCATGTTTACTTTCTCATTATTGCGTTTGCTCTGTTTTAAGGTTTTTTCTATAGATTCTTTTTTTTTATTTTTAAGAGCCAGGGCGCAGTTACTTAAAAGAAAAGCAATCAGACAGGGTACAGATATTGCTCTGCAGATTAACAGATAATGAATAGTATGTTTGTGGAAAGGAAATGTATTTATGTGCCTCATCCTAAAAACCACTGATGTCAATAAGAGTACGCTCAGCTTGTCCCTGGAAATCAGTACTTGCCAGGAAAGGGATCTGAAAGAGAACAGATGATTCCACTGTTCTTGTTAAGTGCCTTAAAAGTGATCTAAAGGAATTATGAGCAATTTACTCATGAAACACCAGAATGCAGTAATAGTCCTGCTAAGTGAGTTTTATGAAGAAAAACAAAGCAGAATGATTCAACAGGAAGGCCTTTGAGAAGAGCACTGAAAGAAAAAGCATAACTAAGTCAAGTAGCAGAAAGAAAATAAGGCAGTGAAGAAAGTAAAGTAAAATTATTCAGGAAATAGCTGACACCCTTTTCTCCACCAAGCCTTGCTCTAGCTAGGAAATCACTCTTTGGATGCAGACCAGGTCATGCAATAAGTCAAACTGAAAGTCAGGAGGGAGAAAAAAACACTGAAAAATACAGTGCATAATGCACATACACAGTCAGCAGTGTGGTCATTGATTTCTAACCCTAAAGGTAAATATAAATAAATAAAGATCTAAAATATTTTCTCTTGCTCAAAGACAAGTTAAATATAGATGGAACAAATATACTATTAGTACCACTCTAAGTCCAGAAATAATACAGTAACTTCAAGGATTTTTCCCAGTTATAAATAGAACATGAAACATAGCAATGGATTGCAAACCTGTGGATCTGCTGGGCCTCTGCCCAGGACCACCAGCAATGTCATCACTGCCCAGGGATCCTGGTCCTGTGGGTGGCTGGTGAGGCACATCACCCAGACTGCATTCCCAGGCAGTTCCCACATCCATGCTGCCTCTCTCCATACAACAAACACATCCCTCAGCAGCTGTACAGGAGAAGAGGTACAACACACTTTTAGGGGTTTACCCTTTGGAAAGCCACACTCTCTTATTGTAAAGCCCTTAGAAGGAAGCAAGTGCTCCAACCTACTGAAGCCAATGGAAAGACTCTCACCACTAAACCATGTCCTCATGTGCCACATCCATATTCTTTTTGAACATTTCCAGGGATGGGGCTCCACCACTTCCTTGGGCAGCTGATGTTTGATAACCATTTCAGTGAAGAAAATTTTCATAATATTCAATCTGAAGCTGTTCTGGCACAACTTGAGGCCATTTCCTCTTGTCCTGTCCCTGTTCCCTGGAGCAGAGCCCAATTCCCACCTGGCTCCCCTCTCCTGTCAGGAGTTGCAAAGCCAGAAGGTCCCCCCTGAGCCTCCTTTTCTCCAGGCTGAGCCCCCTCAGCTCCCTCAGCCACTCCTGCTGCTCCAGCCCCTTCCCCAGCTCCGTTCCCCTCTCTGGACATGCCCCAGCCTTCAATATCTTCCTTGTAGTGAGGGACCCAAAAACTGACCCCAGGATTCAAGGTGTGCCCCCAGCAGTGTCCAGCAGAAGGACTGCCCTGGTCCTGCTTCACTAGGAGGTGAGAATAGAACAGGAAAGACCATAAACACAGGCAAGAATAGAACAAGACTTCAGCAGAATCATCCCTGTTCCTGGCAGTGATTCCTTCAGGTGCAGTCCAGCACCCACACACAGGTCTCCAGTTTGGAAATCAGAGGCATGACAGCAACATGGACAGGCATGTTAAAGCCAGCAGCTGTGTGTGCAGACCCCTCTGCTGCTCCAGAGCCCACTCGTGTCCCTTAGAGCCAACACACATTGTCCCCTCACACTGGCACTGCCTCACCTGCTGCGGGCACAGAGCGGGCACACTGCTGCCCACGGGCTCTTCTTGCTTTGCCATCTATTCAGATAAAATCGTTCTCCTTGTTAAACACAAGTTTTCTGCACCTTAAGAGGGTAATTCCTTCCCGTGTGGCCCCGAAAGAGACCTGGATGAAAGCAGACATTAAAGGGTCTCTGGAGAATTCTAAGCACTTCAAAAGAAGGAACATTGGTGTCTGCATCAGAAACTCCCCGTGTGCCTTTCAGTCCTAAGCGTGTCCTGCTGAGGCAGTCCCAGACACAGCCAATACAGATATTTTGGTTCAAATGACACAAGTTTTACACAATGTGAATTCTAAGATTTTCACATAATTTCCCAGTAGTTTTATCAGCTTTGTTCATGTTTTTCTGTGAGTGTGCTCTGACTATTACTACTACCCTACTCGTCATTACACTTGATTTTGTTTGCCATGTGATTTCTTATAATCCAAGTAAAATATTGCAATAAAAAAAATCTCTTTTCTCTTTCTACCTTCATTTAATAATTTTATATTAATAAAACTGTATAAATAGAACTCATCTCACATAGCACCAAGACTGCTGGTCAAAATCAGAAGAATGTTTCAAAGTATACAGGAGACTAAGTTAATGTAAAAAACCCACATTAATTATATGTAAAAATTAATAATTAAGATGTTCAGACCTAATGATTTATATCTAACACAAATATATCTGTATATAATATATATCTGTATATCTATATAATATATATTTAACACATGAAAAAAATCAACACCATCCCATTTTGCCCACATAAACACTTCATAAATAAAACTGGTTTGATAAATAGTAATATGCAATTTTGTTTCACTTACTAAAATGTTGAAAACCCACAAGACAGTAATGCTGTGTAAAGTGCATTTACTTCATAACATTCCTAATACAAACTGAAAATTATATTGTGCAAGACTTCTTTAAAAAAAAGGATAAAGTATGGCAACTAGTGATTTGTGATTTTTTACTAAAATAATTAATAAATCTCAAAAAAGATTAAGATGTGTAAGTAAGATATCAAATTAAAAATCAAAGAAATGGTTTTTGTAATGGTTTTATATTCCTATCCTATGGGTAGGAAAACGACTTTTCTTTCCATGTAGCAAATCTACATCTTTTATTTGGAAAATCCCTTGTTAAAATGAAACTTTTCCCTCTCAGGATTCTTAAACCCAGCTTCAAGGCACTCAGACTGCCAGGCTTCGCAGGGAGCCCCAGAAATCTGACTTGCCCCACTGGGTCCTTGCTCTCCACCACGCCAGCCCTCCCCCAGGGCTGCTGAAAGGAGGCAGCCAAGAGCTGCTAATACCATTTGGCAAAGCAAAATCTGGGTAAATGCCAATTGTTGACCCTCCCAGCCCCTTTCCCCCCGACACAGGGTTTTTCTCCCAGCCATTCTTTGATTTGTTGCTGTTGACACGACGAGCCCACGAGGCAGCTCACACTTGAAGCCACACAAAGCTATTGTGCTCTTCAGGAGAGATGCAGAGCACACTTCAGCTCTTCAGACAGGCAAATGATCTAGCACTCAACACTTTTATTTTTCTTGTTTAACAAAAACGGTCCCTGGCCAGTGTAGCATGAACAGCCTTCCCAGGGATACTTTAAAAACACCCTGCAATAAAGTATGCATCCTACTGCAATGATTACAATGTCATCTATGCCATTTCTGCAGGAGCAGCCTCAATTGTGAGTTATTACAGTACTGCTTGCAATGTGCTATTTGTTTGTTTTCAAAACCACGAACACTCATATGCTTATGGGAAGATGCTGGAAAAGACTGCAGTGTGGAGGTCAGCTGGGGCAAAACCAGGTTGGAACTGCAGTTTTAGCATTTCAATATCACCATTGTTGTGGTCTCCAGAAGGCTTGGAGACACCTTTCCATCAACCAACTGCTTTTGGGTTTTTGTTGGGTTTGTCTTCTTTTTTCTTTTTAATATTCTAAGCCAGAGTCATGAGTTTGACTTTGATGATCCTTGCAGGTCCCTTCCAGCTCAGGATATTCTATGATTTACCTTCTAAATTTAAACTTAGCATGTAATATTACACATTCAACACAAAAAAAGGTGATTTCAAATGAAAAATCACACAATCACAGAATCACAGAATGGTTTGGATTGGAAGGGACCTTAAAGATCAGCTCAACCCACCCCCTGCCATGGGCAGGGACACCTTCCACCAGCCCAGGGTGCTCCAAGCCCCGTCCAACCTGGCCTTGGACA
>JAWWTY010000019.1:3562547-3599382 GCA_035222235.1 Margarornis squamiger | reverse complement strand
CTCCCAGGGATCCAGGGGCAGCCACAGCTTCTCTGGGCACCCTGTGCCAGGGCCTGCCCACCCTCCCAGGGAGGAATCCAGGGCTTCATTCAAAATCTTTTAAAATGGAGTGCTCTAAAGTCCTGGAATAATTTTCTTCTTTGCTTCTGGAAGACATTCTTTCAAAAATTCTTACTCGGCACGCACTGCAATGTTTTCATTGCCATTTCCCGAAAGGAATTAAGAAGCCAAAGAGTTTGCTCCAAAGAGAATTCTGTGGGAGAGCTGGAACTGCTCCCAGCACAGTCCACACACATTCACACAGGTCTGCCCTCCTCTTGCTGCATTCTTCCCGCATCCCTGACGTGTCAGTCCTATTCACTGAATGCCCAAGAATTACAGGGTTCCCTGCTGTGCAACCTTTAGAATGCTCAAAGCCTAACAGCAGCAGACTTTTTTTTCAGTTTATGTTCACAGTATTCCGTGATGTGCAAACATTTGTGGAAGTGAGGAGAGATACTTGATGAAGGCAATCTCTTGCAGAAGGCACAGACTGGTGAAAAATCAATCTCCAAATCATAATTTAACAATAAGTGTTCGAAATTAGAGAATGTCAAGCTACAGATAATGATGTTCACTGTTGTTTTAGAGTAAGTACCTCCCAACTCCAGTTCACTGTGGCTCATCAATGCCTAATTTTAGAGCAGTCCTGCACAGCTCCCTTGGCATGCAGGACTTTATCACCATGTGCACACAGCTCAGAGTTTAGGCTCAGACACGTTTAGACATCAATACCTGGACAGGAGGACAGTAGTATTGGGCAGTTCTGCTGATTTGGCACACATTATGTATATCTAAATCCAGAAGGCAAATAGGAATACAATTGCCTAAACAAAACAGCAAGCCTAGCTAGGCCAGGGTTTGTGGAAGAACTGACTTTTAGTTTCCCTTTAGTATGAAAAGTGAAAATATAGCTGCAAAGAAATAGAGTGAAACAAAAAACTGTACACTGCCATGTGATTTAATTCCAGACAGCCTCCAGCTCAACCCTCCCACATCACTTGATCAAAATTCTTGTAGGGGTAGTGGGAACCTTTCTAAATCATTTCAGAAAGTGTGCCCTGCCTCCAGTGAGGATACTCTCATAAGGATGAGAAATCAAGGAATTTTACCAAATTGGCAGGTGTGTCCTGATGGAAGGATGGAATTCCACCAGCCCTGACCTTGGTAAAGCCCCAGTTACTCTGAGGAGACAGTATGGACTTCTATGGCCCCAGACATCAGCAGGTACTAATTAGGAGTGGTTACAAAAGGTATTTGTGGGAAATAGAGAAAACTCCATTTCAGGGTTCTGTTTCTGTCTCAAATGTAACCTGACCAAATCATGGCGCTTAGCACACATAACTTAAATACTAATCTTTTAACCTTTGTAGCAAAAATAATTTCTTCATGTAGAGTTTCTAATCATAGAATCATAGAATGATTTGGGTTGGAAGGGAACCTTGAAGATCATCTAGTCTCAAACCCTCCTACCATGGGCAGGGACAACTTCAACTAGACTTCAACAATTAACAAACAGAAAATGTATTAGACACCCACCCAAGAGCTGGTGTCTGTCTATGTTTGAAATGGGAGACTTCAGAACCACAAAAAGCAAACCATGAAGAGATCATTCTCTAACTGGACGCAGCACAGGAGCCTGTTGGGCAAAATTTCGATGCAATACCACTAGGAAAGACTACGGAAGTCAAAAAGGAATACAAATATTGTACAGATTCACTTCCCATCCAAAAGGTAAGAAGAGAGAATTGTAATTAGCAGCCAACTCAACTTCAATTGCTCGACAGAGTCTGGAGGAAATGATTAAATAATCAATTAATAATCACCTACAGGATAATAAAGTGATGGAAATAGGCAACACAGATTTGTCAAGAGCAACCAATTAAATTTGCTTCCTTTCCAGGTAACTGGTGTAATTGATAAGGCAGAGCAGGAGCTGTAGTACAGCCTCACTTCTATAAAGCTTTAAATACTGCTAGACATGGAATCTCCACTGGCAAGCCAGGGAAATAGCACCTGGATGAAAAAAAGCCCTTGAGCTAAATCCTTAATTAATTTAAAAGATATGTTCAGGGAGCAATTATCAATATTCTGATTTTGAACCGAAGAAGGCATTAAGATGCAAATTCAAGGACGTCCACTCAGGCAATCTGTAAATTATCCTCCAGGGAAGAGGGTCAGGGAAAAAATGCAGGTGAACAGAAGGCAGGAGGACAGGCAGGAACTCTGGATCTTTTTGATCCAAAACGATCTTTACAAACTGGAACAAAGTCAATAAACACCTCTAGGATGAAATTTGGTAAAGGGAGATTTGAATCATTGCATGTGGGAGTAAGTCATGAGATGCACTAAGACAAAAGCAGTGAGTAAAGGGCCAGACAGTAAAAGTGAAGAGAATAGAGGGCTTGGAATATAAATAGTAGTTAAAAAACCCCAAACTCTTTGTTGAGGCACTATCAGGTCTGCAAAATACAGAAGGACAAGTACTCCTGATAGTTAGCATGAGCCAGGTTCTGAGATCCCAAAATAGATGATGTCAAATTGAAGGCTCGACACGAGGCAAACAATAAAGACAATAGATTTTAGAACATGACAGATAAAGAAGAGCTGGAGGAACTTGATGTATTTGATTTACAAAAGAAAACATTAAAGCAAGATTCATGAGAGACTTACAATGCAAAAATCTGCAAAATGACAGTCATCATATGCAGGGCAGGAAAAAACAAATGACAGGCATTATAATTTGGTTCAAAGATTTACTTTAGATATTAGGAAAAGTTTTCCGACTAAAGGAAGTACTAAGTCTTCAGAGACTTCTAGAAAGGCTGCAGAAACCCTTTTGATTTGTTGTTGCTATAAACACATTAGACAAACAGCTATTTTGGTGCAAAGGGATGCAGAAGATGATTTCTTACAGACCTCCTAGCCTTAATTTCCTATAGTTAATGGGTTATTTTGTTGCAGCCAAGCAACTCTAGACCAACAAAATCTAAGCAAACTGCAGAAATTATTTCTAATTGCTTCAGGAAAATTAATCTTAGCAATTTTTAGTGAGAGTCACTAAAAAGCACACAATAAAATAGATATTCAATGCTAAATGTGATTGAAACTCATTAGAGGTGGCAAAACCTAATACGGTATATATTTCTATTGATTTTGCTTTATTTAGAGAAAACTTTTTTCCAATAATAATTTGTTAAAGATCAGGTTACGTAATGGAAGGTCATGTGAGCTCATGTTGTTCACTGGGGTTCTAGCCTTGCATTCAAAGACTAATTGCAATTAAGAAAAATGTGAGAACTTTGTGCTTTCGGCAAAGTGTTTCGAAACCAGCTCCTTCAGGAGGAGAAGATGAGCCCCTGTGACATTCAGAACAAGAACTTAATGAACTGTAAACCATCACATATGGTGACAGCATCCCTGCTGGAGGAGGGAGGAGAGCGGGACAGGAAAATGCATGCAAGAAAACCACTTATTTTCAGTCACTTTATGGAATGACTCTAATTAAAAAACTGAATCCAATCAAAGTGCCAACCTCAGCAGTAGAAATTTTCGATTTATGAATACGGTTGATCACTTACACCTGTCTTGATCAACAAAGAAAGAGATGCAGTGGTTGTTTTGTACAAATGAGTTACCACCCAATGCAAATGCTGTCCTTTCCCAAGCACTAAGGTGCTGGATCAGGCCCAGCCTCAGGAGGATTCCCAGCCCCATGAGGAGGATGAATAAATACATCTCACCCAGGAAACCCATCCCTTTCCCTTCCACGGCTCCATGGGCTGATTTACTCCTGCTGGCCAAGAAATCACACTGCTCATCTATTTTCAATGTCTGGGCTTTTACCTCTTGGGTAATTAATATCTTTTGTTTATTAAGAGAATTAGTGCTTTTGGAAACACGAATAAACCACAAGCAGTCAATACGAAGTTCAAGTAGTGTGAAAGGTGGAATATTAGGATGAGAATAGAAACAACCTAAAGAGCTGCATAAGAGAGAATTGACTGCTTATTTTAAACAGGCACTTATTTTCATTTCTGTTTTGCAGCCTATCAACAGACATTTCTGGGCTTTAGGAGCACAAGGGCAGCTAAACTTGGGGTTTGCAGTCAAAAAGTGCTCCAGTGTTGTTAACACCAACCAAATGCTGCCCAGTTTTGGGGCTGCTCTGCCATCCTTTCGACAAAGCTGAAAGCTTTTACAGAAAAACAGAAATAAAACAAATTCTCTTGTTTTTCTGGCTAATAGACCAGCAGGCACGTAACAAAGAAAGAACATAATGAACAGACTATGTGGTAGTCCTACTTATTGATAATTATCTTTTACATATATCTCAGTAAGCTTATGTTCCTGAAGGTGTAGAGATACCCTAGAGGAATAAAAGCAGGAATTAACACTCTAGTGCACATGCTAATTAGGATTTAATTAGGGAATTTAAAAAATGCAGAGTGCATGTTTTCAGCAAGTGCAAATTAACAACTTACTGCTTGTAGGGTTTTTTTTTCCCCCTGTATTTTTTCATTGTAAATATTATAATTGTCACTTTATGTAAAATTCAAGAAATTAAAATTTTATTTCTATTTTCAGGAAGAAATACTTTTTTCCTCTGGCACATTTTCTTCCATTATAATTCTTTAACATTCCATGCCAATTTATAATATTTTTCCACATTACTAATTCAGCGTGAAAGATATTAAATTGCTTTTCTTTATGCTTTGACAATGTACACAGGATGCTCCCTACAAATCACACTGCAGCATTTCCCTTCAGCTTCTGCTGTTCCTCTCAACAGCAGGTATGTCCTGTGGCTCAGTATTCCCAATTCCTCCAAACAAGGTCCAGGCCTTTCTGGAATTATTTTTTTCCAGTAAAAAAACATCATGGAAATTGCAAGCTTCATTTCACCACAACAGTGCTCCCATCACCACCTGCTTCCTGCTCCCACCTTTCTCTCCCACCCCCATGGTCCAATTCTCTTGGAGGCTGAGGGGATCCTGACATCCCCAGTCTGGGAATTCTGACCCTGAGCTAAAACTGCACAATGCTAACAGGAACTCTTCCAATCCTTTCTCAGCATTTGGCCATTCTCTACACCCACTCACTGGAAAATCCACACAGGAGTGAAATAAATACGCAATAAAGGTACATTTTAAAGGTCTCTCTAGCTGGGCTTTGAGAGAAACTTCTGACTAGGGACTTTCTAATGAAAGGGAATTAACAAGGTGATCAAAGCTTTAAAAAGATTCAGTTTGCATCAGGATTTTAATTCTTTCAAAACAAAAGGTAATCTTGTCAAATACTTTCCCCCCTTAATTATTAATGCTAATTGCTGTTCTTCATTGGTTTCTTTTCAAAATCAAAACTTTTCCAATGAGCTTCCTTTGCTGTTTCTGGGTTTCTGTTTTTCAGACAGGGTGCTCAATAAACCCCCAGCCTACTACACAGGGTATAATGTGATTCACAGGAACACCATCACAGTAATAGCCCCCCTGAGACCTCCCACTTCACCACTTTAATTCTTGGACATCTTTAGAACCTACTAATTAGACTCCAGCACTGTCAACATCTTTGCAAGCAGCTCCACCCTCTCTTTCCCTTAGGATATTACTGAACAGGGAGAAAGAAAGGGAAGTGTTTGACTTTATGAGTCTCTGGGATGAAACAGCAGTGAGAGCATTGTCAAAACCTGCAACAAGCCATGGCAGGATCATCCAGGACACAGAAAACCCCTACAAACCAACACTACAAACCTTATTTGGGTGAGCAGCCCCCACTAACACAGGGTAGCGTCAAACCCACTAGGGACTTTAGGGATTTGCTTTCTTAGTTTTCATGTGCTGCATTTTTATTGACCTGCTCAACCCAGATCTCAAAGAATGAAGACGAAATGAAAACCAAAACAAAAGAGCAAAACACCACAAACCAAACAAGTGAAAGATCCTCCAACAAAACAGAACCCTGATACCATGTTTAGCTGAATGAATGATTTCTTTCTGCTGTTATGTAAGCAGGGGATTTGGGGGCTGTGTCACTGAAGTCACCAGGTTGTTACTGGTGGGGTGGGGAGAGGACAACCCATTAGCCAGAAAGGAAACAACACCTAGGATGCTAAGTGAGAACAGTGAAAAATGGGATATATCTTTATGGTAAGAATTAATTAATCTAACTTCAAGCACAAATCCTTTATCTTAAGAAGAAAATAAATATCTGAATTCCTCCCTTGTCATAAAAACTGTTGAACTCCTTTAAAATAATCTAAAGGTGCACTTCACTCCCTTCAATGCTAGTCCAGAAGCTTATCAGAAGCAATCAAAATATTCCAGAAAATACATCAGAAGAAAAGATTTCTGACCTTTAGTAGTCTCCAGTGGCAAGTTCAGAGCAAAATTCATTGTTTCCAAAGATCATGCCCCATTTAAAAGCCAAGTGAAATGTATTGTAAAACATGTGTGCATTTGATTGTGTCAGCGAAGGTAACATTTTAAAAACATAATAAAAGCTCAGGTAAGCTTATGGCAGTATGTCTGTTAGAGAAGAGCCCAGGAAGAGCCAAGACTTCAGACTTTATTTAGCCTTCCCTCTGCTTTCATTCAGCACTCAGGTTCACCTGCACTCAGACTAGATTATAACATAATAACAGGCAATAGCTAATAAATCTGTGCTCTCAGTACATCACTCAACTGCCTCTGATATCACAATATTTAAAGGATCTATCACAGCATGAAACATTTCAGATAAGTCTTTGTAACGATTACAAATTAAATCCTTTAAAAACATTTTTATAACCCATTTTGTTCAAGACTGCTTCTTTCCAGTAGCTGTGCTGAATTTCAAGCCATCATATTGAAATATGAAAAAACCAGCACAAAAAAGCAAAGTTTTTATTAAAACATTGTTTCATTAAAGACTTGAAACCAGATTAAATTAACAGATGTTTTGTAGTTAATTACTAGGTCATGAAGTTTCATGAAAGATTTCAAACCACACAAAATTTCACAGATGTTTTGTAGATAATTACTAGGTCACTTAAAAAAAATATTTACTTTCTGACTACTCACTATGTGTACAATAAAAGAAGTGTTTTTCTATTAACACTGTTTAAAGCAAGTACCTGGATAGATTTTATCTTGTACAAATTGAGTTTGCCCTACCCAAATGCTAAATGCTGTCATGAAATACTTCATAATTTTTTCCATGACAGCAGCTTCTTACAGAAATGTCATCAAAAACACCAGCCCACCAATTTACCAGCTGATAACCCATTCTGTTCTGCTTCCAGTGGCATCCTCACCATCCAGCACAGTGGAGCTGGATGCATTCATGGACATCTGCAGCCAAACCAACAGAGACCAGCACTGTCAGACAGTAATTTCCTTCTGGAGAAACTCATCTCTCCCCAGTAACTCCTCCAGGAAGTGTGACAGAGCCAGGTTTGTGTTTCATTTGTAGGCTGGAGGGGAGACACGGCATTTCTTGTCAGGACCAGAGGCACTTTGTCTCCACCTCCAAGGAAGAGAATCAGGGATCAGACAGGGAAGAAATTCAAGTGCATTCCAGGCAGAACCCCAGCCTGGATGGCCGAGAGAGTGGCAGTAAAACTTGTTTTATTTACAGATCTGTAAGTTGCACTGCAGTGTCACTTGTGGAAGAACACTGCAGTTGTTATTGCAGCTCAGGGCAGCAATCACAGCCCAACGAGAGCAGTGCTGTCTCAAGAGCCCAGCCTGGACAAAGAGGGAATCCAAGGGAAACTCTCATGCCTGACGTGCCCAAAATCCGCATGCAGAGTCCAGTACAGACACAGGGCATCTGCCTGGGAACACACCCCCACCAAGGCTTGCTTTAGAAGAGTTAAAGAAACAACAGCATCCCAATTTAAGGGGCTTTGTGCAAAGTTATGCCCTGGAACCTTCCTGAAGAATTTCTGCAGATACACCCAAGTTGTTTTACAAACAATGGAATTTTAGGGACTGGATTTTTTTTTTCTTACTACAGCTACAGCACCTTTCCTGTTATGGAGGTGAGTTCATTAGAATAAGATGTATTTGGCTTAACAGGGCTGGTTTTACAATGCAAGTCATCTCCCCTAAGTATCTCTGTGTCACATTATAGTGTAGAATCTGCCTTAAACAGGACCAAGTAGTGGGAAAAACTGCCAGGGACACCACGGGCTCTGGCAATTTGTGTTCACATTTTTCTTTATCCCACAGCATATTTAACACAGATTAACCCCTCACCTAATCACTTCAGCCTGCTCTATTATCTTAAGTTCTGCAAATAGTTGCAATGACTGATTTCGCAGCATTTCAGCAAAGGGTTCAAAGGAATTCAAGGTTTTATAAATCCTCAGTTATAATTTGGTTCTGCAAAATGAACTTTAGGATTGCTTTTTAAAACATAGTGGGGAATTTTCCACAAGTGATGTCTTACTGGCAGGAGCAATGCAAAAACATGGGATCTAAATACAGAAGATATAAAGCTCCTGCTTCAGCTTCCATTAATAAAAAGGGAAGAACTGTTCCACTAACTGCAGGTGGAGGGGGTGGCCTGTGCCAAGGTACAGGAATGGAACTGGAGCACTGGCAAAGATGAGACAGAAAGAGGAGAGGTCGCACTGAAACTGAGTTTAACTTCTGCAAAGGAAGTAGCAAGAGCTAAGACCACAATTTAGGAGTTTTTTCTTTCTTTGCAGTACAGGAGACTACAGATAATGCCAAGTATAAAAATCAGTTCATTGTTAGCAATAACACTTCTCTGCCTCTTATCTTTACTTTCCCCATCCCATTTTCTTGAAATAAACTGAATAAACATCAGCTTGCAGTCCTGTCACTTTTTAAACAAGAAATTTCCCCTTAAGCAGACTTACAACTTTCAGATGTTTTTCTTAAACTATGTGAATTTTAACTAAAAAAAAAAAAAAATATCTGAATAATTTTAGCTTCTTCCAGACAATAGACCCATTCTATTTAAAGCTATTTAAAAAATCAAAGTATAGGAGAGAGTGTTTAACACTGGAGTTTGAAAAGCCAGAAAGGTGCAGTATTTAAGCTGTTTCTCATACCTAATTGATTATGTTAGCACACTAAGAGGACACAAAATGATGAAAGAATGGTGAACAGCTGAAATTGTGCCTTCACCCCAGGGTTCTCTACAGAACCCAAACCCACAAGGTCCTTCCAGCTCAAGACATCTGGACCAAGAAGGCAAAAGTTTTCATGTTGACCTGGGTCCAGCTGGAAAAAAGGTGAAAATTGTTCATATCTTACTGTAGAAATCCCCCAAACCTTTAGGGGAGGTGTATTTCTAGGGCAGTTTGCTGCAAACAAAATTCTCTTTTATTCTATTCTATATGTGTTTTATTTCTATATATATCTATTCTAACCAACACAGGGGTTATTGGAACAGGATAGGGAAGCATCTCTGAGCCTTTGGTGTTCACCTGAATAGCCCAGTTAGGTACAAGAGGACAGATGACTCAGATGTCCTAAGAAATATATTCACTAAGGTAATGGAAGACCAGAGAGGCTGTTCAGAACTGAAACTAGTGACAGACTCCTGCTCCAGTTCAGCCACTCCAGTTTGAGTCCAGACAGAGAATGAGAAAATTTACTATTTTAGTCACATGCCTCACACTTAAATAGCAAAGATTCGAGTCCCAGTGAAGATAGGCAGACTCCTCATTCACGGTGCATCCTAATGAGAACTCACATCCATTTCCAATAATTTATGCATCAGGCCTTTTAAATCAATCCTTTTCCTCATCATTGCCTCCTCCATCTCTTCTTCCTTCCTTCCTGACTCTGCAATTAGGTGGTAATGCTGAACTGGGGATATCAACATCCTGGCTTGCCCTAACATAAAGCCCACTGGAATGGATCCGTTCCCCACTTAGGACGCTTTAATGCACAATGTGGCTTTGGCTAAAGGTGGAGGGAGCAGCACGTGCTTCCCCTGGTGGGTTTTGATGCATCATTATAACCCAGTCAATGAGCTGATGGACAGCTCTGAACTAACCTTATTACAGTATTTCACTTTGCCTCAAGACTCAAAAAGAAGAGCCTGTCAGTGTTGTTGGGAGCTCACAGAAGAACAAAACAGAGCTTTGCCACTAGATACATAGCAGAAGAATGTATAAAAATATTCTGAGTCTCATTTGGTTGAAATTCTGATGCATTTGCTCATGATATGTCTGCAACATGACAGACAACAGAATGTGCCTTACAGCTACAGCGTGGCCTGATTTTGCATGCATTGATCACATACACCCCATTGGCACAGTGCAGCTCTCCTGGTATTGATTAAACACACAAATATACATTGTGACAACCGACCTGCCAAAAGATTCCCTTCTTGGTACTTCAGGTAACAACTCCTTTTGGATTTCACTTCCTTCTAGCTACATCTGTTCTGGACTAACATCTTCATAATAAGCTCAAGGATTACTTTCATTAAAACAATTCTGTTACTGCTATTTTTATGAACAGCAATGATAGCACATAATTCAAACGTGAATTCCTCGTTGCACTTCAGATAGATTTGTATCTCCAGGGACTTACTGATTTTTTTCAAAGCGAATGATGGTAAAGATTCTATAAAAAAATAAGAATGTGAGGTGCAGCTGACAAGTCATTAGGTCACAGGAAAGGTGAAAGATTTGAAAGACTCATAAAAAAAATAAAAGGACTTTGCAAGCTTCTAATGGCATTTATTCTCATACACCAGGGAGTAACAAACACCACTGCAAGGGGATGTAGAGGGTGGGATGGAGGGAATTTCTGTTCCAGGAGGAAGGAAAAGGGAAATCAGATCCTGCAAGGACATCTCACACACCCACAATCCAGAAGACTGACAATATGCTTTTCTGAATGTTGGAGAAGTTGAAGAATGAATCAGGACATATAGAATTCTGCTAATAAAGAAAATGACAGAAATCAAACTAAAATGGAGCTGCTTAATGTATTCGAAACTGAAAGCTACACGCTGGTTGACTCTTACTCTAAAATGTTGTGGTCCAGGAGGTGGATCTGGCAGTCCAGGAGCTGGAGCTGACCATCCAGCATCCCTTCATCTTAGCTTCTGCCCTTTCCTGGAACAGCTGAGAAACACAGAAGTCTGGGCAGTGAATACTGTCTCCATGCCCATAATTTTTTTTGGCATTATGGTGCAGTGCCACCTAAGAAGAGCAGATAAGCCAGTGGGTACATATGTCACTGCACAGTGAGGGAGCAGCAATAGCTGTGACTGCAACTGCAATTCAGAGCTTGGGCTCAAACCTTCACAGCTTCTGAAATGGTACTGCTGCCTAAAAAGATGGGATTATTTCCTCCAGACAAACACAGCTCCATGAGCAGCTGCTGCTGTGCTGCTTTGGGAAGTGGCAGAATGCATTCCAGGATTACAGGGAGCACAGACTACTTACAATGGCTTTGTGCTTTTTGGAGAGTTTGTTGACTCAGGTGTTTATGGGGGACAGAGCTAAGGCTCCCTCTCAGGGAAAGAAACCAACCTCACTCTCTGTAAGAACAAGGTAACACTCCCTCATCCCTTTAATTCCCATCACGTGCTTCCTTTAGATGCTCTTTTCTGCTGCATCGAGACTCTTTTCTGCCAGTGAATTGTTTTCCATAAGGAACTTCAACAAAGCTTCCCAGTCAGAGTTCTCCAAAGTCAATGGTGGAGATCAAATTTGGCTCTGGAATTTACCTCTTTTTTTAATTAACATTTATTTTCTGGGATTAACTTCTATTCAGTACTACCAGCCAAAAGTGCCAGACACAAACCTGCTCATCTATTCCTTCCAGATTCTTTAGCAGTTTCCAGAATTCTCTTGGATTACACAGACGTTTAAAAGGGATAAGTAATAAAATCCCAAATTTGTTTCTGCTTTTAGCTGCATTCACGTTTAACTGAGCTGTACTGGTATGATTTAGCTGCACTCCTTAGGAAATAACATGCGAGTTTCAGCATGGATCAAGTGCAGCTGAAGGCCCCCTCAATTTGTAAACTAAGAATTAGCACAGTTTTCTCTAACACTGTAAAACCTTGCAAACAAACAGGCCCTGGGAAGCACCAACTCATCTCATTTGCAGTGACACATTCACACCTTTGCTGATGGCATGTTTGGCTGCAGAGAGTTTCTGCAAGGTGGGGTTAACAATGCACCAGAGTTTATGTTTACACAGTCAGAGCTGTATCCTGGAAACTGAAAGACACTTTCTTGAGTAATTCAAGAATATAACGTAGTGTTGGATATTCCAGCTTCTTTTCAGACTTTCTTCACATAGTTTATTTTGGTTTTTTTCTCGTTTGTTTGTTTGTTTGGGGTTTAGTGGTTTGTTTTTTCACAGCTAATGCTGCTTCTGATACCAAAGCAATGGCCATTGGAAGAGTTCCTGGAGATTCCATTGAATTAACTGGCATTAGCCAAGCAAAAGTGGTCTGGGCAAAGCTCTGCTTATAGGCAGGCAGTGAAAAATTGTTACACAAATTCTACTAGTTTCCTCAGTAAACAAGACAAGGCTTATGCTGCAACAGCCTAAATTTTAGTCAAATCTATTTCAAATTCAAGGAGAGACATTTGAACATTCCCCAACAAAAACCCATACTTAGAGCTTCTAAGAATGACCACTACAGTCAAAACGACATATATACCAGAAAAACAGTGAAGAGAACAGTTATTATATACTGGGGCTTTCATTAAACTTTACCATAAAGATATTTATTGCCTCAAAACAGAGGGACTCATGTATTTTTCTTCTAATTTGTTGAGAACACTTTAGCACAATGACCCACAGACACAGCTCTACATTTTCAAATACTGAATTCCTCCCTCCCTCGTACTCCATAATATTAATTGGTGGATCCCTATAAGCCATAGCAACAAGTCCTGCCTACTTGGTCTCTTCAGATAAAGTCCAGTTATTTCCAACAAGGAAGGAGAACTTTGGTTTGTACATTCATAACCCAAAGGGCAGCATTTTTTTTTTTTCCCAGTGAATATTACAGAAAAAATTAAAAGCTTAAATTACTATAATCTTGCCAACTCTCAAATGGTGAAGCTGCATAAACTCATATTTAAAGAAAGACCACACCCACTGTGTCCCCATCTGGGGTCAGACAAAAAAACTGCACTAAAAAAGATCTACTTGCTGAAAAGAAATATGCAGAAACATCTTTGCATCTTTCAGTTAATGTAATTTGTTTTCCTTTTTTTTTTCTTTTTTGACCTTCAAGTGCCATCACAGGAACAAGCAGAGAACACTAATTAGGACACTCCAAGTACTCTTAATAAGTCTTACTAAGCAGTCTGCCTGTAGTGGATGAATCAGCCCCAGTGTATGACAAACTCCTGCAGGTTGCAGGCAATATTCCACCACAGTATGAACATCTCCCTGCCAACAAAAACCTTCCCAGCACCTCTGCTCAAACTCAACACACTGCTACCTTACTTTTAGTTACTTAAAACAAGATTAATGAGCTACTGGCTTTAGCTTATTTTTTACTGATTAAGAGTTTATTCAATTTTAATGTAGCCTAAATCAACAATTATGGGATCTCTGTTGATCTTTGCTTTTAATGCTTTAGGCGCTATCAGGATTTACTGTTCCCATTTGAAGAAAAAAAGCTGCAAAGGTGCTCTGGATAATTTTTCCTCTGGAAATGTACATTTACAATTAAAATTAATTGCAATGATTAAACACCAACACTTTGCCTCAATTATCTGAGCACTCACATTAGAAAAGAGAAACATTGAAATATTTATTTGCAAGAATTAGAGAACATTACTTTTGGTCTTTGTGAAGTCTAAAATGTCCATTAAAAGTCTGAGTGAGCTTTGGATACTCAAATTCCCATTAAAGCTAAAATATTGACCACAGCACACGCATTTCTTCTTCTGAGCTTACCTACAAGTCTAAATCAATCCCTCAGTTTTCTGATAATTTGAAGGAAGTGGCTTTTTGAAAATATCAGGATACAAAGAAACTATGAGTGTCAATCCCTTAACAAAAGTATTTCTCTCTTTTACCCTTTCTTAGAATTATAGAATTGTTTAGGTTGGAAAGGATCTCCCAGGTCACCAAGTTCAACCATTACCTTGATTCATAAGACTTTTTTAAAGGGGAAACCACAACACCAACTTAAAACAATTTCTTCATTTTGGCTGTGCCCATTTCCACTGTCTCAAGTATAGAATACAATTAATCTACAGAGTTTTCAAGAAGCAAATAAAGCAAGAAATATCTCTATTTTGTCATCCTGGTAATACTTTATTTAATTAATTTAGACTTATCCCAACAAAACATTATTTTCTCTTGACCAGAGACAAACAAACCACCTAAATCAGAATGTCTGCAGATTTTACATCTCCTGATGAATGCAATTTATTTCTCTTCTGCATAAATGTCAACTAAGCAAACATCTCTCTGCATTGAAATAATTAAAGCCACACAAACAATACCACCAAACAGTACTGTGAAGTTTTGAAATAGTCAGATTAGGTCATTAAAACAGGTTGGCATAGGATTAATTGAACAAAATGCTACAACTCACCTCAAAGCTATTTGGCCCTGATGGCTAAAGGGTTTCTAAAATCATATTCTTAAATAAGCATGAATCAGCCTGGCATTGAGGCTGTTCAGAGTTTAATCTCTTGGTTGACAGAGTTGAGCAACGTTATATATTATTAATATGGCTGGCTAATTTCTAATTAGGAACCCATTAGCAGTCCTAGCAACTGTAGATTTTGATGGATTTGCAGTCAACCTGAACAAAAAAAAAAATAAAAATTACTAGGTGACCTCTTGCATGGGATTCCTCCATCTGTCCATTATCATTTAATGCCACTCAAATCTGAACTCAAAATAGCAAAAATGCATTTTTGTTCTGACCTCATTTCCTAAGCACACAATGAACTCTTACCCTCTTTTGTGAACTTCCCTTTGGGGGATCATGGTAGTTTGCCTTAATTCAAAGCGTATTTTCTTAATTAAGAAGGAAAAACCAAGGTATTTCCTGGCTTACTAGGGCTCACTCAGATACCTAAGTTTGAAGGTTTTCCCCCAGGAGAAAACCCATATTAAATCATATGCATACAGGCTATTTGCTAAATGGAGTAACAATCATTGACATTAGTGGGATCTGAATTCAGATCAGGAGACACTTCCATTGACTCTGCAATGAAGGTCCCAGAAAAGAAATGTCTTGCACAGGAGGGGCTGTGAGGCCAAATGAAGGCAGAGAAACTGACAGGGAACATGAAGAAGCTGCTCAAGGCCCTGCTCACTGATCTGTCCAAGAACAACATCCCTCTTCCAGAGAGATGGAATATTGAGTTAAACACTATGTAGGCTTTTTTCTGTTGTTACTCAGGCTCATAAAAGCCAAATGAGTCTGGCAGAGTCTTGACTAAGCCTTATTGGAATTGTTCCTCTCACCAAGTCAGCACCCAATCCCAACCCAAGGTGGTAGTTTCTCTTCTGGAAAAGGTCTAACAGTAACATTGCAGCATTTGCAGGAGAAAGATGACAAATATTACAACATTATTTGCACTGCACTGAAGGGACAGCAGAATGTGAAGTAAAGGAAGGTGTAGAAATGTTAAAAAACCCCACCCAAATGCATTTTATGTCCTACCTGGAAACGTCTGTGGAATCAATAAGACTAGAGATACTCTGACATATCCACACACTGCTAAAGAAATCCTCAAGTATCTGAGCGTGTATTTCTAAGAAAGACTTGAAAGCTTTTAAGAACTGCTCATCAATGAACTGCTGCTTCGTTAAAAGTCTCATTTCAGGTGCTCTGGCTCCCAAAGACACTGAGGTGCAGTTCCCATCAGTTCACTCTCGCCACTGCCGTGACATGAAATTCCGTTGTGTGGTAGAATTAAGCGCAGGGAGAAGTTCCAGACTTTGATGGAACAGGATGCAACAGACTGGGCAGCATCTCGTGTCCCCAAATTAATGAAGCATGTGCCAAATAACAAACAAGATACACTGGGCAGAGGAATGCCAAGCTGGCAAAGAAGTCCTCCCTACAAACATTGAGCTGCTGCTTTTTGCCTAAACCTGTGGATGTTGAGCGGAAAAAATGGACTGAGTGGCAGCTCAGCTTTCAGCTGGGTCAGAGAGGGCTTTTTGGATGCCAAATCACTGAAAAAAGCGTGTTTTCGTCAAGTAAGAAAATGTTTCATGGTATTCCACTTCTGAAATTAAGCAAGAAGCTCACATATTATCCTGTGTTTGCAAACTATGCCCTGTGAACCTGCAATCCCACTCAAAGTAGCAAAGGAAAAGTCTCTTATTGCTTGGTTGGTTTTTGGAGGTTTATTTCCCCCATCCCCTTTGGAATTTACAATTTCCCTTTTCTTCCCCTCCTCTTTCAGAATACCAAAATCAGAGTTTTTTGCTTGTTTGTTAGGTTTGTTTAAGGGTGGCGACATCAGAATCAGATCTAAAAAATATTAAAAAAATCCCCCAAGTTCCAAACAAAAGACCAAAGCCAGAAAACCAAACCAAACGAAAAACCCCCCAAATACTATTTTGTAAAAAAAAAAAAGAGGCACAATTGGAAATGAAGAGCTGAAGGAGGATTGTTAATCAAATTTCTCAGTGTTTCACTGTCTGGCTGTCTTGAGACATTTCCACTTCATTGAACAACTTGACTTCTTTGTTATTAGTGCAAGTTAATTTTGCAGCAGGACTGGCTGGGTTTCAGTGTTTGGAATCCACTGTTGTTCTCAGTCACTCACTGGCATTTGAAAATTTGGTCAGTAGCTTCTTCAAGCACCAGAAAATTGCAATTCAATTACTGTGTGCCCTTCTACCAGTTTTATTATCCTTTCTATGAAATGCATACACTAAGTAGTTTAATAAACTATTATTAATGTCTAATCTATGGACATCAATTGCCATGGACAGCAGTTTTATACACAACTCTAGCCTGGAATGGACATTAAAGACCTTCCTTCTCTTTCTCAGGAAATAAAACTTTTTTCTGCTGCAACTTCAGTCGAAACTTGATTTTAAATATACCCTTTCATGCTGAATTAGTTAGATATGTTTATTTTTAATTCCAAGCACTGCCTCCCACAGGTGATTAATTATTGCTCAGTGGAGTCATATTTTATATTTTTTTTAAAAACATATGATCAATGGCCATTTTCTGTCTGATTCCTTTTCCCAGACCTCCCTTTTATCTCCCCCATGAATACAGACAACATCTCCATCCCTTTGTTTTTCTGGTTCAGAGGGTAAACTGATGCACTTTATTCTCCAGGAACGGCCCTGTATTGAGGAAATACTAATAAATTGCCCTTTCCTTCTTTTAGGAAGACTGAATGTTATGGCAATCACAGATATTTTAGCTTCAGTCGAGCTCTACCAACAGAGGCATGGTATGAGATCAGATCTTTGCAGAATTATTGTCAGGAAGATGCAGCATGCTCTTAAACACTGCTGAAGAATATACACTGCAGAAAAAGAAATAACTAAAAGGCATCCCATTTCTGGCTGGATTTCTAAATAACTGAAGGCCAGGTAACCTTCTGTCTTAAGAAACCCTCATGGAGGAGCCCAGGTAAAACCAGCAATGGACGAATAAAAACACCTTAAAGTTGACAAGCTGAGCAATGTGAAGTTTGTTCCTGGAGAAAAATCAATTGCCAGAAAGCCAAGAAAGCTGAAAGGAGAGCAGGCTGATGAGAGAAAGGAAAATTAGGATCTCATTGCTAGGCAATAGTGTTCTCACTGACAGCTCCTTTGTAAGGATGATAAAGATGGGGTAGATAATATATATTTTGAAAATACATTTTCCCCTTTTACCTCAGATTGCCTACATTCAAATAATTCCCTCTGATTTACAAATCTATATTATATTTCATGTTTAAGGATGAAGGAGGCACCATCTAGAAATCCACTATTGCCACTTACAAACCAGCTGCTCTCCCTCTGAAACTGAAGTTACAATGCTAAGTTGCACATTCCATAAGCATTCCAGAGGTATTTCAGGAATATCCAGTATGGAGAGCAGTGGCTTTACAGAATCCCCAGTATCCTGAATGCTGCTATATAAGCTAAGTGCATAAATAAGATACATTCATTTGTTGCTATGCACAAAATTTCAAAAGCAAGACATAGAAAATTAGCAATAAATTATCATTTGAAGTTTGGCAGAGCTTCAACATTAAAAGTAAAAGCAGTCTCATTGCTGGTCACCAAACAAGTAAGGCAACACCACCCAAGTATTTGCCTGATTTTGTTTCACCTTAAAAGAACTGAGAAGAGGACACAGAACAGGGAAACAGCAGAGACTGCAGCAAATGTCACTTACAAATATGAGCCTTTGCCTAATTTATGAGGAATATTTCTCTGCCTCTCAAATCATGATCACTATTTTAAGGAAGCTTTCTAAATACTCTTGGATTTCAACCTTTCAGTGCCTGAAGGGAACCTGGAGGAAACACAGAGAGAGACTATTGACAAGGGCCTGGAGGGACGGGACAAGGGGGATGAATTCATACTGCCAGAGGGCAGGGTTAAATGGGAGATTGGGGAAAAATTCCTCTTTATGACTTTGGGCAGGCCCTGGCACAGGGTGCCCAGAGAAGCTGTGGCTGCCCCAGCCCTGGAAGTGTCCAAGGCCAGGTTGGACGGGGCTTGGAGCACCCTGGGCTGGTGGGAGGTGTCCCTGCCCATGGCAGGAGGTGGCACTGGATGATCCTGAAGGACCCTCCCAACCCAAACCATTCTGGGACTTTGTAAACACTAAACTGCTTTCTACTTTCTCTGGTGGGTGTTAGCAACAAAATGTGCTTGTGCTCCCAAGGTCACATGCACATGAAGGAGGAAAGAAACTAAACAAAACTATACTTATGTTCAATTTGCTCAAATTGCAGCTTTTTTACAGGAGAGGGTTGTGGTTAGTCAGGCTCAAGTGTTGGTTGTATTTCATTTACTGTATGCTGTAGGATATACAACGTACAGGGAGAAATCAAATTCAAACCCTCCTTATGCTATGGAAGCATAAATGTGGAGTGTGACATGAATAATGACCTTAACCTTCACTTCACCACTTGGGCTTCTCTCTGCTTCTCACCCCTTTGCATTTTTATACACACACACATATATACCTAAAATATATAGATATATACATGCACAGTTTTTATGTGTATTTAAACTATCATATATAAATATGACAGCTTCATCTGAGCGAGGTGCAAAGATTGCAGCTCACACTATTGGTCACCACTGCTATGCCAAAGTTACAAAGCTGGAAGCAACGCAGGCAAAGTGCCACTGTCTGGAGAAGGGCTATTTAGGGCTGTGGCTGAGCACCGAGAGCAAAGACAAGAGCAGGAAAGAGCTTTCCTCTTCAGCATGACAGTCATGGTTCACACCAGGGCTGTGACATAAATCACCACCTGGAATGGGGAATGGTTTAGAGACCCTGCCACATGACCCTCTTTGGGCCACATACAGCAAAACATCAGTACTTTGGGTGCTTTATCCAGTGCAAACACCCTGAAAAGGCGTGGTGGGTCTGTCACAGCCCACGAGAACAGTGCTGTTAGGAAGGCAGGCTGAGGGAGGTGTTGTGTGG
The DNA here is from genome assembly GCA_035222235.1 of Margarornis squamiger. Lineage (NCBI taxonomy): Eukaryota > Metazoa > Chordata > Aves > Passeriformes > Furnariidae > Margarornis > Margarornis squamiger. Next base: position 3,579,744 of record JAWWTY010000019.1, on the reverse strand, counting down.
ATCCATCCCTGGATATCTGGGTGTGCTGGAGGACAGCCACAGAACAGGTGGGCAAACCTGAAAGAACACTGTTTCTGCTGGAGAATCCCAGAGGGGAACTGTTCCTAGGCTGAAGCTTTTAGCTGAGAAGGCAGACAGAGCAGTCCCAAAGAGGCTGAGCAATCACACAGTGCCAGGCTCCCTTCCTGGCTGCTCTCCCTTGGGTGGATACAGCTGGAATGGGGGCTCTGGCAGGGAGGTGCCTGCACAGAGTCCAACAGAGCTGTTCTAACACAGGGACTCCAAGGGCTCCTGTGCTTCACCACAAGCCCCTGAAGAGCTAACCATCCTGGCATCCTGCAAGAGCAGGAGGTGAGAAATTACTTTCAGACAAGGTTATTTACTTTTCTCTCTTCCGTTTGTCTTTTTCTCCTACCACAGTCTGCACATTTGCAAAACTATCAGGAAAGAGCAGAGTGGAGCAACAGCCAGAAACTTGTTTCTTTTCATTCACCGGGCTCCTCTCAACCTTTCATCTCAGAGAAAACAAAGATGTGATAGAAGTCGAGTGCTGGAGTATCTAGAAAACTTGGGGAAAATATTTTCTACAACTGAAGGCTGCGTTTATTGCTTTAGTGATACACTTAGTCACAAGGGCTTTTCAAACATGTATGAAACCTAAACCAATAATAAGTAACTAAAAAGATGCCCTAGTTATAAAGGCTGAGCACACACAGCTCTCAAGCTAAATATCCAATCACTGGTATGGGGTATAAGGACTTTCAAATAGAATTTTTGCTGGGTTTTATTCTTATTAAGACTGAGTAATAGCAGCTCTTTGGCATAAGAGGGAACTAGTGAAAAAAAAATACAGATAGTTTTAGAGAGGAAAAGAAAAACTGTGATAGAGGGTCTGGTATGACACATAAGAATATGAGATATGTACTTTCAAATGTCAGAAAAATTTGTGGTGAGGCTCCTGAACAGAATAACAAGATGATGCCTGTTATCAGTGGCTTGATTTCTTTTATTTAGAGATTTCCACTCTCTCCTGTTCTTTTTCTGCTCTAACTCCAATGGTTTAACAGCTCACAGACCAAAAACTTGGGGTTTTAACTGAATAGAAACTACCCTTCCCTGCACCAGCATTTCACTACCACCCTGGACCTAAATAAAACCAGAAAATCTTGAGCATCCTGGAGAAGCAGCTCAGATCATCTAGTCCACACTTACAGTGACTATATATCTGATTTACAGTGCTGACATCACCAATAAAGTATATTCAAGTGGCTATAATTTGCATCCCTTGACAGGAGATCCTATTCTAAAATCATTCATATGAAAAGTTGAAAAAAGATACAAGGAAACTGTTCCCACGTTCAACATGCCATATTATCCCAGAAAAAGACATGGTCTAGAACAAACTCTGTCTGAATTGCTAGCTTCACTCATGAGTAAAATTGAGTTTTTATCAAAAAATACTCTAAAAAGTATTGCTTCAAAGCTCAGCCCACCCAATACATTTTTGTGTGTTTTGGGATGCGGAATTTGTAAGAGCCTTTCATTGCAGTGGTGGTTCTAATGACAGCACCCTCAGAGGTCAGTGCTTTATCAACCTGGCAGAACTTCTAATCAACTCCTTCGAGGTTATTAGCTAATAAAGATTAAAATATCATATAAGCTCTTCTCCCTCCCTCTCCCAAAAGTTTTTGTCTGCCTAGACCACAAATAGCACAGTTTTCTGATGTAAAAACCTTGCATTTTTGAGAGAGAAAACATTTATAAAAATATTTCACACCTATTTTAAAAAATCATTACAAATGAGGAATAGATGAGGAACAGACTGGGAGAGGAAGAAGAAACCAGAGTGGACATTTATAGACTTGCCACTATAAATTACAGACTTATAAAGCAGCTCTCAGCACTGGGTTACAGTGACCATATTTTAATGGAAAAGCATATAGAATCTGATCTTGTGTGTGTGTGCATGCTGTGCACACAAAGAAAAGTACTTTTTAACAGGACCACAAGAGCTTCTTTCCTCTGATGCAGGTAGGTTATTGAAGAGAGGACACAAAAAAAGAAATGTTAATATCAGTCCATATGCATGACTGTGTGCACAAACATACACAATACATCAACCTTCTAATCTTTGATCTGTCTGGGACACAAACTCCATGTTTAGGTTCTCAGAAGAGTTTCTGGTGCTCCTACAGGCACAAATTGATCCTATAAACACACATTTTTAAAAAGGCTAAATAAAATTAATAAGCTAGAAGACAGAGATTAGCTGACTGTTTGTAATTATATGTTTCTTAAGGAAAATAATTTCTAGTTCACAATGATTTCTGCAAATGGAATCTCTGTAATATTAATTACGTAGAGAAAACTGGGTTGGGGATCCTTTCTGCAGGACAAGATCTATAATGTAGGATATCATTTCCTATTAGAAAATTCAAAATTAATTTGGATGTAGAAAATGAAGGTTTGCATGAACAAAGTGTTAACATCCAGTGCGCCTCAAGTTGTTAGTCCAAAGGTTAAACTGGTCCATTACTGCAGGGCAAAGCATTAATTCTGAGCTTGGTCTGTGCTAAGCCAGAATTCCACTGAAGTTCATGGACCTGTAAACTCTCATTTTGTCTGCTACATCTAACAGGCTTCTGTAAGACTGCAGACAACTGAAATTATTAGTTACTGCCAAAACACTGGGATGACCAACAGGGATTGCAAAGTGTTCCCAAAAAGTGGAAAGGAAGAACCACACTTGGCATGGATATACCATCCCAAGAGACGGAGAGGATTTTGGCCTCAGCAGAACACGCAGTGCCAGGACAAGGGGAATGGCTTCCCACTGACAGAGGGCAGGTTAGATGGGAGATTGGGAAGGAATCCTGCCCTGGGAGGGTGGGGTTGTCTAGAGAAGCTGTGGCTGCCCCATCCCTGGAAGTGTCCAACGCCAGGTTGGACAGGGTTTGGAGCCATCTGGGTGGTGGAAGGTGTCCCTGCCCATGGCAGGGGTGGGAAAAGATGATCTTTAAGGTCCCTTCCATCTCAGGCCATTCTGTCATTCTATGATTAAACCCAGATTGCTAAGCCATGGATGTAGACTGCCTGCACTCTTCATGCCAGTGCAGCACTGGAGCCACTCACTGATCATTCACATACTGTTATTAGGCAACATTTGGGCTAAACAAGCCAGTAATGGCTGTGATTTTTTCCATCCAGAGGAAAGGGAGGGCACCTGGTTCTCACAGTGTCTCTTAATTGCTTGTGATTCATAGGAACCATTGCCTGCCTAGAAGTCCCAGAGGCTGTTGCCACGTTCTAGCCGCAATGTAACCTTCCTCAGACATGGAAACTGCAGCAGCAGCCTTGGGATGTCCGTGTTTGTCACCCCTTTCCTCCTGCACATCACGGCTCTGTGGAGATCTGTGTTCACTGACACTGTTTGAGCACTGGGAAGCCTTTTTGTTTGACTGCAAGCTGAGAAATGTGATTCTCGTCATCTTTCCAAACTGCTTCCCCTCAATCCAGAAAGAATCCTTTGCCACACCAAAGGAAAGAAGAGGAGCAACCCATCCCCAGGGACCCTCAGTCCTCCCTCCCTGCTGCTGCTCTGCTGTTGCTCAGCTCTGGGGTCAGTATGATGGCAGTGGTTTCATACTTGCAATTCTGTCTAATAATGATGAAGAGGACATTAATGGCACAAACCTGCTGCTATCATGCTTGGCTGACCTCTGTATCTCTCTGGAGGAAGGAACTCCAATATATTTCTCACACTGCATTAGCTCACAGCACAGGGTGTACATTCCAACCAGCACTCAAGGCTGCTTCGTGCTGAGGATTTTAGTATTTAGGCTTGACTCAGAGTTTAGCCTCAGCTGCACACAGGCCTGCTCAGGCACTACAGAAAGTTCAGCCAGCCTGTATCGACAGTGCCAGCACACAGGATGCCACCAGAGCCAGCACAGCACCTTAAATCCATGTACTCTTTAAAGACTGATGATGAAGCAAACCCCCCTGGTGCCTCGTCCTGGCTGTCAGCAAGCAGAATGCAGTCCCCAGGATGCAGCACAATTTACAAAGATAATTGAATTATACTAAGCCCAACATAATGAGCCATCGACTATGACAAAATATGTCTTTAAAGTACACTGAGCCCATTTACAATTTTTTGTTTCTTAAAAAGCTACAGCTGCCCTATGAGCGAAGCCAAAATCCTACCAGGTTCTGAACAACTGAGCAGAATTTTAAGGAAAATAAAACCTTTTTGTTGCACATTCATGTTCAGGTGCTCTGAACATCAAACTGGCATCACTTTATTGTTCAAACACGAACATTTGCAGTGTTATATGTTTTCAGGCTATGTGGATCTTCCTTGTTTAATTGCCTTAGAACAAACATCAAACATGATTGAATGAGAAAGATAAGCCTTTCCTTTTCGAGGAAAGATTTGTTCTAAATTCTATTGAACAGGAGGCTAAACCAAAATGCAATGTTTCCCTTCACATCCCCATCAAGGTATCAACAACACTGAGCAAACAGATTGCGGTTTATCACCTGTTTTATTGCCTTTTAATGTTCAAGCACCATTGTTATCAACTGGGCACATTCCTCAAGTCTCTGCAACATCACAGTCCCACATCCATTTGATCTACAAGCATAATTATGACAAAATATGAGAGGCTGGATATACTTCTCAGGCAGAGAGGGAACATGAAAAAAACCCCACACAAGTGGAAAATGATAAAATAACACCGAGTGTGTTCTAGATTTATCTTTATGCTTTAATCCTACCAAGTAAATAACTATTTTATTCCATTTACTGAAAGTAGAATTGTAATTTGTACACACACGCAGGAAGCCGTAACAGAAAATAGGATTTTTTACCACTTGAAATTGTGATAGAGACATTTTGTATTTAAGTCTAAACAAGCCCCAGTAGATGCATTTAATGCATCTGAGCTGAACAATATTAATTGCCATAAATATGAAAAATAATTTTTCCCCTACTCTGAAAAACGTCGGGTAAAATATTTGTTAAGTAGACCCAGAGGTAAAGAAAGTCTGTCTTACATTTGTATGACAGAAGCAAGAGACATTTCTTGATGCATTTTCCCAAAGTAATAATGCTCAACCACAATAATTTAGAGGAGAAAAATTTACAGGGGACTTTCTTTTGAGAGGCTACATCTAAAATCCGTTAAACAAAATGGGAATTTCTCCACTGAGATCAGAGGACTTTAAATCTAACACAATAAATTAAAAAACCCGGCAGAAAACCTAATGTATTTAACTTCAGTTCCCTGCAAGAAGTGGACAGAAAAACCTCTGCCAATTATTAGCAGCGAGTATTCCTACCTCTAGTTATTGCCCTGCCAGTAATGCTCTTTTACTTTGGGCACACTGGACTGCAAGGAGATTGAGGCAGAAAGCAGTACAGTCATTTCTCTGAATTACTACACAAGTGTGCAGGAGCTCAGCTCCAGCAAATATAACTATCACCTGTGCTTGTGTTAATGACAAAGAGGAAAAGGCATCAAACCAAATCCGAGCTCAGTCAGGGACTCAATCACAAAAACCTTACACCAGGAGGGAAAACAATTCCCAAAGGAGCCTGAGACAAAATAGAACACTCTTTTTTTTTTTTTTTTCTGGCCTTCCACACAATAGTGTTCCCTTTCTTAACTACTGCTAGTGAATTCCAACGTGGAGTTTATTTTGAAAAGTGCATTTGAAAAGTTCTGTCTTCTGTGGCCGGGTTGTGTTGTGCAGGACCACGATGCCTTTCATTAGCAAGAACAATTCTTCCTGGCTCAGACGGGTGAAAATGGGATCCTCAGCACAGAAACTGCTTTCCCTGCAAGTGCAAGATGCCACAGGTACTGACAGAGTTTGCTTCCCATGGCAGGTTTGTGTTTACACAACACATCCCAGAGAGTTTTCAGAGCTTACTTGTAAACTTCCCATTGAGGTATGAAGAATATTGAATATATTTGATTCCACTTCTCAAAAGGGCAATTGTTATTTGGTTGGGGTTTTTTTTAATCATGATGTTAATAAAGTTTAGGTGTCCAAATTGTGCAATGGATCTGTGGGCAACACCAAAAAGAAAACACTTCTGCACTTCATTCTTTAAAGACAAAACACTTGCCAGGGCAGAATCTTGTAATAAATTTAATTCTGAGCATGTGCACTGCATAAAAAATAAATAAATGTGCAAGCAGGTACAGAAAGGTAGGTCACTTTGAACATCTGATGTTCTGTCTTTAAAGTTCTCTGGTACTGAGTTCTAACTGGTAGGAACAGGGAGTTAAATTAAGGAAGAGTTATGAAAAGTGAAGCCAGTTAGTGCAGTAATGATATTTACTTCATGGAACTTCCACCTTCTAAAGACACTTATCACTAAAACCTAATTGGACCAATCAACACACTTAATTTGCCCTTTTTTTTTTATTATGCAGGTGTGCACACAATATATATACACACAGATATGCACACATGTGCATATATATTTACAGCATATCTATATATATGCAAAAGAAGCCAAATATTCTTAGATTGTGCACTACCCAAATTTTTGCTGTATTTGTCATTAAAGTAAAAAAAACCCCAAAGCTATTGTGCTTGCTTAAACAATACCTCTATCTGCAACTTCTTACATATTGTTTACCCTGGGGAAATTATTTTCTTTAGGTAACCATTTCCTGATTTCCCACATCTTATGGGACTGCACAGAGCTTTGCAATACAGTGAGTTTTTATTCCCAATTCAAATGTTTCCTCAGTGTAGAACAGAAAGGATAAGAATGGCTTCCCTCAGAAGGCACTTCCAATTTTCTAGCTTGTTTCAGTGCACAAGGATTGCTGAATATAAAAGGAGTTCTCTTCCCCCAAAGGCACAAAGTACTACAGTTATAATTGTTAGATAATTTCACCAGTCTCTGACCTCTTCTCAAACTAATACATGGAGATGAGGAGAGGCCCACAGAGCATCAGCTTTTTAGTTCCTGCTTTGTTTCAAAAGGATGAAGACATTCCCAGAGCTTCAGCTGCCCATCACAGTCACATCAATCACTCAAGTGCAGAGAGTTCCCTCCTTGTGACCTGACAACAATCCGAGCTCAGGCAGGAATCACAAGCACACTCTTGACTCCTTGAACATGAAAAGTTACAGTGTTCTGTTTGTCTTGGGAATAAGAATCATAAAATGACTTACTGGATAATTATGGCTTGAGAAGAAATGTGTTAAAAGCACAAGCTGTTTAAAGACAAAACCCCTACTTGAATTCACAAATAACTTATTTACTGTAAATGTTTCTGCTCTAATCAGGAAGTAGTTTAGAAATCAATGTGGGAGCACGGAAAATGTTTTACCCAAGAGATGAAATTTTCCTGGGACACGTCAGGACGGTAGAATAAATCTTTCAGCTACAGACCATCATAAATCTTTGCACATTTCACTTGGTTGTTCAAGAAACATCTGCTGAGACTGTCACAAGCAGCAAGTGTGGGACTATGTAAACATCTGTGCTTCTTCCACACCCTCCTGCCAGGCAGAACCACTTTACCCATAAGTTTGTGTATCTTTCTTTTTCCACAAACACATCCCATAGGAAAACCTCTTCTCTCCTACAGCACAAAGTCCATGGTAGCTGTTAATTGTGTTGCTCAACGTACCCGTAAAGCAAAAAACAGATCCCAGGCTAGAGAGTGGAAGATGCAGCATGTTATTTAAGCACCACTCTTATTGCTCCATTTGGAACATATAGTTTAGCTAATACGACAGCTGAGGGGACACGCTCCCCCTTTCGACCCCTGCTCATGGTCCCCGGGATGCCCCAGAGAGACACACATGGAGACCACAGGAGGGGAAGCAGAGAGAGTTTATTCGCATAACTGGGGTGTATGTATAGGTTTTAGGAGAATCCAAATTACTACCAATAGAAAACAAGGGATAAATGACCAATGGGAAAGGGTTAACTATGGACCAAAAGAGAAGCTTAAACAGACACCTTCAAGGACGAATTCGCCGGTGCTTAGCTACACAGATAAGGGGTGTTTCAAGGGGTTTTCGGAAGAAGGAGGATGACTAAGTAAAAAAGAACAAAGAATCCATTTTACAACACAGCAAAAGCTTCAGTTTTTAAAGCATTCTGGCTAGTTTCTTCTTTTTCTTCAGAAACCCATCTCTGATATGATTTTTCCCATTTCTGATACTGCTCATTCTCTGCTACAAGCTAATACAAGAAATTACAACCATAACATCACAGAATGGTTTGGGGTTGGAAGGGACCTTAAAGATCATCTCATTCCAACCTTCACCAGCCCAGGGTGCTCCAAGCCCTGTCCAACCTGCCCTTGGACACTCCCAGGGATGGGGCAGCCACAGCTTCTCCGGGTACCCTGTGCCAGGGCTTGCCCATCCTCTCAGGGAAGGATTCCTTCCCAATATCCCATCTAAACCCTGCCCTCTGTGGGTTTGAATCCATCAGAAATGCAAGAAATAAATATTGCATGTGTAGGATGGTAACAGGTTTATTCACTGTTTTTGACATGTCCAATAATGCATATAGCATTTATTCATGTTCATTTTGGGATATTCAAATACACATTTCTAAAACTTGTCAGCCATTCATTCAGGACAAAGGTTTTCATGAGACAATTTAGCTATGTTTTATGGTTTTTTAGGGACTAAACTATTTCTTTCTCTAAAACTCAGGTATTTTTCTTGCGGCTTTGTAAAACCCAAAGTTTTTATTCAGTATGAGAGTTTAAAAAATGCCAGTTAAAAACTTTGATGATTTTTTTAAAAAAAATATTAAAATTAAGCGTATTTGTGGAAAAATAATTTTATTTCTAAAGAACACTGACTCCACCCCTCCATATAAAATTTGTCTGGGAAAAAAAATTCTGTTTTTGCTTTCATGAATGGTAACCAAAGTTTTAAGTAAATTCATTGAAGTATCTCCATTATGAAACAGATACTCGAGTTCCACCACACTGCTAAGTTTCACAGCTTAATGGAAATTCCTGTTAAAGTTCTCATTTTGTAAATTCAGTGGGAGGATTCAAAAGAGATTCACACTTTTTTGAAAACATGAGAGTGACAGACCATAAAAGGGAATAAAAAATTGATTTTACTCATTGGGTTAAATATCGTGTGTGTGCTTACAATCTCTGCTGCACCGAGCATTATGAGGGCTTTTTGATAAATATCTCCATATTTTGGAAGCACAGCAAATTTACTGTGCACAGCAATAAAATCTGTACCTGGGGAGGTACCTAGCAGGATTCCAATTTTCAGAGCTCTCCTGAAATTAAACTTTTAACCTTTCCATCAGCAATGGTACTGAATAATGAAGTAGATTCCCATGCAATAATTAGCTTTAAAAAGGGAGTAATGTTTCGAGGTGTCTTCTAGCTTGTATGTTGTATATGAAATGCTGGTGATACTATTTTATCTAGCACAGGTACATACGACAGCCACAGCTCCACACCTCCTGCCCTCCTTCCTGCAGTGACTGATGGCCATGAACCCATTATTGTCAAAATGATTGCTGCTAACTCTCTCCTCGATTAGTGAAATGGGTTTTTCAGCTGTTTTGGACCAGCCAGGATTCTGGCAGTGAAGGATGACTAATACAGATGTTTTATGCATCTGTCTTAATGAACAGCCAAGACAGGGAGAGAACAACTTTTAAGAGGGATGCCAAAGAGCAATTTGTTTCTATTCTATGTGCTTCCAGTGCTTTTACATTGCAGAAGCAAACAGAGGAGGTGGAGTGAAAGATGTAGAGCAATGCCAGAGATAAAGTGGAATAAGACACCAACTTTGACACTGTCAGAGAACAAAAACCTGACGTGTTGAGTAGGTCGGTTACAGAGAGATGTCACTGTCCAAATTAATTACATTTTGCACATCAGCTTTGGGCTGGATAAATAAGTCCTGGTTATGCTCATGTCTCATGACTCCAAGATTTGAAATAAGTAAAAGGATGAAGGAAATCACCAGCACTGTCATTTTTTTCCTTGACACTAATGCAAGAGAAAAAGAGAACATGTTTATGTGGTGTGACTGACAGAAGACTTCAGCTGTAAGGGAGCATAACCATTTATCCTTGTTTACAGCAAAAGAGAAGGATAAGAGACTGTTCTGTGATAGCAAAGGCAGAGCTTTCATTATCAAACACAGTTTTCCCAGAAACTGAAGCATGTGTATTTTAGAAACAAATAAACAAAACTAGACAAGATACTTTCAGAAACTAAGGCAGTAGATCCACAACTACTCAGCTCCAAAAGCCCTACAGTGTAACAGGAGCATTGGCTGTGCCACACACACACTGAGGGGGTTGAGAAGCAGTATTTCAATAAGTGGTTGCACCCTTTGCATTCCGAATAGATCCCAAAAAAGAGAGAAGGTGATCTGCTTATGCTTCCATGACAGCCAAGAAACTGACTCTTTCTGCTAAGTAAAGGTCCCGTTACAATTCACCAATCCAAATTCAATTTCAGGCAGTGCTGACAATTTGTCTTCCCAGAAAGACCTCGCTTTGCATTTGCAGTTTTGTCCTGAGCCTTTATTGTAGCAGGTTTGGTTTTTAACAGCTGCTGAATTTCACTGCAGCAGTGCCTATATTGATCAGGACATGAGCACAAATGAATTAGGAATAGAAGAGCTGATTTAAAGTGAGGGGCTGTAACTTTATTAACTTTTATCACAAGCAGAGATATTGCACTAAAATGTTTTTATTTGGTTCAATAAGTTCAACAGTGTTCCAAAGCAAATAAACATACAGCCTAGGCATTCAGATCTTTAGGTCTCCCACTAAAAAAGGAGGAAGGCAAATACAGAGGAGCTATGTTAATCGAGGCGGGGGGGGGATGGAAGGGGGGGTTTAAAACACCTTTTTGAATTATTGTAAAGAAAAAGATATTGCTCATTAGCTCCTTAATATTCTGTATCACATTGAAGTAATCTACCTGTTGTTAGCTGAATTTACAACTTCCTACTCCCCAGCAGGCTGGCTCTAAACATCCAGCCTGCTATGAAGAGGAGACCTTGGAAACGTGGGTTCCCTGGAACCATGTATTCCTAATTTTCTGTGTCCCAGCAGCTGGAGGGATGCACAGTACCTTGGGAATATGATGCTTGCTCTTTAACACAGGGCAGGTGAAAGGGTGTCCTGTTTCCACGCATCTGCAAAGACTGCAGAGATGAGCAGCTTTGCTCCCCTGCACCCTCACCTGACCAGCACTGGACAGGTACACACAGTGAAATAAAGTGGGAAAGGACCTCACCCATGACTCCAGGGTTCCCTCCAGGGCCACCCTTCTCCCTGCCTATGTGATCCCAGGGGTGCTGGACAGGCAGGAAGATAAAAACTGCAGTGGAACCTACACAGTGGCACTGGGAGAGGGACAAACTGGCAAATCAAGCACATACAGAAAGGCACCAGCAAAGATTCCAAGAATACACAGCACGAGCTTTTCAATATTACAGAATTTATAACAATATTAATAATTATTCTCTTACACTTGAACACACAATTTAAAAATACATGTATTACTTCACCCTCTATGCTTCAAATGCAACCAGTCTCTATCAGAAGGCAGACTTTTCTGCAGCAAGACACCACTGCTGTGGTATCAGTTATTTATATTTGCATGACAAACAGTTCCTGGCTCTTTGCCTAACGCGTTGGTGTTGGAACATTTGGTCCAAACAGTGCGTCTGCCAGCTCCGAACTGCGCTGAATCTGTCAGGAGGCGTTAGATAAATGTGTCACCCTTGACAGCCTGCATGTGTGTAATCTGAACCACAATAAGTGCAAGCTACTGACCACAATGCAGTCTGTCCAGGCACTGCACACACTTCCCACGCAGATGTAAATAGTGAGTGCAGCTCTAGACCCACTTCTGTCTTCTCCATGCAGGTGCTGTGCTGTTGCCCACCACTTTGAGTAGTATTTCAATTCCCTGTAAGCAGCAGAAGTGGGCCAAAGCAGCCTCTACAGTCAAAAAATCCACAAACAAAACAAACAGAAAGAAACCCCAGCCCCACACCCCTGCTCCTGGGACTCAAAATCTGTTGCATAAATTAGGATATTAAATACCATAAGCAAGTCCTCAAACCGCCTTCCTCTGAGATTCTGCCACTACAGATTACCTATTCCCCTCGTCAATAGTTGCAAAGTGAGCAGCTCAGGCAATCAAATCCTGCAAATCAACAAGAGCCACAAGGGCTGTCCCCAGCCGCTCCTGTGTGTATCTTTGGCTATATGATGCCAGATGCACTGAAATGCACTTGTTTAGCCTGTGCAGTGATAACTCCAAGGCAGAGCCTGGCAGGGCAGCCCAGGCTGTGCTGGGGAGGCAGTTTGTGTTCACCAAGGCTCTGAGCCTCCTCCCTTTGAACTCAGTAGGGGCTGGCTTTCAAAGCAAGGAGGAATGAGCCCAAAGGTACCCACAGTACAGGCAGTACCAGACAAATACTCGTCCGGTGAGATTCCACTGATTTTAAGAGAAACTTATTTTTGGCGCCTCACTGGAACGCAGAAAAGCATTCTTTACAAAAGCAAATAGAATGAATTGTAATAATTGAAAACAGCGTGAGCCCTCACTGTTAATTTGGGGAAAGGGATCTTGAAAACTGAACAGTTTCCATCTGAAGCCGTGATAAAGAACCTACCAGCAATTTATATAAATACCAACCCAATGTAATAGGGATTTAACTGAACAGCAGATGGAAAGGGAAAAAGTTGTCTCTGCTTTTGCAAAACTGCTTACCGCAAATGAAGCCAGCAGGGTATCTGCTGAGTGACATCACACTTGGATAATAAATAGATCTTCCCTGGCAAAATTATGACCCAAAAATGTAACTCACATTTTGAAAGTTTAAAAGAATATATATACACAGTATACAATCCTTATTAGTCCTGTTCTCTGGGATACTGAGAGTGATTGACAAAACCCTATCAAAACCCTCTGGAGACTCATTCTGGCAAATTTAAACACTTTGTTCCTCAGCTTTAAACAAGAATTACCTATATTGTGCTCTTTTGTTATTATTTCATTTCCTTTTGGGGTGCTGAGCATTTAAGTCAGTACAAACAAGTGACTGTCCTTATCAAAACAGAAGACTCAACTTTGCTTGGAGGCTTCTGAAGCTTAATTTCTATTTTCTATATGCTCATGATTCCTGTAGTCATCAATATACCTCACCTCACTGCAGTCAATTATGGCAAAACTACGTGTCTGCATCTATTTTACCCCAATCCTCGCTACAAATGTGCTTAAGCGGGGGAACCAATCTACTGAACCATACAAAATTATATCCATGAAAGAAAGAGGCAATTCCGAGCCTGTCCTGGAGATCAGATCCGTATTTCATGCAAACAGCAGCCCTGTGTGAGGGCTCTGGAGGAGCTTGAGCTAATTCTAGAAGGGTTGGTGCAGCCTCACCACCAAGGGGCTGCTGCTGCAGGAGACAGGCAAAGGCAGAGCTCCCCAGGTCCCCAGCCACAACAGAGCCTGCTCTGGGGAACAGCTGAGGACACAGCTCCCTTCCACACCCAGATGTGCCAGACAAAAATGCTGCTGCCAAGTTCCCTGCGACTGCTCCTACTTCCTCCTCCCGAAGTTCTGGCTATGAATGCCATTCTCACTTGCTCTCAGTCAGAAGCAGCAGAGTGGCCCCAGCCAATTTCCAGAGCAAGGCTCTCTCAATCCAGCTCTCTGACTGAAATGGGTCAGGGAGCTTTCAAAAGAGCAATTGTGCTGGTAGGGGAGGAGACCCTCCAGGGGAGAACAGCAGGGAGCAGGGCATCACTTCCAGAGGATAATTGCTTCCACAGGCAAAAGGAGGTGCAGGCCAGGACAGCTGTTGCCAGGCTGGGACTGAGCTCAGAGTTCAGCACAGGCACAGCTGACTGAGGGCTGCATTGCCACGGTCCCTCCTTGTATGTGACACAGACACACCGTGGGACACACGTGTCCTTTCCCTCCCACACCAGCCTCAGCCTCTGCTTATTTGTCACTGAGCCTGCCTGTGTGAAAAACAGACTGCAGTAAATCCAAGTCAAGGAATTGTTAAATATTTTACTGGTCTTTTCACCCAGAATTTAATGATTTTACTGGCCATACAATTTTAAAGTACTTTTCTGAGAATCCTTTGAATTATTCATCTACTATACAGTAAGGCCAGGCTAGAACACCACTAAATATTATGTAGATACTGAATATGGAAGTGCTTTGTCTATTTGCCATTGTGTTATTTAAACAGAATCCTTGAGTAACAAGAAAACATGACTACCAGCAACAAAACGCCTCCTTTTGGATATTTGAGGGTTCACAAACTGTTTCAAAATGCACCATGCTCAGTGCTATGCTAGTAAAATTGCACTTTGCCTCTCAAACTAACAAGCATTTCCATTAACCATAGCATTCTCAGCGAGATGTTTTCTCAATAGTGAATACTTTGATTGACAAAGGATTAAATTACTGCTGAGCCATTCATTATTTATGGCTTTTAACACTTGTTAGGTGTTAAATTTACCTTTTCACATCTCTGCTGCACAAGATATCTGCTCCCACCTCACTAACATCCTGTGTTTTACACCAGTGATGACATTTCAACATACAACCCTGCAAAACTGATGCCTTTTTGAATGTAATACTGAGGTTTATTATAAATTTGTCTTTAATGATTTCACAGGCTATATTTTGTCTCCCAGGATGGATTCAAAAAAGGAATTTTGGAAGGAAATCAATGTTGAGTGTGGTGTTTTTCTAGTTGCCCCCTGCAATATGACATGATGAAATAAAGATAATTTTTGCACTAACAAAGTGTCTGTAGACACTGCTGTATCTTTGAAAAGCAATGGCAAAAAGTATTGGATCATGTATAAATGCCTTGAGACTGTCAAGAAAGGATTCTCTTAAGTGCTGTGAATTATACCTAAAAGAGGCTCAAAAAAAAAATCTGTGCAATCAAATATAGCACATAATTAAACAAAGAAATGTGCAATCATCACCCAGATTTTCTCTTATATTAAAGAAATTTATTAGAGTGTTGCAGTAACACAGTTAAAAACCACTGAGACTATCAGAGCCTCACAGTGTATTTGTACAGTCAGGAAGTGTTCAAATGTTTTAAATAAGGTGCTGTGCAGTAATAACTTCAATGTGTTCCCAAATCACAGAATTAATTTACAGTCCTTTTATCAAACTAAATGGATTTAATATAGTGATCATAAATTAACACAAACTATTGATGTAAACAGCAATCTGAGTGAGATTTCCTTCAGTTATTTGCCTGTTTGTGATGTGATAAACCAGACTCTTAAGGTATTACAGGCTGAAGGGCAATCTGTTTAATATGGCAAAGAGATTGGGAGGCAGGGAGGTGACCTGTTTGCAGAATTCTCCTAAATCCCAGGACAATTATTAGAGAAGCACTTACACATAATCCTGACAAAGGCTGTGGAACGTGGCACTGTAGCAATGTGCCTTCTCGAGAAATCTTTTAATTAAACAAATGCAAAGGGAAAGGTTAAGTGAAAAATAAACAGCTCCTAAACAGGCACGATGGTAAGAGCTTAACCCACATCCAAGTGGCAGAAGATGGTTTCAGTGTGAAATAAGACCTCAGGAGCTAAGCTGGCCAGAAGAAGCCTCAGAGTCTTTTATAAAGTTCACATCTATGTGACTCGGGCTGTTCTTGTTCACAGCAAGGAGAAGCAGAGACTCAATAAAATATGCATGCAAGTTTTCAACTCCACAACAAATGCCAGCAACTTGCTTTGCTGTTTCCTTCTTTTGGAAAATGTCTGCATCAGAACATTTTTAAGACAACTCCAATCCACTACTTCAAGGTTCCAGACTATCACTCTCACAACTGGAAAAACTGTGTAAAACCTACAGGAAACCCAGACAAAACTCAGATTGGTTGGTTCATTTTTATGTGTGACTTTTCTGTACTCTTGCAATGACAGGTACTTCCTTCACTGAAATGGTTGAAGTAGGAGCTATTTTTCAGATGTTAAACAAAGAGATAGCAATGAACTAAAACCATCTGGTCAACTTGCCCAAACAGCATATAATTCTGTTTGGTTCTGAGGAGGGCGAGCTCTCCACCAGCTACAAATGATGCTGGCATGCACACTTCTCCAGGCGAAAACTGCTGCTTCACTGAAACCTTTGGAAGATTACTCAAAAGATAATGAGAGTCTATTCTTCCAGTTGAGAGTCTATTCCAGTTCTTCTCTTTCTACAGAAGAACACCCAAAAGTACTAAAATATAGTGAAGAAAAAGAATCATTGGAAGGACAATTTCTCAGAAAATTGAGAGCCTTGTGCTCTTGAGTCTGGTGACAGCCAGACAGGACATGCACCTGCAGTCAGTAGTTCCTGCTGTTCCAACCAGCCCTAAGTGGTTTGTCTGTCATTATGTACAATTTAGTGCCTCAGCCTCCCAAGATCCCCACCACAGCTTCTTTAAATCCTACTGGGAACACACTCTGAATTTTCAGACGTGTGAAACCTTAATTGGAAACACCAAATGTGCCTTTCTACGCCTCATTCCAGTACACAAGGGACCATGCAGATTCAAAATTAGATATGTGCACCGGAATTAAGATTAAAATGAAATTTACATGCTGTAGTCCATGAGAGCAATGCTCAAAATTCTCATCTACTCCCTACAAGCAAATGTGTTTTTGCCAGCAATATTTCAGGTGTTACAGACATGCTTATCAGAGCTGAGCAGGTTGGTATCATCCCACACAGACCCCCTGTAGTATCTCCAGTGTAGACGCTCCCCTGCTATGCTCCCCAGAGGGAACACTGGCAAGGTATGACAGCACAAAACACAAAGCCAGATGCTACTTCCATTCACAAACACAGCCTGGAGAGGGAAGAGGCAGCACGCCACATTTGGCCATGAGCTGGTGAGACCAGAACCTACACTGGAGCAAGTGTGCCCTTGTTTGGTCTCTCCCTCTGCAGCATTTTGTCTTCACCACGAAACTAAAGAGGCTTCTCTCTCTCCTCCTGGCCCAGCCCATTTCCCAGAATCACAGAACATGCTGAGCTGGGAGGGACCCACAATTCATCGAGTCCAGCTCTTAGCCCTGCATGGGAACATCCCCAAGAGTCACCCCCTGTGCCCCAGAGCATCATCCAAACCCTCCTGGAGCTCTGGCAGCCTTGGGGCT
>JAWWTY010000019.1:3537350-3562447 GCA_035222235.1 Margarornis squamiger | reverse complement strand
CAGTGCCTGCCCCTCCTCTGCCCCTCCCCAGGGAGTTGTCCCTGCAGTGAGGTCTCCCCTCAGTCTCCTCTTCTCCAGCTGAACACACCAAGTGACTTCAACCTCATATTCTTCAGTTCCAAGCAGAGGGGACCTAAATACCACAATAGTTTCAATGTTGCTGTGGAGCTCATCTTCTGCTCCCTCTTCTATCTACCTTATCCCATTTTTGTTTTATATCAGCTTTCCAGGTTTATTCTTTATCTAAACACCTTTATTTGATAACCAGAGCATCTAGCTTCAAACCCAACTAATAATGAATTTTGAATAATGCTGACTATATTTATAATGTATGGGGTCTCCAATCCAAAATCAGATAAATTTGTAAAAAGGAAAAATAATTAGTTTTATTAACAGTTTTCCTGCAAGGAAAGAATTTATCAATCTAAGATCAAAAACCAGTCCTCTTAAAAGTAAAACAAAATAAAATCTAAATATTGTTCTCAAAAAAGATACTAGTTTGGCATATTTCCAAACAGTATGAAAACAGGAAATAATATTGTTAATGAAAACATCTAAACAGCCCAAGGTCCTTGACCTTTCACAAAGCTCACTATAAATAGCTCCCAATACTGTGACTTGTACTCTGCAACTGCAACAGATTGATAAGGAACAACAGCATCGTGGAGGGAGGAAAACAGGTTATGAAACACTATCCCTATTTCGGAGACTACCATATAAACCACTCCTGCTAATACACTGTGAATACAAAGGTTCTGTGGTTGAGTTCAGCCAAGTGATGAACTACTGAAAGGATATCAGAAATGCACCAAGGACGGCAAATAATTCATTTCTGTAACAGCAAGTTGCATTTGTTTTGAAATAACAGGTATTTTTAATAATTCCCTAAACAGCCTGTGGCTCTGACTTTAGGCAGTGCTTCACTAACACAGGTTTCAGCCCAGCCAAGGGCCAGGCCATTTGGCAAGGAGAAATACAATGAAAAAAGAAGGTAGGGTGGAATGATGTTTTAGGAAGACTTGCACTGTCAAAACACACTGTTCCATATTGCTATGGAGCAGTCATTTCCAAAGTAAATCCATCTGCAGAATGAATTTATCATCATAATTCATAATTCCACATCAAGACCAGTATAGAAAGAGGGTTTATTTGTTAAAGGCAACTTTTTGCTCTCTGTTGGGTGTAATAATAATGTAAAAAGCTTGTAATAAACACAGGTAGACAGCAATGTTAGTTAGGTAAAGCCCTTCCACAGCATTTTAGTATTCATACTATTGCCCCAAGAATTAATACCTCAACATTAACCAAGTAGGACCTTTTTAAATATTGACCTAATCACCAATGATTTCCTTTTTCAGAATTCATTAGACACTGACATGACCCATTTAGTAACCAAAACACCTGATCTATTTAGTAACCTAGAAATATTCCTTGCAAGCCTTGGGGTGCACATTTTTTAGCTCCATAATTCCATTACAGGATGTTTCTAGTGTAGTTGCAATGTCTATGGATATGAAGATCAGCATCTTAAACACACAATAGAATCCAAATGTTAACTTCTGCTGAAAACCACCACCAATACAGGAATCATCAGGCCTTGCTAAAGTATTAACTGTGTTAAACCCAGCATTATTCCTTTGCACATTTATAAATGCCAATAAACTACCTCAGCCCCCAAAGGTCTGTTATAATTCATGCATGAGATTATCCCGTTTTACTATTCTGGAGTATGTTCTGAATACAATTCTTGTTTCATTTCTTCTGGGAAAAGGGAGAGGTTACTACTTCAAACTGCTTCATCTGAAATATTTCATAATTAACTCAATGTTAATTCTGTGCTACAACACAAACATAATCATGTTATTAAATTAATATTTAATTATAAAATAATCACCGTGCAATATAAAGGGTAAAAACAAATTACAGAATTATTACAGGATAATTAAATATTTATCATTGAAACATCTGAATGACAATTTGCGACCACAATGTGCTGAGAAGAATTTTGTCCATGGCAAACTGAACCAGGGTCAGCCTCTTTCCTTATTCTTTACACTCACATGAATAAGTCAGGCTTTATCATCTTTTTGTGAGAGTACCCATGGCTTTTTACTCAGATCCAGGTCAATAAATACGTCATTATTGACACAAAATTACATTATTCACTCAGAGTAACTGATCTACTTTTTATAACTGTTCATTCAGAACATTATGTTTTATAAATGCTTTCCTTGCCTCATGTAGGTTTGTGAAAACAGAGGAAAACTGAATGCCTGAAAACTTCTGAGGCTTTTTGAGGGGAGCGAGACAGAAACTCCTCCATGGTCAGGTGACATGTTACCTAAAAACCCCTGGGTTCAGCCTAACCCACTTTTTATACTCTACCTTTGCAGTGAAATCAGTGTCACAGAAACACTCCCAGCTGCACTGACAGCCTAATTCTCTCTCCCTTAGCCACGCATTCCAACCTCAGGCACAAACATTTCCATGCATTTCCTTCCACCTAAAAATCTGGGCTCAGAGATCAGTGCTGGAACGTTCCACACCACACGCCAGGAATGAACAGGAAAGTTTCCACAAGGAAGTTTTCTCCCAGCAGCTCCTTCTTTTGGAGACACAGACAGAAGCAAACATGAGAAGAAAGCAAGAATATTACTTCACTGATAAAAAGGTTCCCTTGAAATCTCACTGAATGTCACCTAAAGCAAAGCCATGGTCCTTAGAGTCTGATCTGAAGGTTAAACATGAGCAGTATCCTCACTCTGTGCATGGCAGGAAAATAAAAAATAAAAAAGAGGCTAAAGTTACCATAGGTCTAATGCATGATCAAAGAGATAAAGTTAAAAGCATTCCTGCCACTGCCATACACTGAGCAGCTTATTCTGGGCCTGAAGGTGATCTCTGTGTTTTCAGCAAGGACTGATAGCACTGGTGGTGGCACAGAGGAGGGGAAGCCTGCTTTGGCCTCCAAGCCTAGTGAAAAAGGTAGATATTCCAGAGCATTTCTGCTGTGAAGCTCTCCATTAGATGCAGAAGGTCCATGCAAGCCTTTCTCCCCTTCCTTTTACCACCACCAAATCTAATCTACTCGGGAAATTGTGGTAAATTATCAAAATAGCTCTGATTTCATCCCTTCAGAATAGCAAAAAGCCAGTTCTTTTACAGCATTTGAGTTTCTAAATTGAGAATCTTTTCATTCTTACAAGATATTTTACTGTGAGAGTGTAAATGAGCACAAGAAAGCTCAGAAGAAAGAAAAATCACACTTGGGAAAGGTAAATTTCTTCAAAGAACTCTCCACAGCAGGTTATCAATGCAATCTAATGCAACTTCCTAGGAAGAGCAGTTGCTGAGTGAATTGCTGAAGGAACTAATTACTGAAGAGTAAAATTACAGCACACAGTGCTGATGAGGTCTGAAGTTCCTGACACAGTTGGCCTGCTTATTACTTAAATGAAAGAGCTAGATAGGAAACTTCAAGTCAATAAGGAGGACAAAGAGGTGAAAAAGTACTTTCTTGACTTGAAACATGATAACACTGTAAATCAAGAAATCAAAATCAAGTCTGGGCTAACTATAAGTCATCGACACCTCAAATGGATCAATTTGACTGCGCTAGAAGGGCTTCTCCACACAGATATCAAAAAATGTAAATTGAATGACATTCTGAACTGAAAGGATTCATCAACAGAAAACTTTTCTATGATGATTCTTAGAAGGGAAGAAAACATTCCTAGCTTAGCTAAGTGTAAACATCACAACAATAAGCTTGGAACAGCTAATGCCTCCTCTATAATTTCATACCTTTCATTAATACCACTGGCAAGTCTGACAAAGCAATTAAATCAAGGAACAGGTTAAAAATATATATTGGAAATAACTTCAATACCTAAAGCAATCAAAACTTTCCTTGCAAAATCTCTGCTTAGTCATTAAACAAATTAATTGAGCCAAGGATGGAATAGCTGATGCAGAGTAAGGAAACTAAAAGTTTTGCAATCTGAAAAATAACATGGACAAAGACAAAAACCAGGCCTCCACTTTCTGAACATGTTTAGTATTTTATTAAAAGCATGTTTGAAAGCTTTTTGTCACGATGATAATGTTTAACAGGAAAAAGTAGGAGGATGTATCTTTGCAGCATATGGGATTTCAGAAGACAGTACCACCTCATTGACTGTACCACAGGGAGCCCTTACACACTTGTATTGAAATGACTGGCTATAAACTCACACATACCTGGTTGACTCGACCAGGGTTAGTCATTTATTCAGACACATTTCCACCAGTTGGGCACTAAATGTCCTTTACTTTTGCCAGAACAAACTTACAGCAATCTTGCTTTGCATCAGCATGAGACAGGAATGCAGAATTTAACACCAATTACAAACCAGCTCTTCCTTTAGCTCCTGCCAAATAACAAGGAATTATTTGTTGCTTCCTAGGTATCTTGGTGATTAATGAAGTTTAAGAAGGGCACCTTCACTAATAATATGTGCCTCACATTGATCATGTTTCCAGCAATCATTAGTATTCATTAACAGCAGTCAACTTCTTAATTCCTTTTTGCTTAAGTCCAAATTATTGCAAGTTATTTACAACACCCTGTAGGAAAGAACAAAGCTCTCACAAAATCTTAATGGCTTATTCCCAGATCTTCATATACCAGCACTTCTGGGAAATACATGCACACTGCAAAAATATCCTGGCTGCTTGTCCCCGGAATTAACTGCACATAAAACCCTCCGTACAGAGTAAGCAGAAGATAAGCTTGCATCAGGCACATGGCAGAAATACAAGATACAGGAAGGCAAAATAACTCCCTCTTCAAGATCTGAATCTCTCCCATAAATTCAGTGTTGGAGCCTTCTTCTCCAGGCTGGCTCATGCAGTCCCTTTGGACTGTAGGTGTTTCCTGACAGGATCAGTTTATCCTACAACTTGTCTACAGAATTTCACCAGGCAGTTCACAAGCTGGTTTCATGCAAGGAGCTCTCCCAACATGCCTATGAATTTTAAATATACTCTTTGTTTCTTACTATTTTAGAATCATGGAATATCCCGAGTTGGAAAGGACCCACAGGGACCATCCAGTCCAACTCCTGGCCCTGCACAAACACCCCAAGAATCCCACCCTGTCTCTCAGAGCGTTGTCCAAACCCTCCTGGAGCTCTGGCAGCCTTGGGGCTGTGCCCACTGCCCTGGGGAGCCTGGTCAGTGCCCACCACCCTCTGGGGGAAGAACCTTCTCCTGACGTCCAACCCAACCCTGCCCTGACACAGCTCCAGCCATTCCCTCAAGTCCTGTCACTCATCTCCACACAGCAAAGATGGAGCTGTCCCTCTGCTTCCCCTCTAAAATTCCTTTAATTGGGAATTAAAAATATTCTTCCCTGAGTTGAGTCTGTTCTGCCTGTGATAGTAACTGGCAAAGATTTTTGCTCTCTTTATCTCAATCCAAAGCTTTCTCATCCCATTTTCTCTTCCCACCCAGCCAAGGAGCAGGGGGTGAGTGAGCAGCTGGAAACCATGGCTAAGTCACCATGAGCACAGAAATGAGGCAAAGGAAATACCACAGTTCCTGTCCTTGGATTCCCAACACTTCTTATTCACAACAGGATCATCCTATTATTTCAAAGCCTACTTTTGGGGTAGTCCTATGTCTTTCCAACCAGGTTCTCCATTCTGTATATAAAAAGTATTCCAAATAATATTCATACATCCTCCTTATCACTTTTCTCTTTCGATTAAAATATTCAAATGTTACAATGCAAAGCATCAGAGCTATAAGATTTCTGAATACATATCCCATCTGGCATTGGTCTGAGGTTCCTAGCTGCAGTACATGAGTGAATCTGAAATTATAATTCCTTCAAAGATTGTCAGCATGACATAAATTTGCTAAAATCTGTAAGACTATGTGAAATGCACTCGAAACATTGCATGCCTCAAGATGCAGTGTATATATACTCCATAAAAGAAGTTCAAATATAGGAAAACAAGTTAAGCCTATGATAATTTTTGCACTGAGGGATATAAATAAAATATAATGCTGTAAACACAGAGACTGACTTTTGGAGAGTTAGTTTCTAATTCCTCTGTTGAATTGAAATTAAACTGAAATGTCGTGATTCACAACTGTAGAACACAAAGGTACAAGAAGAACACAGACCTCAGGTCAGAAGTCTGCTGAAGAACAAACAGTTCACTGCATTTACAAATATCAGAGAGTTCTGCAGGTGTTGACTTCAGGAGAGATTGTTTCTTTCTCCTAAGGTGAACTTACCCTGTAATAGGAGAAATTGCTAACCTGGTGTGCCAACATTCATATTCTACTGCTATTTGTGGTCTTGCACTTCTTCTGCCTAATGGAACTTTCTGGAGGCATCTCATTGACAGTCAGACCTGCCCAACCAGCCCTAGGTCTCCCCACATCCACAGGGGGCCATATACTCCTCCTGCCAAGGAGTGCATTGTCTGTTCCACTCCAGGCTCTCCTCTCTTTTCACATCAGGGCAAGAACAGCACGGGAATGGGGAGAGCAAGAAGGCAAGGTTTGGATGTAGACTTTGACATGGGAGGCTGAAAACCCTTCCACACTGTGTCTCTGGAGCTCAGCCCTGCCAACCGCTGTCACCAGGACTTTCTGCACCCACAGGGTGGCCAGGAGGTACCAAAGCTCTCCACAACCCAAGCAATGGACTGTGCTTGGACACCATATGATTTCTGATGTAGAAACCTGATTTTGAGGAGCAGTTCTGTAGCACACAAAGAAATAACTAGCATTATCTACCTTAAGAGCTAAGCTGAAACCCTGGCAGCTGATAACATATATTATGCACCTCCAAGCAGCAGCTATTAACGAACCATTCTGGGTTTTCCTGACAACTTTTCAGGCCTGAGGAAAGAATAGGCAACCTCAGGCTTGTCCATGTGAATGATCACAGAGGTATTTGTCATCCACAGGGCCACTTTCACCCATGGGTTAGCTGTGGATTCACCTCTGTGCATTGGCAGGTGGCATTCAGCCAAAAAACCAGGCAGAACTTCAGCCCTCAGCTCTACAGCAGACAGTGAGATGCAGTGAATAACCTGACCCAGCCAAATGGTTAAGCAGCTTAGACGTTCCTTTTCCACTGGATTTCTTTGTAGCAAAGAAACAGCTAAATAAATAATAAAGCAGATTTTAGAGAAAGGCTTGAAAAATTCATGGAAATGTGAGTGATCAAGCCTGGAAAATCCTGATGTGAAGCTGGCTGCATAGCTCTGATCAAATCAGAATAGGCAGGGAACTGTTTCACATCAATGCAGACATCTCTGGGAATACTTTTATAGTGACACCACTTCAGCACAGTTTATTAGACTTGTTAAGATACATTATAATAATATCTGACAAATAAGTAAGTTTGGATCTATTCCAAAAGGAATCTACATACACTAGAGCTAATTTACATGCTGGCTTAAAAATATGAAATCATAAACATAATTGGCTCCTGAAAGGTAAAGGAGCAAAATAAATCAAGCAATAAAACAAATTGATTCACAGATGATATAACTCTTAAACCTCCTCTGAACCCTGGCAATAGAAAACAGCTCATGATGAAGGAAAAGAGATGAGCAATTCCACTTCACTTGCCCTATTGCTGGCTTCCAAAACCTGGAGGAAATGAAGGGATGTGAATTGATAGCAGAGAGCTTTATTCTCATTACTACTTAAATATGCAAAATACAAGCAGGAATGTTTGGTGCTGGCACTGGGGAACTACAGGTAGCACTGAGCATTGACACTGCATTGCTGCTCTTTCTCCAACATCCTGCTTTTTCTGGCTCTGACTTTAGCTGACTTTGTTGGCATTTCCTTCGCTGGGTCTCTCTCTCTCTCTGGCTGAGCTTTTCTTTTTCATTTTTGCTGCTTTCATCCTGCTGAGCCATTTCTGAGGCTGGCAGTGAGAGAGGAGAATTTTGCACATGTAAAATAGTTCCCAGACTTTTTTGTTTTGAAGCCTGCTTGCATTTCCACACTTCCCACACATGTAAGCAGGCACTCAAAGAATAACAAGCAAAAGAATCTGTTCTCAGTGACTGAACTGAAGCCTCTCACAACTCAAACTGTTGGGTTTTGCTGACCAAACTTTACAAGCGTTGTATCTCTGGAGGCAAGTGGATATTAAATTCTGTTTGTGACTACACAGTGCATGTTCCAATGCCTTGGAATGAATAAGCACGTCCTGCTTTTTGGAAGTGGAGAAGGGTTTTAATGCTAATTGCTGTTACAAGATGCAATAAGCTGAGATCTTTGTTTCCTTGCACTCTGCTGGCATTCTGGCACCACTGAATCATAAGCTAAAGAAAGAAAGAAAAGGAGCAGTCTGAAGGTGCAAAGAAAGTGCCAAAAAGCGGAGTTGTCAAAAGAAGAGGAAGCCGAGGGTCAGGAAGAAACACAGGATTAGTTTGGATTTGCAAAGGATAAAGAGCTGGGAGGGCAGAGCCAATGAGGAGCTGGTTAAGGAGCTCAGGTTTTACAGACAGGACATTCTTGGTGGGGAACAGCATGTCATCCTCACGTATGTGCAAGCAGAGAGATGCATCGTTTCATTGCACTTTTACCTTGTACATCTTTGGTGGAACATACGTGCTGAGAGCAGGTGCAGAAATGAAATTGCTGTTTCTGGGCAATTTTTATTTCCAAGAAAAATAAGACTGAATCAGGACAATGAGCCAAAACTTGAAAGTGTGTTCTTATTGCCAAACTATGACATTCCTGGAATGAAATATCCACTCCAAGGTACCAGGTTACTTGCTAAACCAAACACTGCTCTCACTAAGGCAGGACATCCAACAGCCTTGGCAGTTCTAGATGGATATGGGTAAAATATCTGTCATTTCCATGGCCATTCTCTTCTGACTAGCACAGTAGATTTTTATTCTGGCTATGGAATTTAATTTCAGCCTGCACCTGCCACAACTCCTATCACAGCTCATTAGGGATCCCCCACAGTCAGGAAATCTGGAGAGCAGATGCCAAGCAAGTTGGCCTGCCTGGAGATCTGGTCTAGAAGCCGTGGATTATGAAAGCACATGGCAAGAGATTCCAAATACATGACCTCAAGAAGTGTTGGGTGCTTGGCAGTCCATCTGCATTCATCTAGAGCCAGATGAGCAATTTAAGGGAAAATGAAGTTTCATTATGAGCTCATAAAAATTGAAACCACTTATGTGAAATGCTTCCAATCAAATAATTGGAAAAATTGAACATGGGGAAAAGTCACAAAATAAAAGACCTATGGCTAGTATAACAGTAGAGTAAATAAAAGCAAGAAAAAGCCTCATTTTCATGTTCTCCTCCATCTCCAGGTCACATCCTCATAAATTTCTGAAAACTCTTACCAAAGGAATATAAGCATTAGCTTCCTCCTATGGGAAAACACTCTGTATTGTAATGGCAGCATTTACTACAATTTATGGTTTACTATCATACTACACAACGTACATAGCACACGCCTGCAATGCATATGACTAGAGTTTTTAAAATCTTAAAAAAGTGGATACCAGAGAAGAAAACCTGACCTTCTAACAATGCACAGTTGTTAGGGATGATAGAGAAAAGCATACAATATATTTCACGCTAGGACCAAGAAATAAATGCTTCAAATCAAATGTACTTTCTGGATGAAGAAGAACACTCAGAGTAAAGCCACACAGAAAACTTTTGACACCAAGATACAATTACAACTGATCCAAAGACTGCTCTCCAAAAGCAAACATTTTTTAGAACTGCTTTGGGATCTTTGGGGCAATTTAAGGTGGCTTCTTTAATGATGGAATTCTTACAACAATAGGAAAAGCTCTGTGCCATAAACTTGAAAAACGCTTACTTCTCCTTTCCCATATAACACACAAGCATTTTGATTACCACTCCACACTAAAAGGATGTTTCAATTTAAAGCTCTTCAACAGGCTGCCACGAATGCTCTGCTCAATGATAAGTCTATTGTACAAGACAAGTGAGGAGAACATTACCTTCCTCAGCGGCCAGGAAAGTATGTTATTTACAGCCAAGTGACAAAACAAAAGGAAATGTGGAAAAAGTCAAAGAGAATCCAAGACCAGAAGCATTAGCCAACAGTGGGGGAAAAAAACCACACTGTTTTTTTTTTCCTTTTCTCCACCCCCATCAGTCTTCATATATTCTGAAGTTTTAAAGTGTTAGAAGATCCTCCAATGGGAGACCCAAAGCCAAAATGTCTCCAAGATGGTGTCTAATTAAAGAGTTTGTTCAGGGCCCTGAACAAACTGCAATAAACACAAAATACAGAGGTATTGTGTTTGAGAGAGGGTATAAACAAATACATTGCATCTCTTCATAAAAACGTTTCTTGGTACAAAAATTTCAATGAAAATGCATTTTATTAAAAACTATTTTCTTTCCTTTGTTAAATATCCTGTGCAATGCTTGTGATTGCATTTATACCAATCTGCCACTGGCAGATTACAGGCCTAATACTTGTGGCACAGAAAAAAAAAAATAAATCTTCTTTCACTGTATTTTGTGAAATAGTTGTTTCTTATTCCAGGGGGTATTTAAAGGCTGTGCAGATGTGACACTTAGGGACATGGTTTAGTGGTGGGCCTAGCAGCACTAGGTTAATTGGACTTGATCTTCAAGGTCTTTTCCAACCTGAGAGATTCTGTGATTCTGAGCCTGTGATTCTGGTTCTCCCATTCAAAAATGCACCCAGATTACTCCAATGTCTTTGTTGTAAATTGGATCATACTCAGAGGTCAGGAATGGTGACAGAAGACTTACTAACCCCCCAG
The DNA here is from genome assembly GCA_035222235.1 of Margarornis squamiger. Taxonomy (NCBI): domain Eukaryota; kingdom Metazoa; phylum Chordata; class Aves; order Passeriformes; family Furnariidae; genus Margarornis; species Margarornis squamiger. Next base: position 3,551,630 of record JAWWTY010000019.1, on the reverse strand, counting down.
CACAAGTGATAAAACAAAATCTTTATAGAGTAGTCATTGTAAGAATGCCTTGCCTCCCTTTCTCCAGGTTTGGGGGCGGGGGGATAAACTCCTTGAAAGACCGAGAAGAGGTAAAACTGTATCCATGACATCAACAAAAAAAATATTTAAGTTGTTTGGTGAGTGTTTACAAATAGTCTGCCCACAGGAAACCTGTGTCAGCCCATCAGGAACCTCTCTAAGTTTCTTAGAGTTTGTCTTTCCCATGTTTTTCTGACTCCTGAGTGTCAAGCTCTGCCTTGATGAGCCATCTGACCCACTGTCACTGCATTCACCTTCCATTAATTCTCACTAGGAAGACACCAAACAACAAGCATTACTTCTCAGGTGGCCCTGACTTTGGAACAGAGATATACAACTGACAACTGCCAGTTATTTCATCTTTTGTGCACATTTCCCTCGGGGACACAAACACTGTCCACTGCTGACCATTACCAAGCTAGAAATGTCTTCATTCTTTGATATATATGCTGCCCAAGGTATTTAATTACAGGGAGCTGTCTTTTGAAAGCTTTTCTTTTGTAAGCAGCAAGTAGACAAGAGAGACGAGAAATGAAAGAAAAATTAACATTGGTAACAAGAAGATAAACACGATGCATAACCTTTATAAGAAGAAATAAGTAACACCCATTTTGTCTAAAGACTGCAGTACTGTATCATGGCAAACAACCATCTATCTTGGTAAAGGGACCAGGAGAATACTGGAACTTTACTATTTTCTCAGTCAAACATGACATGTAAGCATGAGTTTCATTTTAAGAACCTGTACAATCCTGGTGACATCAAATATACATAAAAGTGGACAAAGGGCATATTTTAGCTGACCACAGTGACATTACTCACTTGTTTAGCATCTCTTTGGATACAGAAATGGGTAAGCAAAGCACTTCTCAGACCCGCTGTGAGGAAAACTGTTTTGAAGTACAAATTCATGTTTTGGAAACCCCAAAAAATCACATCACTGTTATTCGAGTTCTGCTTGGGTTTTTTTCATGGTAGCTTGTGACAGTAATATATACTCCAGAAAAAAAAAAAAAAAAAATAAAGGGAGTTACCCACAAGTCCTATCAAAGTGATCACAAATTGTATATTAAATCGCAGCACTCCTCTTTTCCAAGCACTTGACACAGCTCCCAGGACAGGGGTGGGGGACACACAGTGCAGATTTCTGATGACAAGTTCCATTATAAACATCAGGAGGCAGCTCAAATATTAGCATCAAAGAAATAAAGGGAGAGATGGATTTTAAATTAAAAGGCCTTTAGCTCAAGTTTAATATTTACTGTTGCATTTTGCTACAAATACCAACATACTTGCTTTGTTACACAACTGCAACACCTCTCCAGGAAAAAGTAAATTCTAAATACAACAACACCAGCTATTTTTGTGCTTCTTCATAAGGCTTGTCTATTGAAGTAAGAAGTTCCAAAACATTGAGTAAAGAGAGAAAAAAGCAGGAAAAAACAAAACTCTGTTAGATTACCTGTTAATGAAATGCTGGAGTTTTGGTAATCTAGTATCTCAAGGATAGTTTCAGGCACTTGCCAGAGTAACAACACACTTGTGAGCTCTTCAGAACAAAGATCTAATCTGGCTTTGTTCATAGAATGACAGAATGGTTGGGTTGGAAGGGACCTCAAAGCTAATCTCATTCCACCCCCTGCCATGGGCAGGGACACCTTCCACCAGCCCAGGGTGCTCCAAGTCCCATCCAACCTGCCCTTGGACACTCCCAGGGATCCAGGGGCAGCCACAGCTTCTCTAGGCACCCTGTGCCAGGGCCTGCCCACCCTCCCAGGGAAGAATTTTTTCCCCAATATCCCATCCAACCCTGCCCTCTGGCAGTGGGAATCCATTCCCCTTGTCCTGTCCCTCCATCCCTTGTCAATGGTCTCTCTCCATCTTTCTTGCAGGTTCCTTCAGGCACTGCAAGGCCACAATGAGGTCCCTGAAAGCTTCTCCTCTCCAGGCTGAACAATCCCAGCTCTCCCAGCCTCTCCTCCCAGCAGAGCTGCTCCAGCCCTCTGACCATCCTGGTGCGTTCCCTGGACTCATTCAGATGTTACCCACTTTAAATAAACACAACAGTAATAGCATGTCCCCCTAAATCCATCAAACAATTGCTCCTCTACAGCTTTTTGAAATAGTTCTGCATGCAAAGTGCAAAATGTAGAGTATTGCTGATAAGTGTTGGCACAGCAGGCATTCCATAATAAGCCACAGAGATAGTCAAACTATTGCAGCAATTCAGCACAGAGACAAAGAATTGTAGCCATGAAGTCATCTGTCTACACAAATCTAGGAAAAGCAGGGGAAATGACATCTTCACTGAGGCAAATAATGTTCCAAACATACCAAGCCATGTAAATCACTGCAGGAGAGCACATGTTCATCTTCATGAGCAGACTATGCACTGACAGGTAGATCATTCACAGCAGTGGCAGGCATGTTAGAAGTTCTATTTTCTTCAGTTGAGTTTCCAACACTCTACTTATTTCATATATATGAGTTGGAGAGTATAAAATAATCCAGCAGCAGTAACTGCCACCATGGAGATTGTTATTGCATTACATACTCAACATGCCTTGTTCATATTAACTAGACTAAGACTTGGAGAAAGAGTTTTTGATGTGAACCAGTTTGAGCATAAACGTTAGTTAAGTCCACAGCAACTCACACTACACAAAAAGAATCAGTCAGAGATGGTCACTGAACTAAACTATCAGTGTTCAGAAAAGAGATCTTTAGTTCATTGTGGCAAACTCTCTGAAAAAAAAAAATATATGTATATATATAACCACTATAATTATTACATGCTATTCAGGAATTGCCCTTAAGTCCCTGGAAGAATGGCATCTCATACTGCAGCCAGTCTGGTCACAGAGCACAGAGAAGGGGAATAAGAAGATTAGGGAACACAACCCCTAAAAGGACTGACTATGACTATTCAGTGAGAGACAGAGGCATTAGAATACTACAAAGTTGCATAAATTCATGAGCAGTGAGGAAAATAAACATGGGATAATACTCTTTCTCACAGTACAGGAACTGAGAAACCATCAATGCAATTCTTAGGTAGCATATTAACAGTCACAAAGAAAAGTAATTCTTAATTTTTTAATACAATACATAATTACATTGTGAAAATCATTGCCACAAGATGTGGTGGAATATAAGAATATTTCAGAAAAAAAAAAGAACTATAATTCATGGAAGATTCTTCACTAGTCACAATCAAATGCAATGAATATTTTTCAAGGCATTTCCAACTTAATAAATCCCTGCCATTGTCTACCAGAAGCTCAGAGAATAAACAGAGGAAGGATCACTCTGCACCTCTAATATTTCTAATATTTCTAAGAACTTCTTGGCTGGGCAGTGCCCCAGCCCTGCCCAGGCTGCCCAGGGAGGGGCTGGAGTCTCCTCCCTGGGGATATTCCAGACCCTCTGGACACAATGCTGTGCCCTGTGCTCTGGGCTGGCCCTGCTGGAGCAGGAGGTGGCACCACATGAGCCACTGTGGCCCCTTCCAGCCTGACCCACTGTGTGATTCTGTGAATTAATTAATCAAGTTTAAAAGCACAAGTACTGAAGACCAAAAAATGAACAGAATTTACCCCTTTTGATGACTGCTCTATTTTCAATATCATATATAATCATATTTGACTCTAACAAGGGCAGAAAAATATGAGTAATTGATAAAACAGACATTTGTATTAAGTCATTTCTCAAAACAGCACTAAAGTCCCAAACTCACTAAACTCACAGACACAGTAAACTACTTAAAATCCTGCTTAAGCAATAAAGTACCTATCTCGTATCCTGGACAATGTAACTTCATGCCATACATTTCTAATCTCCTAATACTGCAGTAAATGACAGCCAAGACACATGAAACCATAAAACATCAAGCCCCAAAAGTACAAAATTAGAACACATAGTGATATCCTTTTTTTCTCTTCCCTGTCCTGTTAGCAAGCTTGGTGAGTCCCCTGCAGTTAGAAGGAACTGATATATCAAGCCTTTGGTTGTTTTTTGGTTGATTTTTTTTTTTCCTGAGAAACTGAAACAAAAAGACAGAGCTTCACTTCCATTTAACATCATGCTCAGCTATTGGAAAGAGAACCTGCATAATTCATAAAAAAGAAATGCAAACCCCCATATAAAAAGTACATGCTTTCTGCATGCCATGTGCAGGCTACAAGGTGACACAGCAGAACTCTCTAGACCACGATGGTTTTACACAGTATTCTCCCAATATTCATGAACCCTATGCTCATGTACCACGTATAGAGTCAGCTCATGAGCAATGACCACACAATGCATAGGGGAACACTGTGCCTGAACACGACTGAGCTCGAGAGTGAATGACTGCAGAGCTCCAGAGTTCCTGAAGCTCCAGTCCCACCAGTTACACTCCTATGGAAGCTGAAGGCTTGGCACCCACTAACATTCTAATAACAGTTCTGCGTTCAAAGGGCATTTGGCTGTGGAAATCCAAACATAGCTCTCTGCCATGAATTATGACTCGCTTACAACACTGGAAATAAAATATCATCTTTTGAGCCATATTTAAATTACAAGAGCACCAAGGAAAGGAGTCCTGAATGCCTAAAGAACTGGAGCACTCACACAGTCCTTTTGATCCCAGGTTCACAAGCTCCTTGAAAACACTTTCACAGACTTTATAAGCTGCAAATGCTTGGAGCAGCCTAGGCTAGTGGAAGGTGTCCCTGCCCATGGCAGGGGGTAGGATGGATGATCCTGAAGGTCCCTTCCAACCCAAACCATTATGGGATTCTACGATTTGATGTCCACAGTTACTAAGTAGAGACCAGACCAACAAAAAAACTCTCCAAAACACAGAACATCAAGTTCTTTAAGTTCCAAATAGAAAACTGGTTGCTTCTTTGAAGCACTTCAGAAAACAAATAATGAAAGATCTTGATCTACTCTAACTGTGTGTTAGAAGAAGGCATCTTTAAATTTTTCAGGATTGTACTGAAGAACATGCAGATCCTGCAAACACGTAGGAGACTAAAATGTGCTGATAAAAAAAAAATTACAAATGTGGTATATTTCGGTCACCACAAAAATTATGAATGAACTTTTCTACTGATTGACAACAAAAATTCACAGTCCTCTAAGATCCGTACACTTTACAAGGAAATGTGATAACTCAACTTCCCAGGAGCAACAGAAAAAATTAAACTCAAAATTATGCATAGCATTTTGCTTTCCATTCAAATGCTTGCTAAATTCTGGATTTGATAAGATCCAGCCAGTCACAAATGGCACTTGTCATGTATATTATTTGTCAATGTTCATCATTTATTTATCCAAAATTAAATATTTAAACCATTGAAAAGCCTGGGGGGGGGGATCAAGAAAAGCAACAACAACAAAAATCAGCAAGAAGCTCCTTAATTCTCTTTCCTCTAAGACGCCAAGTGAAAAAGTGAAGAATCCTTAAGCACATTCTGTGCTTGACTGGTATGCAAAACTTCTCCTCAATGGATGTAAAGTCCCCAAAAGATCTGCAGTGTAGATAAGAGAGCTGCAGTGGGGCCAGGAGAAAAGACTCTTGCCTCGAGGATAGCAGAGAGAAGAAAATAAATGTCAGGTTCAGAACAGATGTTAGAAAGCTTATCAGGAGACTAGGCTGGGGAAATGGCCTGAAACACAATACACCCCTCCATCCTGTAAGATGCTTAGCAAGGCGCAGCAGCAGCACCGCTACCGCAAGGAGAAAGGGGAGATTTCTTGGTTGTTTTCAGGTTTGACATATTTAACCTCTCCAGAATCTGTGCTGCTGCTTCCTCGGGAAGAAGCTGCCTCTCCAAGGCAATCACAGCCAGCTCTCTATCTCCCTCCCCCGTGTCATTCTGTCATTAGCCCCACATTTCCCTTCTGTTGTCCTTGCAGCCCCTTGGCGTTTGTGTCACTCATCCCTTATCCTCTTCATTCTATCCCTGTTTCTCACAAGTTACCCTTCATGCAGCAATTTTTATTTCTCGTCCCTGAAAACCAAAATATTTCTAGGATATTTTATATTACTAAGTCTTAGATACATTATTTCTTTGCCTGTGTTAGCAATTTTCCTTGCAAACTCTTTGATTGAAGGACTACCTGTTGATCTCTGTGCTGTGTGCTCTGCTGTTTCCTTGGCATTACAACTTACAGGCAACAATAATAAGTTCCATGGGATTTCAGTCTGACCCACAACTCCAGAGTTGGAGCCTCCCTTGTGATTCACTCTATGAGACGTAATCATTTCCCCCATTTACCAAAAATATAGAGTTTAGTTTTAAAAGCTTGTCAGTAACACAACTGTCCTGTCTTACCTGCCTGATTTTAATGGGCACTGTTTGTAAGGCACATTACACTCATGCACCTCACAAAAAGCAAAATTTACACTTCTCTCGTGCATGTAAAAGAGAAAATTTATCTTAAAATGTTTAACCACCTTTGGGTAATCTTACAGCATTTTTATTCTGAAATAAAACAGTTTTTACATAAGCCAGAAGGGCACTCTACATTCTAAAATTTGCTTAATAATTGGCATTTTCTATTAAGTTGTTCATTGAAATCTCAAGCTTTGGATACTAAAAAACTGAGTTTTGAACAAAAACAGGATCCCTGGAGGATTTAATAGCATACTTCCCATAGTTTAGAGTTTCTGAACAAGTCAGCTTTTATCAGCAATAATTGGAGTTGCCAAATTCAAGAACAGAACTGATGTGGCTACACACTGTGAAACCATTTAGTGACAGCACAAATACAGTACACTGTAATTAGTTACCTGACTGTTGTTACAGAAAAAATTGTGCAGTGCTCTGCCACCTCTACATAAATGCCAAAGAAGGGCTTGTGTTGTGCATTATTTCTAAAGTCATCAACATTAAGTGCTTTGGTTTGCCCATCTGTACTTGTAATTAATTGATTCGTAGCTTTATGTAACGGAACAAAGATCTCCGAAATGTATTGAAGCAAAACACTGCATTTCTGAAAGATCATTATTCAAAATATTCAGTGGTTTGAAATTTCAGATTTGCAGTTACTTTGGCTTGTGTGAAAACACTCTGAAGGACTATCCAAAGAATGTTTTCGAAGTCATTTTAGTTTCCTTTCGAAGTGATTTTAGTTTCCACCAAGAACATGATGGTGTTTGCCTTTAGGCTATTCTAGAGCCACTCTTATGTAGTGAACATTTTTTACTTCCAAGAACTGAGGGTTCCATGAGGGCTCTCCCTCAGTGCAACTTCACAGCTGCAAAGGTGGGGAAAAAGGAGCGAGCACCAAAGGGAATTACAACAAAACATGTTTTCCTACAAAACTCTCAGGAAAGGCGGCTACAAAATGTGCTTTTTGACTTCCATTTTGAATCTACTGCTTGACTCAAACTGCAGTCTAGCCTTTCTCCTGCCCATGAAGCTCAAAATATGCACAGAGGACAGTCAGTCACAAAATAAAAAAAATAAAAAAAGGCAAGAAATATGCACTTTTTTTGCTGCAGCAGAAATTTACCCAGCACCACAAAGCAGCTTTTGCTTTCCATGTGGCAGGCCTGCTCAAAACTTTACCAGCCAAAAGTAGAAGACACAAAGGACTTTATATCATCCCACCAACTTTCCTCAGTCCAAATCCTTTCAATGCAGGCAAACAGTGTGTAGCAAGGAAACCTAGGAGGAAAAAAGTGATAAGGGACTTCTTGCCACGATTTTTAATGTATAAAGATGCAGTTCCATATTTATGGAAATTATTTCATCTTTCCCTTGGTTTATTTTACAAACTTAGACGTCCTAATTTGCCAAGTAAGGTAACTAGTTCATAGTACATATATTCAGAGAATCTGTAGTATTTTCTTTGCGTGGTTCTTGTCTCACTTGTAGAGGTATCAAACTATGATTCAGTCCCTCAGCCAGTTGCTCCTGTTACAAGAATTATTTGAAGGAGTTTGTTACTCTTGGACACACTCACTTTAACTTTTAAAACTAGTTTCCTCTCTTCGAGCAGCAAACAAATGATGAGAGTGACATCTTTGTTCATTTCTCCAACCTTCTCCTCCACCAGCTCCTGATGCTAAAATTCTCTTTCTAAGCTCTACTTTGTACAACACCTCAGGAGGATGCTTAGGTGGGGCTGAGGCTTCCCACCAGCCTCCTTCGCTAAGGATTCCAGGTCTCTTGTACCTTGCCTTCACAAGCCTGAAAAGCTTCAAAAGAAAGACAATTTCTCGAGGTCCTGACATCCTTGTGCCTTTTCCTGAAACAGATTCAGAGGTGATTGATCTGTGTTCCCCTATGGCAATTAAGCCTGGATATTAGTAGAGTTCCACTAGCCCCTTCTGGCAGTGCAAAGCCATATTTTTCAAGCAGTTGTGCAGACTGGGGGATTTGAGAAGTAAGAAACACCTTCCTGTATTTTGTGCAGGACTAACACCAACAGGATCTGATGTTCAGGTAACACTAGAGATGGACACTTCCCAAAAGCTGGCCCCTCTAGAACACTTCTGTGTAGGTTCCTGTGCCTGATCAGTGCACTTGTTCACTTCAGTCATTCCACAAACAGGAGACAAGTCCCATCTATTTGGAAGAAACTTTCCATAAATTTCAGAATAGCACCATATTTACTCATATTTCTGGAGACAGGTTGACGTGGGGTTGAAATGCAGTCAATATTCACAACAGCTTGGAAAAGTGACTGCAGGACAAGCCCCCGGTGCACTTGCTTTTATTTAATTATCTCAGTGGTAAAAAATCCAATACTGTAAACGTCTCCTATAACAAACAACAACAGGAAATGCAGACATGGTGCAGAAATGTAGAATAATTCATACTGGTTAATTATGACCACAGTTAAAAAGTTTTGCTATCAAACCAGAGAAAAATTTCAGCTTCGCTTTCAATCATTTCTAGCTCCAAAGACCAAATGCTCTTTTATAAGAAGATAAAATATATGTAAGACACTTCTTGACCATTCAACAGTACATATAACACCATTCAGAACATTTCATTGAAAAGGTATTTGAAATTAACAGATCCTCAAGAAGCCTCTTCTTTATACAAGTTTTGTAGCCTGAAATGATTTGTTTAAAGAAAAAAAAAAGGCAGAAATTATTTATACTTACACGGAATTTATTTGTACTGAAGAATAACCAAGGAAATCTCTTCACACTTCTGTGTAGCATTTCTCACGTGCATATATACATTTTTTTCCCCATAAATAATCTGAACTGTTTTTAATAAATTGCTGGAGGATGGCATTATAGTGTCCTCACTAAATGTAGCCAGTTAACTACATATGATTGCCTGTATTTTATTGCTAGGGTTTAGCTTATAGAGGAACAGATGGTTTCCATGTGCTCCCAATCAAATACTCTCAACTGCTTATTTGATCATCCACACTAGGTTTTGTGATTTAAATAATTGAGCTTTAGCATTCTGTACTTTTTAAATGTGACCTGCTGCTTGCAGCTCTTTTGACTTGTGGCAATAGCTGTTGGCTGGTGGCCAGCAGCCTTTTCCTCCGACTCCAGGATAGTTAATTCAGCAGTGAATTAAAAACAGACACTCTGTATTCCTTAGGATAACACAATCTAAATTCTGTTCTCCAAATAATCCCTATAGAGGCATACAAGCACAATTAATAATTCAACTATTAACCAAAAATGAAAGACTCGTTTAATCTCATTTAACACTGAACAGTCTTATGACACATAAATGAGTGGCTTTAACCTACTGTTTATTTAATTATTAAAAGAGCAAAGTCATTTAAAATACAAATGCATAATTTACAGAGAGACAAATAACATTTACAATCTACCTTCTATTTCTCTTGTCCATTTGTTTCAGAGCCAAGACTTGTTTGGAAAATCATTCTATTGTGCTCTGCATCTGAGGTTATTTACTTGAAGAAAAAACATGTACATTACTGAGTTCTTTAGCTACTAATCATTGCAAAGAAGCAGCACATACTGTTCTTCTGAGCTTGGTTTGCTGCTGCCACTGGAGCTGGATGATATGATAAGATGATATAAATTCTCTTGCCTTGCAAATGCAAGGAAATAAGCACTAGACTTGTCTGGTTACTGAATGATGGAAATGCATGTTTTTAATTACCAAAACACAATTTGACATATGCTCCCTTTTGGGAGACTTCTCCTTCAAATAAAAGCATTAAACATCAAGGTAATTGTTAGTATAAAGTATTAAACATTATAGTCACCCTGAAAAAAAAGTGAGAGGGTGAGAAAGTGCCCATGAAAGAGCACAAGCACACAACTGTATTGACAGAAGCCTTAGCTCCTTATAAACGTGCACTGAAGGGTCATTTGTAAATTAAAACACACAAATGCACTAAGGCCTGTTGCCTAACTGTGGAATCATCCATGTAATTTGGAATATTAAATTCAAAAACTAAGTTTGAGGGTTTTTTTTAGTTTTCTAGTTTGGTCTGTAAAGGTGAGGCCTAAGGACATTTTAGTTCTATCAGATTGCTCACAGACTATATAAGATTCTAACATCTAAAATCTCTGATGCCTCAGTCTGATCAATTAATTTCTTAGAATAGAATGAAAATTATTAGGTTGTTTTTCTTCTTTGTGTGTGTGCAGGGAGACAATCAATCCAAGAAACAAAACAACTACAGGTAAGGAAAGCAAGGACCACTGATTTAATTCTTTGCTCCCATCCTTGCAGAGTTGACAATTTGCCTGTGCATGTCAGCAAAATATCTTCAGAGACACACAAGGAAAGTAAAATTTTAGAGTATTTAAGCACTTCCAAACATAAAAATGGTACCTGATGGGCACATTGGAAAATAGAAGTAGGGCAGAGGAGAGTGACAAACAGCCAGTGGGAACCAATGGGTCCAGACAAGAGTTGGATGTGCTGTAACCCCGTGTGGTTCTGGATGCTGGATGGTCAGAGAGCAGGAGGTTACAGCACATAACCCAGCAGTTTCAGCACAGGGAGGAGCAATAATAGTAAAAAGGGCAGCACTGCCAGTGCTGCCAAAAGCAACAGCACAATCAGGGAAGAGGAGGAGGATTCCATATGCCAGAAGCATGCAGAGCCAGATTTTCAGAGATACTGCAGCACCTAACAAATGTTACCGAGCCTTTAGCTGCAAGACATGTTAACAGCTGATTACTCTCATTGATTACAGGGCTATGCGATAGTTAAGTCTCTAAATTCTTCAGGGACCTAAGAGTGTATTTGGGGTCACACATGTTTTCCAGCTATTTTCCATCTAAATTCATCTGGTATCTACAGGTAATATTCATCCAGTGCTGACAAGAATCTCAAATTTTCCTAAATGCTGCAATATTTAGATTTAGAAATGTCTACTCAAAAAGTGTCTTAACAGTTTGTAAATTAATAAAAACTTCAGCTGGCCTTGACCGAACAAAATTCTTGCAGCATGTCTGGTTTCATCCACCCAAAGTCTCCACTTTTAAGTTTATTATTTTCTGTTAATTAAAGAAAGAAAATTAAAGCAATAACTCCTTGGAATTATTGAAGTAAAGCATTTAGATGAGTTAAGGTAGGATGGGAAAGCAAGTCCCTGCTCCAATTTATTTATGTTATCCCAAGCCCTAACTCCCAAGCTATGGAACATTGTAGGGCTATTCACACTCAATTTTTTCCTATTTCAGTTATTTCACACTGTAAAATAATAAACCAGTTGTTAGGCAAAAACCCCAGAATCACAGAATGGTTTGGGTTGGAAGGGACCTTAAAGGTCGTCTCATTCCAAGTTCAAGGGAAGGTATATTATAGAAAGAACATTGAAGAAAAATAGAGGGTGAGTACAGCTGTTTGCTGGAGGAAAAAAAATGGGCCTTGGAGGTCTTTTGGGATTTCTTTTTCAAGGTAATTAAAATATGTTGGTTATGTAAGAAGCTTCTCCTAACCTCAGAAGTCTGCATATGCTCCAAGTGCTCTGGAAAAGCAAAGCCTAACAATATGGAGAAAATAAACACCTTGATCATTACCAGCAGGAATTTGTGTATTTGGTGTTACTTAATTTCATAAATACCTAATCATAATTAAAGTCACTGGATGGCTTTTTAAAAGTAGTTAGTTGTTAAGATGATTGGCAGTTTCCCTTGCTGTTGATAACACCTAATGATGCATTGCAGAATGGAAAGCTACATTAAGAAATCCAAAAATACCTTCTCTCTACTCACCACATTAGATAATTTTGAGTTTTTCTTTCCACAGGCACTTATTGGCACTTACCACTCAAAGAAGGCTGACGGATGGCAAAGGCTCTCTAAGGATGTTTTTCAGATCATTTATTCAAAAGTTTCTTCAAAAGATTTGTGTGTTGCTTGTTCCCCCTCTCCCCCCTATTCTATAGGCCCAACAGAGGCTGGAAGGTTCACAGTGCCAGCCAAATTACTTTGGAATTTCAACCATTTTTATCTATTTCTAAGTAAGAAACAGAATTATGTGCAGCATTTAAACTCAAGCCTTGGTTCCAATAAACTGTTAGTACATGAAAAAATATCTTTACTTCTTTGTGTTATAGAGAAAACCCCAAATCCCTACAGAGATACTGAAGAGGCCAAAAACAGAAGATAAAATGGGGTCAGCCTCATGTGAAAGAATTCAGAATTCATGCATTAGCTTCAAAATCTGCTTTACAAGGTCACCACTCACACCACACCTCTAATAGCCACTCTGCAGACTGGCAGCCCACCCAAAAATCAGGATACAGACTCCAGCTCCCAAACCTTCTCTTACCAGTGTTTGTATACTTTGATCCTACAACACTGAGCATATTTGCTTAACTTTAGGCAAACAGGAAAAGCTTCTTAGTGATGTGCTCTATGTATCTCCTTTTTTAATTAATTTTAAATAGAGAGGCCTTTGTTGTATTTAATTATTCGTATTTTGTGTGACAGACTAATCACAAACAGAGGGGGCAGTGGAACCAAAACCCATCCTTGCAGCTCCCAAAACCAGATACACCCCTACCTGAGCTTACCATATACTCATGCTTTTGCTAGCACTAAATAAGCTGAGCCTACTTGAGTAGAAGAGAGCTGAGAAGCCTAAAATATTTCTGTGCCTAAACAGATTCCCACACAGGATCTCAGGCGCACAGTTAGAAAATGCTCCAAAGCTTAAGCAATGCCACCCTCTGCAAAGTGCCAAACCCCACAACAGGTGTACGAAAGAGCAGTGCACTTGGTGGCACTGATGTGCTGGATGCCTCCTCACTCGTGCTAAGCAGCATTAAAAATACCCCAGCTGGTCTAGAAGATGACACCATTTTCCTACTGCAATTTCCTAAGTGATGCTGAAAAGAGGAGTCACACCTTGTTCTTAAAATAAACGAAGTATTTTGCTTTTTCTGTAACCTCTGACAGCACAAAGTAAAATGATTCATTAAATGACTACTTTATGGTTATTTATGAGATGCTAACTAGGTGTATGATGTGCTAATTATTAGGAAAGCACACATTTGGAACATAGCCAGGTGCCTTTCCAAATCTTTTCCCCCAGGTGCAGCTGTTTTTCAATTCCTTTCTGTTTGAATGAACATTACAGCATACACAGTTTCTTCATCGAGTTTCATTGTTTCACATACTCTAACACCAGAGCAAACAGAGCACCTGAACACCAACTATTGTACCTCACCTGGACACTTCTGATACCAAATCCACAAAACCATTAAAAGAAAGAAAAAAACCAGTATAATCTTGAAATTAAAACATACAGCACATGAGCCTAAGAAGTTGATAATATCTGAAGCCTCTTTAAGGGCAGTGAAAAAAATACTTCAAAAGCTTCTAGGAGAAAAAAAGGGTTGAAAAGCTCCCCAGATTCATCCCAGCCTAACTCAGGAAAACATTCCTTTCCTAATGTCAATCACACGAGTCAGGACGAGCTATGCAAGCATCTAGAAAAAGAACTGTCAGAAGACTGCCCCCCTCCCTGCTCTGTGCTGTCTCCTGGGCTGATGGAACTGTCAGGCTCTAAGGGAATATCAACAAAGAAATGGGTTGTGGGGATTCTTGGACTGGGAAAAGCCTGACCTGTGCCAGGTTCCAGAGGCACAGCAAGCATCATATGCTGCCCCCTCAGGTGAGACCCCACCTGCAGAGCTGCTCCAGCCCTGGGATCCAGCACAGGAGGACATGGAGCTGCTGGAGAGTCCAGAGGAGGCACCAGGATGGTCAGAGGATGGAGCAGCTCTGCTGGGAGGAAAGGCTGGGAGAGCTGGGAT
>JAWWTY010000019.1:3523190-3537127 GCA_035222235.1 Margarornis squamiger | reverse complement strand
GTGTCCAAGGCCAGGTTGGACGGGGCTTGGAGCACCCTGGGCTGGTGGAAGGTGTCCCTGCCTGTGGCAGGGGGTGGGACTGGGTGATCTTTAAGGCCCCTTCCAACCCAAACCGTTCCATGATTTCTATGACTGTGGTAAGCAAGAGGAGCCCAGAGGAGTGAATCTTAAGCCAAAGTTAAATGACTTGGACAGTCTTCCTACACTGGAACATACAGTTTGAGGATCTCAATACACACACAGCATTTCATGGGCATTGCACACTATTTACTAGTCTGATGGCGTGATTAGATAAAGGTGAAATGGACAGCACTGTCGCTGATTGCACTGATGTGGTCATGCCTGGAAAGATGTTTGAGTAGCAGCAGAATTCAGAATTTTGACATATAAGTGCAAAATACATGGATCCCTAGCACAGGACTGAGAAAATAAAGAGAAGGGAAAGTACCAGCAGGCAGTGATATTATTTAACTCTGAGCACCAAATTTTCTATCTCATCCTTAGCATTTTCCACAGTATATTTTTTGATGTTATTCCGACATTAAATTGGATGTTAACACACAGCACAATCATATCTTTGTGCTTCAAACAAGCACAAAGAATTGAGTTTCAGGTTACAGCAAACTGAAGGATGGAAAAGGAAGATATTTTCCTGACAACAAATTTGAAATGAAGACAATAATAAATAACAGAAGGTAGCACATGTGTGCCGAGCCATGGTATTATAGATAAGGCACAAAGCATTCTGTGCACACCACATAATTACTTCAAGTTGACTATTTACATTTCCTAATGTAAAAAATATTTTAAAATTTCAGATTGTAAATAAAAAGTTCATTCACCTTGCAGTAATGGGAGAAAATACAAGATTTTACTTACTATTCTGCTAAGTCTAAATCCCTGATCTTGCCATAGAATAGTCTCTTTTAATTGTTTTTCATTTCTTAAGAATGCCTGCCTAATTTGGGGAAGTTTTTAGATCTCTGTTTACAGCCTGCATTTTCGTGTTTTATTAGCTAATTTAAGTTCTGCTCCACATTCTAAGGAAGTTATTTACGTGCAGCAAAGTACTTGGACTGTGTTACAGGCAGCATATAGCAAGATAAAAGGTAATTTCATTGTACTTACCCTTTAAATTAAACAAAGGTTGGTAAAAGAAATGTTAAAATTCAAACGAAAAGTAGAAGCTTTACGAAAACGTGAGCTTGTGAATTGCAGAAATAAAAAATATTCCTAAAGCATTTTACAAAACTGAGAACACATTTTCCCTTTTCTAAGCAGAATACATTTTTTTGCTAGGTTTACAGAAAGCACTAAAACAATATTAAAGGTGAGTAAATATTCTAATGCAGAAAATACAAGAACATCAGCTAGTTGCTGGTATAGATAATTGTAGCCTCAAGTTACAGTTTTATTCAGGTGAGCATCATTTCCCCCTCTCTCTCCTGCCCTACCCTGAAGATGTCAATGGATATCTCAGTGACCATGACACTCCCATTGTAAAAAGTCTGCTCAGCAGCTCCTTCATGAAGATACACTTGATCTATAATTACCTATGCAGTCTGGAAAACAAAACCAGGAAAGACCCAAGAGAAGAAGGGCAATGAGAAACTCCTGGATTTTTCTTTTTTCCCTAGAAAATACAGCATATTTGGATTTATTTTCGCCCATAGTTTACTAAACTTAAATAATATTCAGGGAAGATCCATTTTTTTTTCCACTTCATATAATTCATTCCAAATTCAAGATCAACATGAAACTAACTTTGAGGCTTCATAATCTCAATATGGTTTTGAAAACTGAAAAGGGAGAAGCACTTGAAACTGTAGGATAGGCTTAGGATGCTGCCCTGACCCCAAACTGAAAAGTATCCCCTGACACTCATCCCTGATTGGTGCATGGAATTTAATACCCATGGGAAATGCTCTAAGGAGTTGTTTTTTTCTTCTTCCTCTTTTTTTTGCCCAAAAACGTGTGCTTTGTTTTTTCAGGTTTTTCCCCAAAGATATTAATTTTCAGCTGAAATAAAAATTCCTAATGAGCATTATATGTTATCTGGAAGATATATGTTTTAAAAATAATTCATATAGAAAGTGGTCTTTAGCCAGCACTGATTTAAATAACTGCTTAGTATAATGTATAGATTATATATGTTTTTAAAAAGGATGCTACATTCCTCATGTATGAAATCATTCTAGATCAAGACCGCAATGAAGTTCTAAACAAACACAGGAACAAGATTAGAAGAAAGAGCTTCACAAGTGTAAAGAAATTGAATTTTATAAAGTAAGTTGGCAATTGAGTTAGTTAAGCTAAAGCAAGAGCTCTAAAACACTTAATAATTATTTTAGAAAACAAGAATTAAAATTGGCTAAGGTGGGAAAGAGTACCCCTCTACAGTCAACTAGAAGCCAGATATTCTATCACTGCAGTGCCAAACAGCAGAAAAGGCTTATAGGAGACATTAAATCTTATTACAATTTTCCTCATTCTACTGGTAATTTTCATTAATATGAAAAATAAAAAGGCACATTACTATGACAGTGACATGATGTGAGCAATTTTATTGAAGTAGAAAGCTAAGAATGATAATATGCAATAATTATTTTATTGATGCACAGGAAATGAATTATTCATAGTTACAAAGTATCTGTGGATAATTCTAATTACTTGCCTTTAAAGTATATGAGATCCACAGAAAATACATTACCAACTTTGATTGAACACCTGCTATCCTGTGCAAGATAACAAGCACCAGGTTCCAAACTTTCCTGCCATTGACGTCAGTGGCATCAGGGCTTCCAAGTGTGTAGGACTGAAAGATCAGGGAGAACTTCGGTCTGTTCTGTGTTTCAGTGACCTGTGGTAACTTTGAGAGTAGCTGAAGTTCTCGGGTTTCATATCTGTTAGTTCATGGTTCATTTTATACTTTTATTTTAGTTAATGCAAGGTTAGTCATCAAATCAAAGGCTGTGACTATGAAGTGTCCTCTGTGATAAAATTATCATCTAAATTCTGTAATCTACATAACTCTAAGTGCTGTCATGTAGTGATCTTTATTGTTATTCTATATGTTGACTTGCTAATTGATGCATCGGGCCTTTGGAAGTGCAGCTCTTGGTATACGGATAGATAAACTTAACATTTTGAATTCCTGAAGTTCAAATTCTATCCCTTCACTCTGAGCATTACCATCAGCCTAACAAAGATCCAGTTTCTACTCTCAGCTTCTCAGCTGGCAGATATAACAGGGAAGAGAATAAACTGAATTCCAAACTTCTGGCAGGTAAGGCAAGGTGGAATTCTGCACATCATTTGCCATAAAGTCCGTTCCAAAAGTGCTGTGCACCACAAACCCCATTGTTGTTTACCTTGCTTTTAAGACAGTCAGAAAGTTGAAAAAAAAATAATAAATCTAGAGAATCAGATGCAGGAGAACAAATTTGAATGGAATCCCTACTTTGTCAAAGCAGAAGCAATATTTCTTTGGAAAAAAACCCAACCAACCAAAAACTTTGTCCTATTTTGCACGACAAAATATAGACCATGCAATGTATTTCAGGAAAGTGCTCAAGAGTATTTTATTAGTTATCTGGACATTGGCAGATCTGACTGAAAGGGTAGGTAATTACTTGTTGCCTTGGAGTTAATCAAGTTAACGACAGAGGTATGAAACATACCACTCTATGATACTTTACTTTTTAAAGATTCCTTCTCTATACATTCTGCTGGACTACAATATATATTCCAGAAGACACCACGTGATCTTTTTCACCACCATCTCCCTATAAAACTATTTATTTCCTGTGTATTCTAAACATTCCACACTAAATAAAATATCTACTCCTAAGTTTACGTTAAAGATGTTCATACAATGTGTCTTGTCTCTTGTAACCCAAAGAATTTTCATTTCACAAGCAGCCATCCCATTGTTAGCTTTATTATGTCTGACTGAATGTTGAATAGCTTGTGAAATGACTTATAAATGTGTTTGCCAGGGCAGATGTAATAGCTCAAAATAAAGGAAATGTCAAGAGAAACTGAAGTGTTGGAACTGAAGGTCAGCTGATTCTTCCTGTGTACATTTGTTAGGCTCAATAATTATTTACCCTTTTTCATTTACTTAAATGTTTAATCAAGCAGATGTAACAAAATTATGAAACAAGAGTAAATACATCACAATCATTTTGCTGCAGACTTAATAAAATCTGAATGGCAGGTTTTGTTGTTTGAATTGTTCCAAATCAATCTGGTGTCTGCAACTGCCAATTACATTCTTAAAAAACTTCTGTAGGTCTTCAGCATTTTGCTGTCAGCTCAAGTTTCCCTTTAGCTGGAAGGACTGAAGAGCCACAGAAGCATTTTAAGGACAAAGATGGTTTCAACTTTCCAACCCAGTTCTGTTTCCAGCTGTCACAGAAAGTGTGTCAGTGTGAAATGTGACAGAAGGGATTTTTGTACAGGAATTATTTAACTATAAGAAACACAGTAAGAACTTTATATTTCCCTAAGACCATCAAACAGCCATCCAGATGTGATTTTATCACTGCTGGATTTCAGTTGATATCACATAGTTGAATGATTACTCACTTGTCTTATTACCAACCCCAAGAACGTGCCGTCTTTTACTATTTTCTGACAACACTGGTTTTCAAGAGAATATTGATTAAAAACAAACACCAAAACCAAACCAAACAAACCTACAGAAAAATTAAAAGGCATTCCCAATTTTACCCAGTGCAGATGGTTGAGATACTCCCCTTCTCCATAACACCTGATCCAAAAAGCCAGTACCGCTCTTCAATGAGTTTCTAAAACATCAAACACCTTTGTGCTGAGAGGGGGCAAGGACAGTAGAAGGTTTGTGAACTTTAAAAATGTTCACAAACCCTCCCAAGAGCAAATAAAGATGGAGCACATGAGAGTAACAACTGTGCAAGCCATGAGATCTGTTAGTGCAGAGCCTGCTGCAAGATGAGGAGCCCAGGTGTTGGTTCTGCTGGTGTTTGTTGCTGTGTGTGACACACCTGGAGAGCATCACTGACTGTTCTGGAGAACTGAAACCTGAGCAGAAAGCACAGCTGCCCACACCAGAGCTGCTAATTACCAATGAACTCATTAACTCAGCAGCTTTAGATGACACGCTGCATTTTGGAATAGGAGAGGATTCACCACCTCACAGGAGGGAAATTCTTACTAAGGACACACCAAAATAGACTTGCACATGCACAGAGCAAAGTGTTTAAAGGGAGAAAGAAAGAAATTGCACTGCTGCAAGACTTACAACTTTCTTTTGATCATAATTAATATGTACACCCCACAAAGTGAGATGGATACAGAGCACTTGGGGGCTGGACTAGTGAAAAAGGTGGTGGTTATTGGTTTGTTTTATATGAACACATGGACATTAAATTACAGAAAGCACAGAGCTTAGATATGACAAATAATCTCTAACAATTATTTGCTTAGGATAACCCTGAGTGTAACTCACAGATAACACCTCTGTGTGACTCACTGAGATTTGGATTTAAATTGCCCAAAATGTGAGAGAAATATGCTATAGCTGCCTACTCCAAAACTTCTTTTAGTTGGCTCTTGGCTCTGAACTGTATGTCTAAACCCACTGTTATCTTCCATGAAATTTTCACAGCTCAGTTAATCTAAAAATATAAACATTTACTCATTTATGAGGTTCAGAATCAAACCAGTTTCCAAATGTAATCTATGAACACGACAGAGGAAGCAGCACATCTAGAAATGACTGATCAAAGCAAAGAAAGAGCACAGCCTGCCCTTGAATTCACATTCAGATGCTTTACTTGCCTTTAGAAAGGATGCACATGGAAGATGTGAGGTGCAGTGAATGCAGCTTTGGCACTTTCCATCTAACTCATCCACAGTTTGATTTGCACAAATCTGCTTATTTCTTATTAAAAAATGCCAACTTGTTTTCAAAGCCTTTATAGGTAAAATGAGAATAGAAATGTTGTAATCAGCAGAAACTAAGGTATAACTTCTCTGGAAAATAAAGACCTATATCACTTTCTGTCGGGGAATGAAAAATACAGTCAGGGCTGAACTGTAATTATTCCAAAAATATATAGCAATTTCATATGGCAAAGTTCAAAGGAAGTGGTGATTCACTTGTGAAATTGCAAAATTATCCTTAGAAAGGTAAATGCATGTGAATGCATTTCTTTATAAAAATTAATGTACTGTATGAATGGACCTGCTAGTCAGAAAAATAATGATTAGGTGTTATAATAAGACATGCCATCTATTAGCTGATGGATCATTCGAGGTTTATTTGAAGTATTACACCAGCAAACCCTCTAACAAAGCACTTCAGCCTTTCCTGGAACATTCTAATAATGATCAGATAATCTTTTAGGGGGAAAAATTATCTCTTGGAATTGCAAAGAAATTCCATGTCAGCTCAAATCCTGGAAAAACATATATGAAACCAGAAGCACAATATTTACTATTCAAGGAAGCTAAATTAAGAGATACACTGTTCATGTAGTTCTTAAGATGTTTTAGTCTTTCAGTAAGAGTTCTAAGATGGTAGAATACCTGCAGGCAGATTCTTCTGACCAGAGGCTGCCTTGAAACTCATCATCATGCAGTGACCACACACACACAAAAATAAAATAAAGTGGCCAGAGTAAACTATTTATTGTAACTACTGCCATTTTTGAAGAGTCCAGAGCTTTGCCATATAAGCTTTGCCAAACCATGACACAAATATTGCTTCACTGTTTGCTAAAGGACTTACACTGGACAGAGCTTTCCATATTCTTAGAGTAAAAAAACCCCACATTCTGGATGTTAAGAAAGCAAGAAAAGAAATTACCATTGGAAAATAAATATATGCTTTTAAGAGATTAATTATTAGAACCACAGAATGGATTGGATTGAAAGGGACCTCAAAGCCCATCCAGTGCCACCCCCTGCCATGGGCAGGGACACCTCCCACCAGCCCAGGCTGCTCCAAGCCCCATCCAACCTGGCCTGGGACACTCCCAGGGATCCAGGGGCAGCCACAGCTTCTCTGGGCACCCTGTGCCAGGGCCTGCCCACCCTCCCAGGGAACAATTTTTTCTCCAATATCCCATCTATCCCTGCCCTCTGGCAGTGGGAAGCCATTCCCCTTGTCCTGTCCCTCCATTCCTTGTCCAAAGTCCTTCTCCACTCTCCTGGAGTCCCTTTAGGCACCGCAAGGCCACAATAAGGTCTCTCCAGAATGTTCCCTTCTCCAGGCTGAACCTCCTCACCAAATTCCCTCTTTCCATTTATTTGGGTGGGACTGAGTGTTGTATCTGACCTTGTGCTGTGTGTTCCATCAGGATGAAATCCTTATAAACTCCTCCAAACACACCTCAGAGTGGCCCAGTGTTCTGCAACATGCAACACGACTTTTTGATTGACAGAAATATATAAAAACATCTTTATACATGACAGATTCACTTCAGATGGTATTAATAAAGAGTCACAGTAGGATGCAGATTAATTTCATTTTTTTAAAAGTCATATTTAGGCTAGAGAAAATTAACTGCACTTTTTTTTTTTTTCTGAAGGCTCATATCTGAATTAGAGGTAGCAAAGAGAAGGGAAAGCAAGGAACCACCTAATATGGTCTGAACAACACTGAGAAGGAGCAACGTCCACGGAGACATTTTAAGTGAGTTAACCAAAATAGGATTTGAAGTACAGGCAAGAAGTGCTGCATTCAGGGAACCAGAATTTCATATATATCCTAGAAACAAAGAGTAATGCAGCACCATGACAAAGTCCCACTCCTCACAGGAGAAATCAAATGCAGGACCCTGAATGTGCCATCCTGCCCCCGTGACCAAATGTGACAAAGCATTTGGCACCTCAAGTTGACATAAAAGCCCCAGAACCAAGCCCCAGAACCACAGCAGCTCTGATGTTTAGGAATCCTGAAACCACCTGAACTATTAATATTCAGAACTCCTACAGAAAAGCTGTCCTGTCACCTGCCACGGACCAAATGTGAGCCAACAGCTTCTGTGTTTCTGATTAATTGACTGACATCACATCAGCCTTTCTAGGCAAGATTAAAACTCCTTTCACGATCTCTCACTTCGAGGTAAATAAAAATAATTGGGGCATCAAACACACCAGCTAAACTGGAAAAACCCTTCTACAAAAGACGTCATTATTTTTGGTGAAAGTTAAATTTGAAAAAAAGTATTTTAAAATTCACAAATTTATAATATGACTGCAGGAAAAAAAACCCACAAGAATACTTTCTCTGCTTTTTCTTCCTATTTTAGAACATGTGAACTACATGCATGGTAACACTTCCCCCCCCCCCCCAAATACTCTTTTTTTATGATATTCTCCAACGTGTAAGAGGAAAGTAAAATCCTACTGAAAAAAATTAAATGCTTACAAGCTCCAGTTTTTATTTATGTTATATATATTTTACATACCTATGCATATGTATTATACGTATATACATTAATATATCTGAAAGGGGAAGAGAAGTGCATTTTTCAAAATTTGAGCTGTATTTCATCCTGAAGTATGCATGGTTACCTTAATTTTGAGAATTAACTTAGGAAAAATCCAATTTATATAAGCAGATTTAGGATCTTTTTATGCAATTGCCTCCCCTGAAGGCTTTTTTGATGTCTGTCTCTTTGGCTCGAAGCATTACCAGTTACTGTTTCCTGAAAATATTTGGAAGGGGCGATATTATCAAACGCATAGGAGGTAGAAACATTATTTTAAATAAAACCTTATACGAGAGAGGCTAAATCTCTTCAAGATTAGCATCAGGGTGACTTGAGTGTCTGTAGTTGCTGCTTTTCAAAATATGGGCTCCCATGAAACAATAAATGGCCAAGATAACTCTAAATACCTGGACACTTGTCATGCATGAGACATGCCTGAGGTTGAGCTGCCAGTCTCAGATATTTTATTTTTTAATATATTAAGTAATTTCAAAGACTACCACCTCTTTCACAGAGAAGTCTCACATGCTAAATGAGAAATGGCAAGAATTTATTTAAGTGTTGCCAACCCTGTGTCCTTAGCCCCCACACCACACACTCAACCAGGGTGAACAAATCTCCCCCAGTACACACTGGATATCCACACAGAGGAACCGCCTACCCACTCCCCAAACTCCACCCCAGTGGCATAACTGGGACAGCTCCCTGGCCAAAAGAAACTCTAAGTCGTGCACTGGTGGGTAACAATGGGGGAAAGGGGAGTAGGCTAAAAAAAAAATCCCATTTTCCCCTATGGAGTTTATGGCATCACCAACCAAATCACTGGGGTCAGAGGTTTAAGAGACTCAGAAGTTACTGCAGTTCAGTTGCTGTGACTTTTTCAGACAAATATTAATAATATCAATTAATTTTATGCTCACATCCCTGCCCTTGCTATCCCCAATCCCCTCTATTTTTGGTGTGGATTCTTACAAAGAAGGTAACAGTAAGCTCTCTTCCCCTTTCAGAACCACAGTCACTGAGTAAAAACACCCCATATTTTTCAGAATCCACCTATTTGTATTCTATAATAACAAAAATTACTTATTTGTATTCCTATTTGCCATGTAAAAACTAGGGCCACTTTGAGAGAAGAATTTATAGCCCTTGCAAGCAATACCACTGGAAAATGTCATATCATAAGCATGATAGATTATTTTGTTTAAGAGATGATACTGAGAATTATTACTAGTCTGGTAGTTCTATATCCAGCAATACTTCATTTCTTTCAGCACCAATTATAACAGAAATTGAAAAAGCATGGAACATTTCTTTATTCTCAGTGTACAGCTCATGAATCTATATTTATCAAACTTATATTTTGTATTCAGATAGTTTGAATATTTTACAGTATTTATGACACCGCTACAATACCAATTTTTCCATTAAAGAAAAAAAAATTGTCATATTCATATATCTTTGTTATATATTTTCCTAGAGAACAGCTTTTCATTATAGAAAATCATTAATATCAATCTTAAAAATCAGCAGGCAGCTTATCAATTTTCTCACTGATTTCATTCAATTTTAGTAATTCTCAACTAAATCTCAATTAAACCCCATTTCTTCCCATTAATTTAATTACTTGTGGTCTCTATCAATAGCCTTTGTTAATTTCAATTACTTTCAATAAACCTTCAATTAAACCCTTTTACCTCTAATTCATTTCCATAAATTTGTTTCCCTTTAACTCACTTGATGGTTTTAAAATCAATCCCACAGATACAATGCCTGACAGATTATTCTCTTCAAACATCACACACATCAACTCATAGAAAAAGTAAGAAAAAGCATATACATTTTGGTAGACGTTAATGGATTAGAGGTTTTATATCAATGTGACAATTTTCCAATTGCCTATGGAATTTCATTGCGAATACTCTGATAAAACTGAAAACTTCTGTTTTTTCCATCTATTTGGGGACACGGAGGCACCTGTGGCAACCCTTGTGGTGACAATGAGCCATGCTGCTGCTGGGGTGGGGGTGGCACCCTCTGGTGGTGCCCATCGCAACGAGGAAAGGTCATGTGGGAGGGAGGACCGTCCATCTTGTACAGGATCTGGCACAGAATGACACTGGGCTGGGGACACTCAGCCTTGACCAACACAATCCGCTTTTCCTTGCCTTTTCCTCTTCACTGAGTCCCCCCTTTTTGTGTTTGTGGCTCTAACAAAAGTAACATAAATCGCCACACTACCACCACCTGCAATGCCAGCGGGTCATGGTTGCGAGGGTCTCACCACAAGTGCACACCCATTTTATCCCAATCCTGGTGATTCAGTGGATGGGAACTAGCATGCTCGGTTTGCCCTATCCATTTCACCAGGGCTTTCAGGGATGATTTGTCAACAGGGCGGCCACTAGAGTGGATAAAGGTTTTAAAGAGGGAGCATTGCTGGCGTTCAGCTTTAGAAAGGTGGGATCTCCTTGCTAAATCCAGGGGATACCGGGCGCAAGCTCACAGCCACAGACCTACCTCGTCCAGTGGGTCGGCCGACAGCAGGGCGGCCATCGGAGCAGCTGCCCGGTGGGGAATCCTCCACTCGGTCACCCGAGCCCGACCGAGAGCAGAGAGAGCCCCCTGCACGGTGGGACCTCGCTGCTGCTGCTGCCCCACGTTGGGCGCCGATCTGATGAGGTGCCCAACGAGGAGCTTCCACACACGGCACCACAGCCGGTCGAGGGCGAAGGCACAAAAGGCATTTCCTCAAATGGCGCCCGGGTTTTTATAGGGGAATCCAGGGAAGGTTCAGGAACTTGGCCGTGATTGGACAGGGGAAGGGGCAGAATGTGTAACCCGGCAACAGAACAGCCAGTCAGGGGCAAAGGCGGGAAAGTGGACCAATAGGGAAGCAGGTTTTGGGGCAAAGGCGGGAAAACTGTGAGGGAAAAGGAGACAAGGTGGAGGGGAACCGGGGATAGAACAACGAGGGATCCGCCATGTTGGGGAGCAGCCTGAGGGGTGCACGTGGGGAAGTAACCCCAGGGAAAAACATAAAAGAGGGGTGTGACAACTCTCAACAAATAACCGTATAATAGTCCTTAAGATCAGCAAGTGTCCATGAGCTGCCAGAGTCCAGTGTCTTCATTAAACTTCTGCCGAAAACGTTTGAAACTCCACAGTCTCCGTTTTGCCCTCTGTCTCTCCATCTCCCTAAGTCCATTTCTGAAAGTTCCTCTTCCCTGTATCGTAGCTTTCTTGTTCTCCCACAGGCATCAGTGGGTTTCCAGGGGAGCATTGCTGTTCTACTGTCACTGAGTCAACCCTGATCACATTTAATTTGGGAGAGGTCATTACACCTACCCAAACTCAGCTGGAATCTGTATTAGCTAGAACTTACCTACAAATTAAAACAGAATGAAGTAATGCTTTTTGATGACCACCAGCTCAGTCCCTTCAAGACCAGGTTTCCCAGCTAGGTGAGTGGTGTGGGTAGTTGTTTCTGATCCTTCCCTTCTTCCTCTCTCCCTAAAGCTTTTTCAAGCTCCAGGTTGCCCAGTTACACTCTGCTTTAACTCCAGAAACTGTGCAAAGCCTGAGCTGCTCAAGCCAAGACCATCCTCAAACACCAATTAGACAACACTCTGCACCTTAGTTAAGCTCCCACCTCAAAAACCTCAAGCATATTCCACAGTGGAGTCACTTCCTTTCCCCTAGATCAGCCACGCTGCAATTCCAGTGAGAACATCCATATTCCCATCTCCCGTAGGGTACATTCCCTGCTTTCACCAGGCAGTGGATCTTACACTGAGTCTTACAGAATCCCATGAAAACCACCCTAATCTGCCAGAAAAGATCCTGATTCTTAATAAATGTTGCAGAAAGTCCCCATGAAGGTGGGTTTTTATACCCTTTGAGGCACTGAGGAAAATACATACATACAACTGTAGAAAACACAGTAAGCCAATACCCCTAAATGTATTTTTCTTGCAGGAAATACACTTTGAATCCCTATTTTCTTGTGCCTCTGTCAAGTTCCCTTCCCGATCTGAGTATGTCTTTTAAATGTCTGAAAAAGGCTTTCAGATATGTAGAAATATATGAAATGTTCATAAAACTTACATTACTATTACAGAGCAATAATAGAAAAATAAATAAATTGAACTTCGAGGAAAAGCTGTTAATTTTCACAGAAAAAAGTGTATGTTTTAAAGCCATTCTTGTAATAATCTCCCTGATTTCTACTTATTAAAGAGCATTGGAGAAGCATTCCCTCCACCTAAAGTTGCTGATAATTAGACCATCAGGGATTCTTTCCACACTGGTTTGGATCAGGACCTCAGTGCCCTAAGGCCAAACTCCTCCTTGTTGAATGGAGGCAAGTGAAACAAAGCCTGGCTGGTTTTGTTTCTTTAAATAATTTTTAAAGCTGCTTTTTTTCAATATGAGAATTGGGTTTGGTTTCTTTCAACCTCTCAGGGGGTTAGAGTAGAATGATAATCTGACTCAAAGCATTCTGAACCAGAAAAGAAAAAAAAAAAAAAAACAGAAAAAGAAAAAAAATATTCAATAGAGTACGGTCTTCATTCTACAGATTTTCCTCAGTTTAACTAAAAAAGGGAAGAAAATAAGGATAAGAAACACAAAAAAACCAAACCAACCAAAAAAGTCTGGACAGAAAACATTCCTCCAACTTTTAGCATATTTTTATATAATATTCAGCTCTTTCCTCCACTAAAGATCTAACTAGGACTTTCCTCAGGCAGTTATTTGCAGTTTGATTTATGAATCACTTATGGCCAAACTAGAAGAATCTTATGAAAAAAAGAAAACTCAGACTTCTGAAACCTAAACTCAAAGTGGGACTTTTTGCCAGTTACCCCCTCTCTTCTATGATGATCTTCTGAAAGAAGCACAAGGAAATTTTTAACTTCAGTCACCTACAGCTGATAAACTGTCATTTCACTAATGTACTCTTCTATTTTAAACTTCTGCTGAGAAGTAGAGATATAAGAGCTAGATGTTAGGAAATTCCACAGAATAATCACTAATCTGCACAATCTCCACTAATCTTGACTGCTGAGTTATAGCTACAAAGAAAAAAAAAAAATCAAATAATAATGGCTGAAACTCACTACAATTTAAGACCTTAAATGTCCACCTGAAGTTCTCAACACGTCAGGCAATAAACAAATAGAATCAGAAAATCATTCAAAACCATTAAGGTCCCAAAAGCCCTCCCAGCTCACAGAGCCCACCCTGTGCCCAATGCCCACCTTGTCACTGAGTGCCACCCCAGTCCTGCCTTGGGCACCTCCAGGGCTGGGCACTCCAACCCTCCCTGAGCAGCCCCTGCCAAGGCCTGACCACCCTTTCCAGGCACAAATTCCTCCTAATGTCCCCCCTGCCCCTGCCCTGTCCCAGCCTGAGGCCGTTCCCTCTGCTCCTGTCCCTGTTCCCTGGGAGCAGAGC
>JAWWTY010000019.1:3496382-3512484 GCA_035222235.1 Margarornis squamiger | reverse complement strand
CCCAAAGCTTCTCCTCTCCAGGCTGGACAATCCCAGCTCTCCCAGCCTTTCCTCCCAGCAGAGCTGCTCCATCCTCTCACCATCCTGGTGCCTCCTCTGGCCTCTCCAGCAGCTCCATGTTATTACTGAAGCAATTGATGCCCCAGCCCTTCAGGTGAGTCCCATGTGCCACTTCCCATGTGGAAAGCACCAGTTCCACCCATTTTCTCCAGGTTTCTCCAACCCAACCAGTGTGACATCAGCACACCCCCCAGAATTACCAGGGTCACTTGGTAGCACGGAATTCATTCAGCTCCTTCTCTGAACCCTTGGGCTAAATTCCACAGGAAGGAAACTACAGCAACCCAAACTCTTACTTTTGGGTTTTCCTGGTTTGCTGCCATGGATTTCCCTCAGACAAGATTTCTTTTCAGCTGTGAGGAAAACAATGTTTTTCTCTCCTGTACACTGGGCTCCGAAGGGTACAAGAGCAGCACAAACTAATCGCTGTGCTTCTACATGCACAATACAGTGAGTCCCTCGGGTTTTTTTTCCATCTTGAAGGTGGCTTAATAGTTTGAGAACAGAGTCTTATTAATGTAAATGAAGCTCTAATAGCATATTGCATGAAATTCTTTTTATTAAGCATTTCTTTGGAAAACAGCCTACAAACTGGATTAATCCACTGCACTGTATTTCCTGTAAGCACCTAACCAAAGTGACTTTTAAAACAGATTGCTGAGTAAACTTTAAAGTAGCCAATAAAGATACTTCTGCAGTAAAAAAAGTGTTTCATATGTAGTTAATTTCACACTTATTTGCACTGGAAAATTAAATTTTTACTTATCAACATACCACAGAAATACTGGGGGAAACTCTGCTCTGATGTTCTACACAGCATTTTTTGCTTTAGGCCAACTATAATACAATTAATTGACAATTAGGAAGCTGACATTATAATCCTGGTAATATTGTCTAATTCTCCAGTGACACTGTCCACACTGCCAGTCCATTTCATCAAAAAGAATAAAAGCATTCATTGTAACACCTGAGAATGCACCCAAAATCCTGAATTATTTCTTGCAATGGAGTCAAGGAACACTAATCATTCATGTGCTTTTTTAAATGATACCTTAGGCCTGCCTTTCCTGAGCACTCCACGATCACTTTTCAACCATAAGGAAAAGGAAAGCAAGTCTGAGCTGCTGTGACTGACAGTGACACCTCACATTGACTCATTATCTACTTACAATGAGAAGAAAGTGCAAATATTCTGCGGGGAAAAACCCCAAAAATTAATTATCTGTCATTTAAAATAAAATGCTGGGGAGCATTTCTAGACAAACTCTTAAGAGCCTACCTTTATCAGACTGAAAATCAGCTTTGTTTTCAGGGAGATTTCAAATCAAGAGGTATTCCTAATTTGTTTTCAAATTTCAAATGAATTTTGAGCTGTAAGTATTACTGAGAGAGATGTTTTTCTGTTTCTTGTTCTCAGGCTTTTCTCGTAGAACAAGTGCAATATCTAATACATTATAAATGAACTCTCCCTGGCAGAACTTGAGGTTTATCATGTAGATCAATTAAGACTTAGGCAAAGCTGACAATGATGCAAATTTGATTACCTTTTAACAGTCCATCAATAATTTCTTATGCATTTTTCTCCCTAAATATTGAATCAAACATCAACACTTAATCCTGTTACAAGTCTGCCCTAGTGTCTTAAAGAGTGCATCCACTTGAGCCCATAAAATGCTATAGTTACTTTGAATTCCTGGGAAACTGTGTATAGGTAATAGAGCAAAAATTCTGTCCTAGAAAGCAGTACAGAGCCACTGGCTGAACTCACAAGGTCTGTGAGGCAGAGTTGATTTTCCACACAGCAGAGAAATAGTCTCAGATTTCCAACAATGGCTTCTTACCCTTGCCTGCCAAGATTCTCCTACCTCTGCGAGCATCTTGAAATTCCATTATAAATCTTCATGCTCTGTACTGTAAGGAAACAATAAACACCTGAGCACCTACAAGGAGCAGCTGATGAGGGAATGGCTGGTGTTGGGTCAGGTTGGACCTCAGCAAAAGGTCCTTCCCCCAGAGGGTGGTGGGCACTGACCAGGCTCCCCAGGGCAGTGGGCACAGCCCCAAGGCTGCCAGAGCTCCAGGAGGGTTTGGACAATGGGACAGGGTGGGATTGTTGGGGTGTCTGGGCAAGGCCAGGAGTTGGACTGGATGGTCCTTGTGGGTCCCTTCCAGGTCAGGATATTCTGTAATTCTATGATTTAGCACAAAGCTGAAATTAACAGCAAGTACATAAATCAATTAGTGATCTACTCCTAACACAACAGCTGAAGTTTTCAGCCCATTTAAACAGGCATGAGCCAATCTCACTGGTAAATAAATCCATCCTGCTCTCCTTGATCCCTTCACTCCTGCTGTTTGCCAGGAGAGTTTCTACCATTCCATGGTGGACAGGGTCTTGTAGGTTCAGATTCCAAAATGACATTTTCAGACCTTGTTTTCCCAGAAATCATCAATTTTTTCACAACATTTGCAACAGGCCTTCCCCCAGTATGTGGGATACAGTGGCTGTGATGCCTTCATGGAAAAGATCCCCACGTTCACTTAATCCTAAAACACAAGGAAATAAATCCTTTTTTCTGACAAGTTACCAGTTTAAGTCCGTTGTTCCTTAAAGTTTCAGGAAAACAAGTTAAAGACAGACTTTTTTCCTACATTCTCCACTTTTAATGAGCAAGCATTAAAAAGTAACAAGATTTATCAAAAGTTTCCCAGCATTTTACAAGCAGCATACAGCACTCATGTAAACAGGGAGTATAAATACTGCCTGACTCATTCTCTCTACTGGTTAATCAGGAAGTCAAACCCCTATTTGGTATATAAGTAAAACTCCCTGCCTTCCCTTGATGCCAAATGATACAATAAAAACGCAGCCTGGAGGAGCCCTCTCAGACTGAAAAGGCTTGGAAGATGTGAGCAGTGCAGGTGCAAGATGCTCAAGGCAAACTGTTGCAGGGAGGCAGCTTGGTGTTCCCTCATTGAGTAACACTTGGAAATGGAGCTGATGGATTGCTTGGGGGATGTACTTCTCTATATTTCTAAAGGCCCTGTTGCTCAGGAGTAGGAAACATGGAAGAACTATGAAAGGTTATCAATTAACAGTAATTAACATGCACATTGTAACCACTTCATTGCTCACTCTTGTAACGGTACTTAATGACTCCAGTGCCGTGTTTCTGTTTCCACCAGAGTTATTAGTTAGAGTAGATCGTTTTACTTGATATTTTTTTGCTTGATTTTCATTGTTTCACACTGAAACAATTAGAAATTTTTATTTAAAAATATATAAAAGAATCCTTAATGTTGAAGTTCAAGCATAAGTAAATCAGAAGTGGCTGGTGATTTCAAGTTTAAGCAGAAGTGCAGCAAGTGATGCCTAATAGTTTCTGACCTCAAATAGGGAGAGATCTGTAGGCGAAAGACAGTTTAAATATAAATAATTACTAATATTTACAATGCAAATCAAAAGTACCGTGATTGTCATATTTACAATCATCCTTACGGAGCTGGCTGTCACGAATGCAAACACCCATGTCTCACCAGACTTAATTTCTCATCTCAAAGTGTCAGATGCTTTTCTTTTTAATACATTTTTATTTTTCTGTTTAACATACTCTTCCCCTATTAAAAGCGGTAGCTAATTAGCTAGAGGCTAATAAGAGCACAACAAAACTAAGGTGCCAGATAACACTTCTTTTGTTGGAAGGCACTGCTGTGGCCCCACAGTAATTTTCAGTGTGCTTTCTCTGCAGGAGATAAGCTGGAGAAGGCCTGCCCTTTGTGCCCGTGTCTGTGTGCACATACACTGCCCAGCCAGGGAGCAGAGGGGAACAAAACACCCCTTCAGCTCTAACCCAAAGCACGAAGATAATGATATTCTAAAGATCTTTCACTGTGTAAGGCAGTCTGAGATTTCATAAAAGGATCCAAAGACCACAGAAAGCTGCTGCTTTTTCTCTGCAAGACCATCCTCCTTTTAAAAAATTTCTCTTCTGTCCACGTTTCACATTTTACCAATTATGTGCATTATTCAAATATCTGCTGGTCCCACTTGTGATCAGCTCCTCATGCTCCTAGACATTGAACTCCACAGTTCTGAACTTCTAGGTCCTTGAGTGCTTTTGAAAAATTCCCCTTGCCCCATTTAGATTAAAATCAATTACTGGATAATTCCTAGCCATAAAAGAAAATTCGAACAATTGTTTTACCCATTCCTAATCTCAACTAAAATATTATTTTATTTTTTTTTTAATTTCCATCATTTATTCTACGAAAATAATAAATTCCATAGTGGCTAAATAGATGTGCACACGGGGAGATCTGTGGCAACAATTTCATCAAGGCTATACAATCATCCCAAACCCTTGTGCAGTGTCCACTAAGAGCAGAGGCAAACTTTGTTAGGATCTCAGTCCAACAATGCAGCTGAGATCACACTGAGCCCTTGAAGGAACAGAACCATTGCCCACACACCCAGAGGGGTTGGAACAGGTAATAGGAGTGTGGGTAGATGTTGCATTTGAGGTTCAGATTCCCATGGAATGACTTCCATTTCCTTGCACTAAGAAATACCCTGTGGCTCAGAAAAACCATCTTCCTCAGTTACATCTAAAAGTCAAGGAAGCTTCATGTAATTTGCAGCAATAAGACAAAACCCAAAGTGTGTATAAACAATACTAACAGTAACAAAGAGGGGTTGGGAACTAGGCTTAGAGTGGCATGGAATTCAAACTCAGCAAAGTAATGGCTGTGAGAAAGTAGAAATCCTTTGAAGAATTTCATCTCGTTCTAACAAATGCAGGTATGATAGGAACACTAAAGAAACTGTGTATTTTTTGTATTTTAGAATACTTGAGATCTCTAACAGCCTAGGCTGACCAGGGAACAAATCCTCTACCATTTTTTAAAGTGCATTTCTAAGCAATTTATTCTTATTACTTAATTTATTAACATTACAGTACCAGCTAAACCCCCTGATTAAGGACCAAGAGCAAGAAGTAGAAGACATCAATTGCACATCACTCTGAAGACAAACAACTGCCTTTTGTGCTAGATATACTGTGTGTGTGCAAAGAAACAATAAGTTTTGCTTCAAAGCAGTATTTTTTAGTGTGTTTCCCGTCTTTTTACTTAAAACTTAAAGGGAGGACTTCACAAAACTCTTCATGCAGCCAGGAGGGGGTGTCTAAAAGGCTAATATTGACAACTTTCAGCCCTAACAAGAAATTCAGCAAGTGTTTCAATTCAGCCTCTGCACAGAAGCTAGAAATATCCCAAATAAATTAGGAGAGAAAACCTCCTCCTTTACCTTTTCTCTATCAGCTAACCATTGGTACCACTCACAGTTTGCCTTTTGGAGCCAGCTGCCCTAAATTATAACAAAATACCAGCTCTTCTACACTTCTCTAACTGTGCTTTATAGTCAACTACAAGCAAAGTCCCATATTTCTTAAGGGATAAAGGTACTTGTTTAGGCATTATGGAAAGTAATACCTAGTTTTTGGATCCCAGGGGATAGGGAGGATAAATCCTGATCTGCTCCACTCTGTCAAAGTTGAGATGTTCCAAAATATAACATGCCCAAAGAGCTTTAGTGTAAAAAAGACAGAGCACTAGCAGGATGCCTTCGGGATGAGACTTTACAAGAGTTTAGGATTGCAGCTTCCACAGCCTAAATTCAGTGAAGTACCACTTTGGAGGAATAAATCCTTTCCTTGACAAACAATGATTGTGTGTTCTTAAAATTCAAGAGGGGATGCTGTGCTGTGCTATAAACTCTTGCACAAGGTTCTGAAGAATTTGGAAGCCTTTACCTTGTGATATATGGGATAATAAACTCCATAGGTTATCTAGAATGTATTCCCAGCCTAGCACCAAGGGCTTCTGATGCAAATACACCTTTAGGATGCCTTCCTGCAGCATAGAGAGTTACCAATAACTACTTGGTTCACTACGTTTTTGAGGGTTAGGGTTTCCCCAGCCACTGTTCTTCAGTACAGCTATACCATTCTTTACTGAATTAAACCATGAGATATAATGATAAAAAAAGGAGAAAGCAAAATCACAAAATAGTAAAACACAGGAAAGTAAGCAGTGTGTGCACTGAAGTCAGAGACATACTCTTGGCCACACCAAAAACAACTGTGAAGTTTCTCAAGGTATTGCTTTCACTGTGAGGGGTGTTATTTTCATCAAGTCATTCCCACATCCAGTGCTGTTTGCCTTTTGCCCTGCAGTCTCAGTGCACAAGTATTGCCATAACACACATTATACCTTACACAATGGCTGCAAACAAATCTTCAAGGAGTGCAAAACTCAAGGTATGAATAAAATAATTTCAAACATTCACAGAGACCCTAATGATGCCTACCTGTGATTCATACAGCCAGAAGATAAAGATTTTGCAATGAAAGTTTTGATGAGTCTAATGAATGCCTTAAACAATTCTGACTTACCTACCCAATGCAGTGTAAAAATAAAACATCAGCAAAGAAAACCACCACCATGTCCAAAAAAAGAGAAGGCAACTCACACTGGAATGAAACAATGACCCATTTTATCTGTTTGCACTAAGGGACTCTCGAGCTGATTTCCAGGAGCAAGGTATGGGGCAGGTAACCTATGGAAGCATCAGTTAATGTATCAGTAAAAACACATTGAGGGTTAGAAATTACTGGAGAAGAGGAGCAGAACAGAATAAACAGAAGCACACCACGTCAGTGTAAAGCCAGGGTGACCTTATGTTGGAGCTGCAGTTCTGGCCCCAACCCAAAAAGGCAACGTGGGAATTGAAAAGTCACTGGGACAAACTGGTTTTGGACAAAAAGTTTTTTGACTGCCAAGTTTTCTTCAGCCTGAAAACAATATGACAGTGGTGTGGCATAAAATCCTGAGCAGAACAGAGAGGCTGATGAGGCTCCAACTGACCACTGTCTCATTAACAGAAATATAGAGATGTCATATGCCAATGTTAATATTTAGTCAAGAGAAACTAAGCTGACAATGATGTTAAGTTAAATAAAAAAAATAAACTCTAGCAAAGATTATTGCAGATCTTTTATTGCCAAATGTTTGGATCTCAGTTGCTCTCAACAATTCAAAGAGCACTCATAGCTTGAACTGTTTTCATGTTTAATTGCACTAAGATGAATGCAACTCGTTCTGTTTTGTGTTCCTTACTGATGCCTGCAAAGCACTCGGTGTGGCATCATGCCTTGATATCTACTGGAATGCTGAAGACAGCTCAAAAATCTAATTTACCTCTTCATATGTTCTCCATTAAAAGCACAAGATACACACTGACTGTTTCTTAACATTTAAATAGCCAAAGGTGGAGGGATTATTTTTTCTAAAACTATGAAATTCTCAGACTAATCTAGAATTCTGCTCAGAGTCTCACAAGTGCTCCAGTTAGTGAAATTAATGAGTTATTGCTCACCAACTGAGGTCATGTAAAACATACAGCACTGTGTGCACTCCATGCTGTGAATGGAGGTGATTTACTTGGAGCTGCCATGAAAACCAAGTGCACTTTCCCTGGAAAATAAAACACTTTCCTAAAGCAGCTTTAGGTATTATCCATTCCTTGGGCATGTGTCTCGTGAAAGAATTAAAATGTTGTATTTTCCAAAGGATTCAAAGAGATCAACACAATTGGTTGCCATTACATTTTCACTCAACCTATTTCAGATAAAAGAAAATTATCTGTTTCATGAAGTTTAATGAGATGATCCAGACCTGGAACATCACCCCATTCCCTCTCCGCAGCCCAAATTCTGGCACTAGAGCTTGGCAGGAGGAAAATTTTTGGAAATGAGATTTCTATTTAGCATTTTTATTGTAAAAAGAATATTACAGCTTCCATAGTACTAATGTAATCCTTAGTCAGAATTTCAGAATCCTTGGGCTTACCTGAAAGACATATTTTAGGCTGGTTCTCTATACCAAACTTCAAAAAAGCAAATTTATTTCTGCACGTGACACATCGCTGCAAGTACAAGGTGTATTTGGAGATAAAAACTTGGCAATCAAATTCAACTGTGCTAAGAAAAATATTAAAAACTATTAATAATTTATATCTCCATAAAAATAAAGCTATCCTGCAGAGTGATAACTGCCCGATGTTTCTCTCCCACCTGCCCTTTTAGGCAGTAGAAAATATGTTTTTATTTAAGACTTGCTGAATAAATGCGAAGAGAATATTACTATAATTTCAGTTTTGAAAATGCCACAAGTTCTAATACCCATACAGGTTGTCATACTTTGAGACAGAACATACATTTTTTCAGTAGTAAAATAACAACTCTCAGGTTTATAGAAAGCAAAATAAATGGCTAACAAATTAATTGCAATATTATTTTCAATTAAACTGTAATCCTAAGAGATGATATGAAAGGGGGGAGGTAGGGGTAACACAAATAAACCCCCAAACGCCCATTCTGTGCAGAGAGGAAGCTGAAATAAACTTCAATGAAGTTAAAATGAAAGACCAGTTTTACTTGAATTAATAAAAGGAGAAATGCCTCTCAACAAAGAAGCTGTGCCTTCATAAACTCCTCCATATCAGCACACTTAAATTTTATTTGATCCCTAAATCTACGTACTTGCAGAAATGTTTTCTGCGGCTCGGTTACAGTGCAAAGGAAGATTATATTGCCATTGAGTTCATTTGCTCACTATATAATGCCAAGCTGAGTTGCAGCGTGTGGCAGATTTATGTCTATATGCTTCGGAAAATCAGGAAATAGGAGGCATTTCAATCTACACTCTATGGCAAGAGCTCAAAAAGAGTTTCAGAAACTCGGTATGTTACAACCCAGAGGAGGATTCAACTTCTTCCAAGCCTTGTCTAACCCCCACGGGCAGGTTTCCAGCAACAATTTTAAGGTACAATGCAAAGTGCACTGTGTTCCCCTCTGAAAAGCAAATACCTGCTCTGTGATGCCCAACTGCAGCTCCTGGTAAATGAAACCAAAACAGGGGCGGATTTACTGTGAAGACACTTGTGACAGCTTCAATTGATAGTTTGCTACTGTGAAGCACCTGACATTTACAATTAATTACTATGTATTTCAGGGTTTTCCAGCCTATGGTTACCACAAAGACGCTGTGTACTTTACAATTGTAAAGAAATCAATTTTTCAAATCCAACTCCTGTGTGATGTTTAGTGTGGTCCTGCAGCTGCACGTGTCGAAACCAAGGACACAACGGGGGTTTGGTGATGTCCATGACACAAATTGGCAGCCTCTGTCCACGTCATAAAGAGGAAGGTCTCAGCATCACACCTAGCACTGAACAGCCTTGCTGGCAATCTAAGCAGAAAACTGGAGGTTGAAAGGAAAATACTGTTTTAATGTTCTCTTGAGATTTCCTGTGGATCAGAGTTTTGAAGCTTTCATTGGCAGCACTGAGAGCAACAGATTTGCATCATTAGAAGTGTTCAAGGTCAGCCTGGACAGGTCTTGGAGCAACCTGGTCTACTGGAAGATGCCCTTGTCCCTGGCAAGAGGTTTGGACTAGATAATCTTTAAAGGTCCCTTCCAACCCAAGCCATTCTATGATTTAAAAAAGGCAATTCAATTTTCACATTCAGATTGTGTTCAGTGAAATGTTTGAGGAAAAAAGTCCAGATTTAAGTGGGTCCTTCTAACATCAGTTTTAAATCACTTTTTTTATTTTTTTTTATGCCACCAAAAAGTTCTGTACTTTACTTATTTTACAGACTG
The DNA here is from genome assembly GCA_035222235.1 of Margarornis squamiger. Lineage (NCBI taxonomy): Eukaryota > Metazoa > Chordata > Aves > Passeriformes > Furnariidae > Margarornis > Margarornis squamiger. Next base: position 3,502,701 of record JAWWTY010000019.1, on the reverse strand, counting down.
TGATTTTGATTATGCAGGAAAGATGTGGGAACCACCATGTCCCTGAAATAAGGACATGCACATCATCAGCATCTACCAGGATGGTGGCAGAGCCATAGAACGGTTTGGGCTGAAAGGGACTTTAAAGATCATTTGGTTCTGTTTCATGCAGACCTGAAGGGCAGGGTGGTGTTACCCTGCAGGTGTGGGACACATTCTGCAGGTCTGGCTGCCAAGGGACTGGGTGAGGCTTTATAAAAGTAATTTCTGTGTTCAATCATTTTGAAAGGTGTAGGGGGCTAATTTGGATTTTAAAAAGTGACTTTTAATTAATATTGGAAATGTTTTCTCAGTAACAAAAGCCACAAGAAAGGAAAATTAATGTGCAATATTGGACAAAAAAAAAGTTAAACTCAAACACTTTATAATCCCATGGATTAAGACTGGAGAAATTGCCAAGACTGGTTTAGACTAAGCTGTATTAAAATGCAGAGTAGCAGATCTTGAAAGGGCATCACACAAATCACCACAGAATTGTGGAATATCCTGAGCTGGAAGGGACCCACAAGGGTCATCCAGTCCAACTCTTGGCCCTGCACAGACACACCAACAATCCCACCCTGTCCCTGTCCCATCATCCAAACCCTCCTGGAGCTCTGGCAGCCTTGGGGCTGTGCCCACTGCCCTGGGGAGCCTGGTCAGTGCCCACCACCCTCTGGGGAAAGGAGCTTCTCCTGAGATCCAACCTAATCCTGCCCTGACACAGCCCCAGCCATTCCCTGGGTGCTGTCCCTGTCACACAGAGCAGAGATGGAGCTGCCCCCCGTGAGAAGCTGCAGATCCCCATGAAATCTGCCCTCAGTTTCCCAAGGGACCCTCTGTTCTCCTCACTGTCTGCAACCAGCAATCATATGAACAAAGCCAAGACCAAACTGAAGCACTGATTTGGCAGGGAGATCCCCTCAACACAAAGGTTAAAACAAGATATAATGACACAACAGAGACTTGTTTCCCTGTATGGACAGCAGCGTCCTGCAAGGAAGTGGAAGACCATTTTTCTTCTCCAGGGTTGTCTCAGACATTGCATTAGCCTTCCAAAGGAATAAATGCAACTAGAGATTTCTGAATATTTACACCTGAAGAGAAACCAACCTTGAAAGCCTAAGCCCTGCAGAGCAGTTAATGTGTAGGACTGTGTGTACAGCAGTACCTGCAGTATCCTGTGGTTATCACTGCAGTCCTGAGACAACCAGAGTGGTCCTGTTCCCCCCTCCATTCTTCAAACAAAAAGCTTGTCAATGGCTCATTCTCAGCACTGCCAAAGGCCAAACAGCTCCATTTTGCACAAGGTACAGTTAGACTAAAGTTATATCTGACTTAAGCAAATCTGTCATTTTTTCAAAAAAAACCTCTACATAAAAGCAAAATCAAGTGCCATTCCTCAAGATGATGCACTTCACCTGTGCATCTTCAGTTCTTGACTGCATCTGTTTCCATACACTGTCATCAAAGTACCAAAAAAGGAGATATAGATATATATACATATAAAACTCTAAAGTAGTATTTCTTATCATGTTCAAGCAGTTCACTTGTTTCTTAGTGCCTTGCTTTTTTTTCCTCATTTCTCCTGTGGTGTTGGCTTTTTTTTTTCCTTCCTCCTCCTTTTAACATTTTAAAATAAATGAAAAGAAAATAACAATCCCAAAAAACTCACGCCAGTTGGCAGGGAAATTAAAAATCACAGATTCAAAAGTACTTTCCTAGTTCATGAAAACATCTCTAATGAGACAGATGAAAATATGAATTGCTCCTAATGAGCTCAAAATTGCACATATTTCCCTTAGTTTAATTTTGTAAGCCTTCATAGATATTTTGTGTTATGCTTTATTATAAAACAAGAAGTGGCCACAAGGCTGTGATAACCAATTTCTGAGATTAAAGTACTCAACTTGAATGGTTTCATTAACTTCTAAGTCATGAGTCAGAGTTAGCATAAAATACAAATCCTTTGCTATTCATAGAGAGTCCTACTCTCCCGTGACTCCCACCATTTGGAAGGCATTTGCACCTGAGAAGAATAACACTTATTCCTTGCCAATGCTGTACTCACTTGCACAGCCAGGAAAGGGGAATCTGCAGCAGAACTGAGGCAAATAATGCCCTGACAAGGGTTGGGTCTGTGCTGTGGATCTCTGCTGGGCCAGAGCAGCACTGGTGCAGCTCCTGGGGCACCTCCTCTGCACTGGCCACTAATACATCCTAACCACTTCTGCAACAGGATGAATGAGCCAGTGCAAATGCTTTATCCCGCTTTTATGAAGAGATTTTAGGATGGCCAGGAATGCAGGAGGATTATGGAATTTTATATAAAGCTATTGAAATTATCAAATACATGATAGTGTATTAGTTCCAGCCTAAAAGTGACTGACTCTCATGTAGTGGAGGTGGCAGAGGGGAGGACAAGGTGACAACAACAGAAAAGGGAGGGGATAGAAAAACAAAGAGCCCATGCAGACCTTGGCCAGCCGTGTGTGCTGCCACCTGTAACATTCTCAAACATGGGACTCAACCATTTCTGAGGACCCTGTATAAATGTCAGAACAAGCCTGGGAACTTTGTATGAGCTTTTGCTGCAGAAGGGGATAAAATATGATCCATCACCTGCCCCAAACCACAGAATAGTTCTGGTGTGCTCAAGAAAAGAGAGTATACAGGCCATGTGTTGATTGCAAAGACACACAAATGTGACTAGAAGTGCCCAGAACAAGAACACTGAGAGCACCTGCAACAGCAATTCAGAAACAACACCAGAGGTCGAACAGACTGATGACCAGTGAGACATTCCCTATCTGTTCTACAACCACAGGACACTCAGGGCAGCAAGAATAGACTAAAATGACTTGGAGGGGGAGGAAGGAGAAGGCATCCACAACCCATGACACTGCAACATGACTACCCATCACAGGGATGGAACCACTGCTGGGAGTGGGACGGCCTGTTCAATTCCCCAGGAGCTGGGACCACTTCTCTGACCTCTGGAGCACTCAGGAAGCAGAGAATAACCCAGGAACCGTGAGTCAGGAGCACACATGGCACAGCTGGATCCACCACACTGACCCACCCAACTTCTCTCTCCCCTGGCCTGCATCATTGTTCCTCCCTTCTAGGGAGATGACAAAAGGAACCACTCTGACAGCCAGCCCAGCTTCCAGATGGACCACACTCTCTCTCCTACAGGAAAGGGAAATCATGCATTTAGTAAAATGGCACATATCTGTAAGGAAAGGGTTTTGGTTTCCAAATCCATTCAGTCTTCACACTCATTTGGTGTTAACCCACAGCTTTGAAGCATCACTGCTTTAGCAAGTACCTAAACCTTAACACTGTGATGCAGCAAAGAACTTCATTTTCTCACTGGAACAGTTTCCACTGAAACACTTTGAGGTGCTGACTGTATTGCACCAGAAAAGAGTGCCATAACGTGGTGCTCACAGATCAGTGTCTATGCAATTGCACAGTGCAGTACAGAATCACATTCAGCACCACAAAAGAAAGAAGAAAATACTAAATACTACTAAATATCAGAACATCCTCAAGTTTGTCCTGCAAATACCTAAGGGAACTGAGAAGAGAGGAGAAAAATAAAAAGGAAGAATGAACATTTGCAATAAATTTCCTAAAGCTTTGAAGAAGTCTGTGTATTTGTTAAACCTATTTCAGAAAAGAACATTTAGGCCAGGTTGGACAGGGTAGGGAGGGTTGGTAGGGTAAAGTGGGTTGGAATAAGATGACCCTTAAGGTCCCTTCCAACCCACACCATTCTGTGATTCCAGACCTTCCCCTAACCACTGCTGTTTGCTTCCACTCCCTCCCTCCATTCTGGGAACTGAAATAAGCTTCCCTAGACCCATGACATATCAGAGGACTATTTACTTTCAGGATCAGGAACTTCTGTTTCTGTTTGTGATACCACCATTGCTACCCAGCCCAGGCACAGTTGCTTTCTGCTTCCTCTCCTCCCTACACTTGTAAGATCCATCCATTTTTGACCCTGAGTCTGACCTCAAAGAGTTATGACTTAAGCAGAAGGGGAAGAAAAGTACTTTGGAGGCAACTTTTAGCAGGTCAAGAAACAGCATAACCTTGGCACCCAGGTCAGATGGACCCAACTAAATCATCTCCACACCACCTTGGTCACAGTGTCCAGCTCACAAATTGAGAAGAGTGACCTCTGTCCTTTCATTTTTGGCACCACATTTGTTCTTTCCATTAATAATTTTCTTATAAAAACACCATTTCCTTACTTAGTTTTGCTTAGCATTAACAAAGGGACATTAAATATATGAAAAAGCATTTAAAAATAATTAACTTAATCCAATTGCTTTTTGCTGCAGGAATGGGACTCACTGAGGTGGTCCTTTTCTACCCCTGGTTTTCAGGTTGGTCTTTCTAGGAGCATATCCCTAACGTGGGTATTTTAAAGTTCTGTTTATGTCCTTTGGAATACACACACACACAAAGGAAAAAGCACACACAGAAAATCTCATTTGAAAACTGGTCTTGGCAAATATTTGTGGGTTTCCACAGATCTCCATGGAGTCTTGACTGAACATCAGTCAAACAGATACCATGTTTGATCTCCAAGAACATGAGTTTATATCTTGTATGTTCAGTGAGAAAAGCCTTCATGCTCTGTCTCTGAAAGCTTGAAGGTACTCTGAAATCTACTTATAAAGTATATATTTTTTAAAAAGACAGTGTTGTATTTCCTACAGTAAGAGAACAAGGTAGGGATGGGAAGAAAATCAATCACAAGTTTCTGTGCTTTCTTCTGCTAGATAAAACTAATCATTTAGGCAAAAAAAAAGTACAAGCTTATATGGATTCCAAACTCTCCCAACTTCATTAAAATGGTTTTGAAAGAAATCTGCTTACAGTGAAAGAAGCAGCCTAGGACAATATGCATATGGTTTCTTTTTTAAGACCAGTTATATTTTTTAATTGGTTTCAGAAGATGCCTGACTATTGAATCCTATAGAATGTGTGTGTGGCCTTTAAAAATCCTTGTACATGAGAACTGCTGGCAGAACAATTAGCATTTAAAAGCTAGAATGACCTTAAATCTGTGCATCACTGTGATTAGTTTGGACTTTAATATCAAGTACAGAACCAAAAGATATCTTAGTTGCCAAGCTAAAGAGCTCCCAGCACCACGAGAAGGACATTGGGTACAGGGTAAAGCATGTGCAATGAAACATAAAGGACAAACGTGTATGATCAGGTTTGATTTGTGTAGATTTAGCAGCCAAGCACAAGGGTCTTCCTGGGCAGGGAGCATGGCAAAGCAAGGGAACAAATCTTCTGGTCCTGGGAGAACGTGGATGTGCTACATGGGAGAGCTGGCCTAAATTATTTATCCCTGTAATGAATTTCACGTTGCAGGAGGTAATAAACTGGGCATAAATTTTGTTCCCAAAATCACTGGATAATATCAAGTGTCTAACTGTACTGGGAATGTGACATCAGCTACACAAACTAGATGGAACACTTCACTTTATGGATATCTGATATAAATAAATGTGTTATGATTAGTATATGAGGTGCCATTTCATTTTAAATATAATTTGCATATATTGCTTGCAATTATACTAATTTGTACACTATTGCCCCATTCTGAAAATGAGATGACTTTTTATATCCCCAGAAATTACGGCACTGGCTTGGGGTTGGGAGTAGCTGTGTGTTACAGCTACCAAAAACAACGATTCTTAAGTCAAAAGCCAAATATTTATATTGGCTGAGTTTGCAATTAAAGCAGAACGATGAATTCAAGTGTCCCCTATTTGCAGGTTATTTTTTAGAAAAACTTAAATAACTTCATTCAGTTTTTGTTCCAGCTCTCATTCGCATATTCCAAACTACAGAAAAAAAATCATAAAATGTCCATTTATTTCTATGCAGAATACCATAATTTTATTACATTGTAATAAATATAATTGAGTTAAATCCTAAAAATTATTCTGAATATAAATGGTATTCTAAATATCAATTATGAATAATTTGTTTTCATTTCCTCAAAGACAACACTACATAACCAAGTACTCAATACCTTAATTACAACTGATATTAGCAACACTGCAGTAGCAGCATTTGGAAAACCTATTGATGGCCCAAAATCTCACAGTACACTGGTCATTGCACAAAGGAAAACATCACAGAATGGTTTGAGTTTGGAGGGACCTCATAGCTCATCTCATTCCAACCACCTCCCACCAGCCCAGGGTGCTCCAAGCCCCATCCAACCTGGCCTTGGACACTCCCAGGGATCCAGGGGCAGCCA
>JAWWTY010000019.1:3476344-3489036 GCA_035222235.1 Margarornis squamiger | reverse complement strand
TGCCAGGGCCTGCCCACCCTCCCAGGGAAGGATTCCTTCCCAATATCCCATCTAGCCCTGCCCTCTGGCAGTGGGAATCCATTCCCCTTGTCCTGTTGATGCCTAAATTCCTGCAAAAATCCTACAAAAAAGCCCCCCCCAAATACACTAAAATCCTTAGGCATCAGTGTCAATACAGTCCCTGGTGTATCAGCCTGTGTTTGGTGCTGGAATGCTCTGTATGGTGGGTTGGAGGTGAGGAACAACACAACGACTGGATGCAGTTTGTCTTTGGTGCATCTCTCTTGACTAAGCAAAAGTCCATCTAAACAAAGAAACTCCTCAGTCAGAGGCAGAAGTTTCAAAGCTGTGCTTTGGAGAAAGTCTGATAAATTTTTCATAAATGGCATGAACACAACAACTTTTACAACAACCGATGTGATTCTGCATCATCTCCTCAAATCAAGAGACAGTGCATTTCCACAGTGAAGTGGCAAACACGACCCTGGCAGGCTCTCCACGTAACCAGCAGCACCAAATGCACCTGAGTAACTCCCTCTTTTCAAACCTTTCAAATGATTTATACCCTGGAGTGAATTTTTACTCTGTGATTGTGTTCTCTTTTTTTTTTTTTAATTTATCTTCTACCTACCACACTTTATGAGCTTATCACATGCATAAATCTCCCAAACTCACACATTTTAAGATCCACAATACCATAGGAAATCAATCAAAGTCACAGGTCATCAGAAACTCTTAGAAATTGTGAGTGTACTAAAGCCTGAGGATCCACAGTCCTCAAGAGGAACAAAACTCAAAGATGTTTTTTACAAGGTGGATCTTCATTTAGGCACGATTAGAATGGTTTTCCTTCCTTCTCCTGTTAATTATCTGAATTTCTCCAAAGCCCACGGCTGCATTCCCCCTGAGCAGACAGCCACAACTATCAATATGCCATCTACACTCCTCACCAGAAGTCCTATAAAGCGATAAAGACTCTCTCAGGAAAGATAGCTGGGTTTTCTCAGGTATGGAGAAGAGAAAATTGGCTGGATTTTGCCTGATTTAATTTCCACTTACACATTTTTCATTTTGTTTATCAAGATCCAACATGCCTTTTGAAGCAAGTTTGTTATTATTACACAACTGGATTACTGAGATGCTTCATCTCGCATTCAGACTGCTTGGTGTGGGCTCTGCTCTGGATGACACGAGGACAGAATTCAGTCACTGCACAGACCATCCAACATCTGCTCAGAGCCCTCGTGACTTAAACACCACCTCACTTCTTCATTTTAAATGAGGTATTTCATTAGAACATCTCATAGACCCCTTTTTACATCTTGTAACAAGTGCACACAGAAAACAAGCAGTTGCATTACCCACTTCAGTATTGACAAAATTAAGTGGATTACAGCCAGCAAACCTGCAATCTTTAGTTCTGAAATAGCTGAAAATTGTCAGGGAGAGGATCAGCATTGAGCAGAGAAATCTCTAAACATAGCTTCATCCTTATGCAATAACCTGGATTGCAAAGCTCAAAGGGTATAGACAAGTTTAGGTACTGCCAAGATCGAATTCAACCAAACCAAAGCCCAAAGACCCCCAGCAAACATTCTCTACTGGCTTCAAAGGCTTTTCATAAAGACATCTGAGAGCAAGAGGTCCAAGTGCTGCAAATGCAGAACACAAGTTCACGTGCATGTATTCATTAGTAGAAGGTTACAGCGGGACATTTCAGTAGAAAACCACATTAATAATATGACTAGAGGGGAAATCATTTAGCTGTAGGTTGCAATGGTGATGAAGAGAGGTTGCCATGAACTCGAAAATATTACCTCAAATTACAATGCTGCATTGAAGGTCAATTGTTCATTTAGTAAAAAGCTAATTATGTTTACCTCATAAACAAGTGGAGTTATAAAGCAATGAAAAGAAGGTTTTAGAATTGAGTTCATAAATTGATTGATCAGCTGTCAATTCTGTAGGACTGGTTGCTTTAGAAACCCAACCCAAGTGAAGGCAAGCTGCTTGCAGAACCTCTTGCCCCTTTACTGCATTACGAGTGTTTACACAGAAATCCAATCAAAAGCCATGAGCTGAGGTTACCAAATACCCTACAAGATGAGAAAAAGCCACTTGCCATCGCCACCAAATTTACAATCACACTGTTTCAACTGGCTCACTTGATAATATTTACTGTGTAAGCCACACTTCAGTCAATTACAGAGGACAGGCACACAGGCAGAGCTTTGGGAGGGAGGTACCACACAAGTGCTTCCAGCAAAGCAAAGTTTGTGGATTTAAACAGCCATTCTCAGAGTTTTCCACAGTTACAGATCCCAAAATTGCCGTTTTGGAAAGACACAACAAACTCGTTTTGGGGACACGAGATAATGACAGACCTGAAACAGAGCTTTACAACAAGCAAAGTAAAAAGAAACCAAATAGAACCCCCAGATCCCATCAAAACATTCCAAAGTAAGTATTTCCCACAAGACCCAAAATGTCAGAGGTAACACATGAACTCTTTGCCTCATGCAAATGCTGACAATAATCTTTGCTGCTATCAGAACCCAAAGTCCACACCATACCCTTTCCAAAAGGGGAAAGGCTGAGCTGACATAAAGCTGTCCCAAAAGACAGCCTTGCAGCCAGAAATCTTTTTATCTTCATTATTTTTCATTTTTCCTTTTTCATTTTTCCTTGGTCTTTTTCATCAACTCTATCTCAATATGTAATTCTGACACTCTTAATATTAGAGCGAATAGTAGGTTGACCACAGTGACAAGTGAAAAAAAATACATATTCATGATGCACATAACTAGTGTGAATAAACTGGGTGCAGTGTTATTTGAACTTCACTTTTAGTGCTTTCAGGGCATTAAGTCGTTTAAGGAGCTGACTGAGTTTTTCTGCATTCTTATTCAAATTGGAGCATTACCATTTTTCAAGTCATTTTAAGCAGAAAGGAAGAGCAACTTCTCTGTGACATCTATATTCATACAGTATACAGTAGTAACATTAGAAAATAAGGGCTCTGTTATTCTGACTTATGATGGCAAAGTTGCATGCTTTACATATTGCATTGTTTTACACTTCGATAAAAATGCTCAGATAAAAAACCACATCAGGGTGAAATGTGCCCAATTAATTCATAGCCATCCTCTGAAAGGAAGGAATCAACTTCATTCTGAAACCAGGCTTTTTAATCTGTTCTTTGTATTACCTTGGCAGAAGAAACAGGCACTGCTCAAACAAAGTTAGGACCACTCTCAATAAGGAGCTCCACCAAATGAACTGGATTATCTCAGTGACTGGAGTTCCTGAGTGGGAATGAAAGCCCTAAGTCTCAGAGTCAGGGTGATTCAGGCAGTGACACCAAGAAGAAAAATCCCGTGCTACATCAAAGACCTCCTCAATGAGAAGTGGCTGCAGGGACCAGGGCTGGGGATGCACCAAAGCCATCCCTGCAGTACACCCTTACTGCTGCAAACAGAGCCTGCAGGAGTCAAACACCCAGCTGCAATGCTCAGAGCAGGGGATATGCACTGTAAGGATTGGAATTAATCCTGGGGAAGTGTGGGCTGCCAAAACATCCTTTCAAACACACTATGGCAAATAGAACATGACCTTGATTTGACTTGAATGGTAAATGGAAATGACTGACTGATAGGTATGCACACAGCGTGTCAGGGTTCTGCCAGTCAGAGGAGATGATGTTCTGTAAATATTGTCTTTGGTACCATCCTTCCGTGTTATTGTTGTTGCCAGGACAAGAACAAAACAGGTGAGCAGGCAGAGCTCAGCCTCTTGAGCTATTTCCTGGCAGAGCCCTCCCATCTCCTGTGCCTGTCCCTTCCCTTGGGCCAGCCCAGTGCCAGAGAAGGGTGTCTGGTCCCCACGGCTCTGGGGGAGCATCTGCAGGGGATGCTGTCAAAACTCTGCTCTGATGGAGGGGAGAGAGGAAGAAAGGGAAGGAGCAAATGGAAGGATTGAAAGAACTGCTTTCCTTAAAGAGCAGTGAAGGTTAGGCTTCATGGATTGAAGTTGGAAATTAGCAGAGGATTCTACCATTAGAACTACCAAAGCCTGGAACACCTTTTTGAACAGTTTCAGATGATAAATCATAAGGACAAAATAATCCAAGTTTTGAAATATATCTTCATAGAATGAAAAACATAGATATTTCATGTGGTGAGTGATTGCTGGCACCAAACCAAATGCTCTTTTCAGATAAAAGGCTGGGAGAGCTGGGATTGTTGAGCCTGGAGAGGAGAAGCTTTGGGGTGACCTCAGTGTGGCCTTCAAGGTCCCTTCCAGGCCAGGCTCTTCTGTGACTGCCCCAAGTGCCACAGTCCCACCTCTCCCCTCCAACAAGTGCTTGCTTCCATCCAGCAGGACAGCACTTGGCATCCTTCATTCCCTTTAACTAAAAAGGCACATTCAGGAAGTGCACTGGAAAATCATTGTGTCAAACATTTCCCAAAATTTGTTTTCAAATGGGAAAGAAAATCAGAGGTAAACACATAATCATTTTATTTTCTAGTACAGGGTGGGTCAAAACCATCTGCAGCCCAGAGCTAGTTAATTATAAAAGGTAATTTGGATTTAAAGCATCTTGCATGTATAGCCAGTCATCGTAGATTTATTAGCAGCTGATATGTACTTTACACAATTAAAAAGAGATAAACAGGTCCTACCTTTATACTTAGGAACTATTAGGAAGTTGTTACAACAGCTGATGCAAATTAATCCCTCATAATCCTGCTACACCCTGCCATTAGTTACACAACAAAATCAGAGCTTCCTGAAAATCAAAAAGAAAAATGTGTGAAATTGTTCTAATTACATACTTAGCTTATGAAAAATGAGAGAATTCTAGTTGTCACAAGTCAAATCCCCTAGAAAATTAGAAGATAAATTAAAGCCTCCTAGTTTGAACCTGTTTACTTTTCACTACAAGATAACTATCTAGTGAGACCTACTTTGCCTGAACATTCTTATGGCCAGGGAATTTATTTTCCCTCTTCATATAATATACCAAGAATTTATCCTCAACTGGGAAGAAAAAAACATAACAAACTACAGAAAAGTGGTAGATTACATGAAAAAAAAAAAATCACAGTAAAGTACTCAAGCACTTCATTTCATTTAAGACTTATACTTCAGGAGCTTTTTAATATGCATTTCCTTTGCCCCACTCTCTGTGAAATCTGCCTGGCAAGACAGACTGAAAGAAATCACAGAGGATTTAGGAATACTGAAAAACAGGAAAAAATATAAAGCTAAAAAATCCCTGTTTGGAACATTTTAAAATTACCTGCCACCAATGACATTCTGCTGTGAAATGATGGCATCTTAATACCTTCATCTAAGGGACCTTGATTTGAAATATTTATAAGACACATGAAATGGGACCCCTGACAACAATGAGAGCTGTCAAGGACTGAGAATAGTGAGTATTGCCATGCAAGTTTTTTTCCATCAAGATTTAATCCTTGATTTCAGAGCTGGGGAAGAAATATCACCTGTAATGCTGAGTTATTTATTTTTCCCCTCCAAAGAATGACTACAATGGTGTAATTTCTAGTCCTGGTATGCCAAGTCACATCAGGAGCTCTGTCCCTCCACAGCAACTGGCAAGGAGACAAAAGCCCATGTTTTCTCCTTCCCCACCACAGTGGGGACATTTCTTCTCTAAGAAAGCTTTGTCTGCACTGTCACTTCAGAGAGGGACCCCCAAACCATCAAAAATAAATGCTAAATCTTGATATGTGTGTGTATGGTTTAGTGGCAAAGACTACATAGCAAAAGGGAAAAATGGTAACTGCATTTATATATTCAGCAAAAACTAAAAAAAAACCCCACAGCACTTTTATTTAGTGCCACACTGCTTTTAATCATCTTTTCTCATTATTTAATCATTCATAAATGAGATCAACTGCTTAAGTCGTAATTAGTATTGAGGAGCCATCCAAATCTGTTGTTACAGGATTGGGATATTCAAAAGTCAGCAGTCATTTTTCATACAATTTCCCACTGGCCAACAAAAAAACTGTCTCTTAAATATAAAAATCAGAACCTTGGAACCCAAAAATACAGCTCCCAGCTTTTGAGTCCTTTTCCCCAGTCTTTTAATTAAGGTTGCATTCTGTCCAATTGAAGCCTGGTGCATATGCATCCCATCCCGTGCACAGCAACAAGCACATTCCAATGAAATATAAATAGAAGTCCAGATACTGGTTGAATTTAGAAAATAATACCCTCCCCCTCCCATTTCCCAAACGCTTCTCTTGCTAATTAATACATCACTTAAATCAGCTCATGTCCCTTGCTGATGGTCACAGCATGAGGAGGAAGTCCAAGCCCTGCTATATTTGACAAGGCTGGCCAGACTTTTCAATACTAAAGCATGAAAGTTGGAAGGCAAACTGAGACTCCCCAACCTGCTCAACCCTTCTTGAGATGGAAATCAAAGCAAAAAGCAATGTTGAATACTAAACTGCCTCTGGGTGAGCTATAGTCCCTTTTAAGAGATCCTATCACAGTTATTAACAACTTCTGTTTTGAACTGGGGTATAAAACACTTCAGGTAGTGGTAAACATTAGTGGAAAAAACCGTGCCCATTTCAGAGAGGAATAAAGCCAGACAAGTATATAGATATCTATATCCCAGTGTTTCATAAAACCTTTTTATTTGTTCAATTAATATCTACTCTGTTACTTTTATCCAAGAAAGATAAAAAGTATTTAATGATATTGACTCTCACTGTTCTAGGCCATGTTAATAAAAACAAATCAGTAGAGGGATGCTTCACTAAACAGTATTAATGCCAACTGCTCCATACAGTGAATTACCACCCATAACTGTGATAAGGTTGCCCAGCAGCACCAGCTCCGTGTAACTCCAGGTAATTCAACTCCAGTACATTGTCAGGACAAAGTCAAATAACTTATTTAAAGCAGCATAAGGGATTGCAAGCCCACTTTTTCAAAATATTCAATTTACAGAATTGTTGTAAAACCTTTTATTGTCCCTGCCCCAGGAGATAAGACAACATACTCCAGGAAAAACTGCTTGAGCTAAAACCTGGTGCTATTTGAGCCATGTACAGACTGCTAAAAACAACTGTAAATGATGGAAACAAATAAGACGGACAGTTAAGACCCAATCATATTGAGCATTAAGAGATAGACTTGAGACACCAATCACACACAAACTGGATTCCTTCCACACAGTGCCTGAGAAAGCTGTCATCAAACAAACAAACAACAAAAAAACACCCAACAAAACCAAAACCCAAACCAACCCACCCAAATCCAGAAACTCAATGTGCCAAGGCTGACCAAACCAAGGAATCAAGGGTTGCCCTTCCCATACACGTGGCCTGCAGCTCACAAGGCCAGTAAGCAAAGTTTCTGTTCAGAACCTTGTTGGATCATTTGCAATAGCACAGGAGTTGCTTGCAGGGGTCCATCCAACTGCTTAGGAAAAAAAGTCAAAGCTACTTACATAAAAACCTGAGAGAACACCCAAGAGTCCACTTTGGTCAATAGCAAATGTGGACCAAGAAAGAAAAAATTAATACAAAGTCAGAGTCAGTGAATAAAGGGAAAAAATCCATCTTGCCCTGTAGCAACAGAACAATACCAAGAGTTTTACACTTCTTCGTCAGTGTTGGGCATTTTGTTGCTGTTTATGTGACAAAATATTAATTCCTGTAGATATATCTAATTTAAGCAGGTTCACATCTTATGAATTTCATGGTTGCAGGAAGAATGGCAAAATAAGATCCAGATCCTTTAAAATGCGTTTTATACTAAGCTTAATCTTCTTGCAATGTCTTTTTCTTTTCCAATTTAATTTCAACATTGAGACATGCAATGATTCAGTAGCAAACATGACTGGCTGCCTTTATGATATTATATGAATTGTCATAAAGAATGCTTTCTAGTTGAATTAACGTGACAGGTATGTAACAGATTCTGCAAAAATCAAGTCACAATATGCCATAATATTTCACAATGCTCTAAAACTGACAAGCAGTACTCTAATTACTGCTTACATGGAAATCCTAAACACCATTTTCATATATTTACTTTGCTAAGCAATCTATTATTTGAGTGCATCCTATGCTGAAAATGCAATTGCAGTTAAAAAGCAAAAAAAAAGAAAGGTGATAGGTTTATCTTTCATACTTATCAGAAAAGTATCAAGGGCTGACACGGTAAATTAAACAGCTGGCAACACATGGAAAACTCTGCATTTTTAAACTGCTTTAAGAAGTATCTGGGTTTATTTCTCTATTTTATTCCTGGTGGCTAAAAATCCTTACATGCAGTGCTGCTTTGATCCCCAGCACTATTTTACTGTGGCTGCTCATGCAGATCATGTCTCTGCACTTGAAGGTGAAGGGGAGTCCTTTGTAGAAACCCTTTTTGAGGACCAAAGAGACCCCTTTGCCTTCCCAAGGTGCTGTTGGCATTAGAAGGGGAGAGTCTCCTCTCCAAGTAAATCTTGGAGGAGGTTCAAGTGATGCAGAGGTCTTCTGCTGAGGGACCCAGTAATTTCAAGAGAATTATTCCTCAGAAAATTCATCAAAATTAAGCAGTTACCATGATCTATTTCTACTGCTAAACCACGTCTGTTGAATGTGAAATTTCTGATAAAAGTCAGACACTGAGGCCACCAGCTTAGCACTGGGAGGCCAAGCTCTCATGGTTTGCCAAGTTCCTTGGAAAATGGAAAGTGGAGGACTCTTTTTTAAGGCCCTCTGCCCCTTTTTAGCCACAGATCCTTACCAGGACAGCTCCAGGGAGCCTGACCCAGGGCAGAACACGCTGGAAACCCCTCATTTTCCAGGAATACAGGGTATTATTGCTCTCCTCTTGGCTGCACTAGTTAATCACAGCCTAGTGTGTGTTCTCAGCTCAACAAACCTACACACAGGTAGCAACAGCAGCTCGTGTTCAGTGTGGGGTTTGCCGATTTGAATTCTGTGTTTAAACATTCCTTAATCTGCATGCTTTGCTGTCTCTTGAAGTGGCTGTTATAGCCCTTATTTGCCTTTGATGCATTGCAGCCCTTGCCATCTCACACTTTGTCAATCAGTCCATCCAGACCCCTTTGTCACCCCCATTCTTTCAGATATCCACAGCTTGGCTTCAGTCTACACTTCTGGTTAAGGACTGCTCCCCATTAATTCAAATTCCAATTCTCTGCACAAACACTCTTATCACTTAAAAATTAAGTACAAGAGATAGATAAATCACACACCACTGATAGATAAATACTGTGCAATCTTTCAGTGAGCTTCTGAGACTGTAACTTTATGATAAACAGCTCTTTGCAGTAAGTGCATAGCCTGTTTCTTTCCATCCCTTAAAGCAAATGAACATTACTCTGGTTTTCTGCTCCTTAAGAATATGGATTTCTTTGTTGTTTCCCTAAAAAAAACCCATTATTCCAACTGCAAGCTGCTCACAGTCCAATCACCTGCATGTACACAGCTGAGCCTCAAGGCATGTCTGTGAAACACCTCTCAAAGAATCAGTTCATGAGGGTTTTAAGACAACAAGGTTTTCTGAAATACCTCTTCAGAAAATTTCAGATGGCTATGAAAACTCTGTTAGTGTAGCAAGAACAATTAGTTTGCCGAAATGAAACTCCAAGGGCGAAAATAACCCTAAAAAGCACCTAAGAAAATAGATGAGACATGTCCCTTCAAAGCAAAAATCAACTTCAATTAAAAAAAAACAAACTATAAAATTTACATGACATTTGCTCCATTTTTTAAAAAAGATGTAATAGTTATCCTGAAACAGAAAGAACTCCCCCTAAATAGGTCTCTTTTATAACACTTAGCTAAGAATTTACTGCAGCAGTTCTACCTCTCTATTAAAAGAAGGAGTTACTGGTGAAGTTGGTAGTGACGTTTGCACTTCAAACCACAGCCCTAACTTCATTCTTTGCTTAATTAAAGCACTTACTTTTAGTATGCTCAAGAGCAGCCACCAAACTCTCCACTGTTTGATTCCATGAAGCAAATAATAGCTAAATAAGCCTACCCACAAATTTAATTAGCATGGCGAAATGGCTCCAGAGGAAGCGCAGTGGTCTGCTGTGACAAACCACAGACCAAGACAATCCACAGGGGAGTTCAACCCCGTGCAAATTAACCACCAAAAACAGAGAAAACCCAAGGAGAACTTAATGCAATGAGCAGTTAACAGCTAAAGAGAGTTGGTTGGGTTTAAATCTTCAAAGGAATATGAGTATGTTTAGTTGCTGCATTAAAACAACTCAAGGAGAGATCCATAGCTGCAATTTTGTGCTTCCTCTCCTAAGCAGGATGGAACAGATACAGAATCTATGAAAATGCTTGTTTTTCCTTCACCTGCAGAAAGAACTTTTGCTGTTTTGCTTGGCAGATGTTTGGTGGGTTTAGCTGTGGTTTTTCTATGTTTTTTGGTTTGTTTTTTTTTATCTTTTCCTCACTCCCTCTTTTTTAACCAGGGAGAGATCAAACTGAACTAGACATTTTATTGGAACTCACAGGGCTTGGCTCAAACACGAGCTGTTCACTTGTTACTTCAATGCCTCATTATTCACTCAGCCTGACTCTATTCAAATCCCTGGAAGTTAATATTCCACTTTCCAGTTTATCACCTGCTATTGGAGCTCTCCTACCTCATTATGGCATCCAGTGTCTGCCAGTCCCAGCCTACAAGGCAGCACCTCCTTCCTCACCTCCTCTGTGCTGCTTTTCCTTCTCAATACACACAAATACAACCCACTTTTCTAATCATTGAAAACACCTTTCAACTTCAAGTTGTTTTCCTTTTGCTTTGCAATTTATTTTTTTAATCATACAACACATCTTTTTGGGATGTGTCAGTCCCTCCATGTTCCAGATTTTAATTCTTTGTACTAATCTTTCTCAAGCTTTTACCTTCCTGTCCCAGGCACAGCAAGCACCCAAGCAGGCACCAAGCCTGGCAGTAAAATGTTAGAATAAAAACCAAAGATTGCAGCTGGGCAAGAGTCATCACTGGGGGTTTTCTTGGCTACTGCAACCACAAACAATCCAGGGCAAACACAAGCAGCAAAGGATATTAAGCCTGTGAAATGGTGTTCTTTGCACTTCAGATTCCCATTCCTGGGGCAACCTGAAGTGGTGGGATGCAAAACATGTAGTGGTTTGGCTAAAAAAAAGGAGACACGTTTTCCCATGCCATCTAAAATGGTCTCTTCTCTCCAGGAATGTTGGTTTCAAGTAATACTGACGTGTTGAATCCAGACATGATTCACTAATCAATAAATAGGCTTGTGTTTAGCATTATTTTTCTGTTGAGTTCTGTTGGCATTTAGACAATGTTTCCTGTATAATACAGCATGTCTTATCTCAAAATTAGCACCTTTAATTGACAAAATCCAATGGCAAACAGTAAGTCCCAAATCTACCTAACAATTCATACTTTAACAGCAATTTACATAATACTTATTACTTAGACATACATATTTAAATTATCTCTTTTTTAAATTCAGGTGGAAATACATTACATGCAATAAAATGGGAAGTTCAACTTGGTGAGTAAATATGCAGTAATGATGGGACATTTTTCTATGCAAGGTATGTGTGAAGGCTGGTTTGTGTCAAGCCAGGGTAACTCGAAAAAAAACACAGAAAACGTTCCCTACTTCTTATTTTGTTTGTTTTTTGTTTGTTTGGCTTGGTTTTTTTCTGAAGAATATTGCCATCACTTATCTCTGATACACTAAACTGTGAAAATAAATTCACTAAACTGACTGAGAAGTCTGGCTTAAAAGGTAAAGATTTTATCTTCTATCAACAGATTAAGAGCAAAAGATACCACTTATGATGGGATGAGTTACTTCACAAAGAAAACAGAATTCCTGACTGTAAGTTTTGAAATAAATGTTGAATGCCTTCCCAAAATGAGTATCAGTCCCTTGCTCTAATAGGACTTACACTGTCACATTTCTATGTCTCACGTGACAAGTCTAGACCCACCACACAATGTTCTTACCAACAGCTCATTTAGAATGTGGGCAGAAACAGCATAAACAAATTATTAAAAAGTGCATCAAGAAAAACTACTGCCATTTAAACTACCCACTATATGCTATGAGACACTAACTGGCCTTTAGATCATGCACTAATAAACCTCAATGCACTAATTACCCCAACTACAACATCCTAGTGTGTGGGTGTCAATCACAAAAGCTGGATGGGAAAGCATTTGAAGAAGCCATGGGTTTTTTTCATTTTCTCTTCTTTAAAAACATCAGTGTAGACCTCAGAGCTGCTTTGTAATTCCTTCAGATATGCATAGGGGGGAAAAAGCAGTGCTCCTGTGGAACAGTGCTAATAAGGTGACTATGCTACCCTTTCACTGTCTGCTGCAGGAAACTCTTGCCTTGCCTCTTTCATACATAGCAGATACCTCAATTCATAAAGCTGGTCATGTTGGAAAAGCCCTCCCAGCCCCCAGAGCCCACCCTGTGCCCGATGCCCACCCTGTCACTGAATGCCACAGCCAGTCCTGCCCTGGGGACCTCCAGGGCTGGGCACTCCAACCCTCCCTGAGCAGCCCCTGCCAAGGCCTGACCACCCTTTCCAGGCACCAATTCCTCCTGATGTCCCACCTGCCCCTCCCTCTGCTCCTGTCCCTGTTCCCTGGGAGCA
>JAWWTY010000019.1:3453268-3475763 GCA_035222235.1 Margarornis squamiger | reverse complement strand
GCTCCCCCCTCCTGTCAGGGAGTTGCAGAGCCAGAAGGTCCCCCCTGAGCCTCCTTTTCTCCAGGCTGAGCCCCCCCCAGTTCCCTCAGCCCCTCCCGCTGCTCCAGCCCCTTCCCCAGCTCTGTAGCCCAAACTTCTTTATAGGTAACTTCTTTATAGTTGAAATCCCACTCTGAATACAGGTTTGAGTTCCCTTTCAAGTGTACTCATGCAACAGGTCACAGGGTGTCCTGTCCTGCCCCACTGATCTCCATTAATCCGACTGGAGAACAGGAATCCTTTCAGAAGGTAATTAAGCAACTTGTATCTTTCTGAGCAGAGAGTTGTGATTTTAGTTCTCAAATTCTTCCTTTGGTCCCTGGCTTGTTGGTCAAAAGAAAAGATCATTACCTAGTACTGAAGGGTGCTCCCCCTTTGCATCTTCAGATGCAAATGAAGACTTCAAACAGTGCAAACATATCTATTAAACATGAACAAAGTTAGCAAGACTCGGGAAGGTGAGAGAAGGTGGCCTTTCATTAATATTAGATAAATGAAAAAATGTGTTTCCTACTTACTGCTGTCATAATTTATTGCAATTCCACGTGGGAAATTAACTTCATAGACCCTTTTCAACCCCTTATTTTTTCATTTTTCTATTAAGTGAAAGCAGTTTAAAGAGAAAGATTAAAAACGTTTGGTATATTTAAGACATTGATTGGCACACAAAGACACAAACAATGAACTGAATCACTGTGTTGTACTGGGTCTGGTTTTTTCCAATACAGCCTGAATAAGACTCACTGCTATTTTTGCTTATTTATTCTTTATGGCTGTTGGGCAATGGATGCAGCAGAATATGAATGGCAGAACAGCAGCTGTGATTCTACCACATGCTGCAAGGAAAAAAAAAAAGAAATAAAGAAAACAACCCCAAAACCATCTCCAGCTATGCTTTTAAAGTTATCATTTCTCCTGAATGATCACAGGCCATGCACTGCTTTGAATTACCCAGGTGAGAGCCAGGGTTCTCAGCAAGCTCAATGCAGCTCTTACCAACAACTTGTAAGAATTAAGGTGTTGTCAAAAAATATTATTATCATTAGAGGTTTAGTGATCATTTTCCTTCAATAAGTCACTCCAAATTAGAATCTAATGCTTGCCTTCTTTGATAGTTTTTTTAGTCTTCTGCAGGTGAAAGAACACAAGCCAGAAATAAGAAATTTGGCTGTGTTTGTCATTAATTTTTAATTTGTTTTGAAACATTTCCTACATATCTCCATAGGATTCACAATCAGTTTTAGGGTCAGTACAGCACATATCTGTTAATAGCAGAAAGATGGAAGTCTACATGTCAAAATCTACAAGTCAGCTTGTACAGGTAGTATTGCTTCCAGCACAGCGGCAGTGAAGGATGTTGTTTTTGAGGTACACCATGAAGGAAGCCCTCTGACCCTTCAGGAATAACCATATATAAAACAGACAACTTATTTCTAAAAGTAGTTAAAGATTTAGTTTTCTGCTTGTTAACCACATCCTCAAAAAACCCAAAATTAAAACCCAATAAAATCGAAGTTACCACTGGTTTGGTATTACTGATTGGGTGGAATTTCAACTTAGACCAATAACTGAGCATGAGGGCATTGCCTTAATGGCTGTGAGTCTGATGTAGTTAATATTTAGATTTATTATCCAGAAGAGTGTGCCCTCATTGAGAACACACTTGCACTTCCCCAGCAGCACCTGATGGCTGCTGGAACCACAAAGCATCCCAAGGGTGGAAACTCAGCAACACCCCTTGGCTGTTTTGTGTGTTTAGCCTCTCTCATGCCTTCCATAAGGTCTCAGATGGCCAGACTTGCCCCTAGTTAATGCCTGACTAAATTTAGGAGAGAATGGAAGGAGTTTCTGCTCTTCAGCTCCACGTAGCAGGAGGAAAGGGAAGTGTCTGTCCCTCTGGGATCACATGTACAAACTCTGTAACTACACACGTGAGCAAACACACAGTGCACATTTATCAGATTTAGAGATAACACTGATTCCTAACGAATAACATTCTTATCTGTGTCTCCATCCACAGGCACCCATGCTGCTGCTCAAAAAGGCTGAATTTGTGACACACCATGTTTTACTGTGTATTTAGCACTTCTCTGCAAGCCAATTCCCATTGCCCCCAGCAGATTTGCAATAAAATGCTAAGTTTTGAGGACTGTCTGATTACTTTCACATGAAGAAGATCCTGTCTTCTTGCCTTTTACCTGTGTTAAGATTATTTTCATTTATTGTGTTCTCAAAGAATACTGATCATGACAGATTGGAGAACACTATTTCCAGAAAGCACTCTGCAAAGTATATGAGGATAGCAAGCTCTTGGTTTCCCTGGTTACCTTGAATTTACATGGCACTGAATTAAGAATGGAAAAGAACTGACAGTCAGAATCCTTGTGGGTTCCACCCAAATTTTTAGGCAACGTTAACCTCTGCATTTTTAAGTCTTGCTAAAATAATCAGAGAAGCAATAAATTGTCAGTATGATATACAGAAACTGAAGAAAAGAAGCAGCCATGCTCAGGAAACCTCTGGAGCTGCTGTTGGGATCACATCTCCAAGGCAGGAATGCATGTATTATGTGCATGGCATTAGACTTACCCAGTGATCCTGACTCCTGCATGCTTTAGAGGCAGAATGCCCAGAAGATGCCAAATTACTTTCAGAGCTGGCTAATTTTCTCACACAATCACAGCCCAGTGTGCAGAACTAATTATAAAGTACAGTACTTTTACATATGGACAAAAGCTGCCTATTTTTGGAGTGTGACATCAGGTTACAGCCCTCTGGGTAAGAACTGGCAAATACGTATAGAAAAGCCTCCTCCGATTTTCACCAAATACAGCATAAACTTTCTGGCTATTATTTAGTGTGAGCATCGACTTCTTCTTTACAGATTTCACAAGAACTGTGTCAACACAACCTACTGGAGCCAGAAAAAGCCGTAACACAGCAAGCTGAAAGTCTTCTCTGATGGAAAATAAGCCTTGACACCAGTACTTATTTTACCACCAATAGTAACTGATATCACACCGATTCAAACAGAAACTCCTCTCTGTTTTTGCAGCTTTCACTGGTGCAATCTCATCAGCCTTTATTTGGCAAACACTAAGTATTACCAGTGTCTTTATTCCATCTGAGCTCTATATTGCTGCAGTGTATTGAAGAGCTCACATGGCAGTAAGAACACAGTAGTGTCACTACAGTAGTTTGGGAAGCAGACAAGATGGAATACAGCTGGCAAAAGAGAGGAGTGGAAAGAAGGGGCTGAACATGGCACTAAAGAAACTAGGAAAAGAATGGCAACCCTTGACAAAGGAAAAAACAGTGAGGCAAAGTATTAAAGCAAATCTGTATTTAGAGTGATTTAATATACCTATGGATGAAGACATAAATTGGCTCTCTACTGAAGTCTGTGGAACACAGCAGTGATTTTTGCTGTGAGACTTTTGCTTCCACATAAAAATACTTGCAAGAAAGGTCACCTTTCCTTGCATTATTATAATTAAAGTTCACTTCATTTTATAAGATTCTATTTCTTCCTTTCCAATGGTGCTGCATCCAACAACTCTGTCTTTAACAGACATTTCACAACAACCCAGCATCCTGCAAGTAAAAGGCTGAAGTGCTGCTATTTCATTATAACACACTCTCAGTCCTTCCATTAAAATTAAGATGATTTTCATTTCCAGGTTAGACAGGGCTTGGAGCAACCTGATCTAGTGGAAGGTGTCCCTGCCCAGGGCAGAGGGATGCAAAAAGATAAAGTCTCTGCCAAGCCAGGCCATTCTATAAGCCTGTATTTCTCTAAAATCAGGAAAACAAGAGTTACTGCATGTACACAAAATAAAGCTCCTGATAGTAAGCTGTCAATGTTCTTCTCCCTCCAGAAATAAAACTACATGTAGTGCAACAAGCCACTGGCAACACACACCTTGTGTTGCTTTTTGATACAAGAAAAGGGAGAATCCACTTCTCAGGTGCATCAAGGACAAACCAACAACCAGATCTACAGGGAGAAAAAAAAATCCAAAAACCAGAAAAAAAACCCAAAAGCAAAGGCCAGAACAAATGTGGAACATGCCAGCTGAAATGTTCCTGTGACACAGGGGCTCAGCACATATTACTGTGCAACCAGGAGTCGCCTGAAATACCAGGCAAAGGAAAGAAACTGCTCTAGGACGCCAACTCCCTCTTCCCACTTCTCCCCATTAGGAGAGCTTTCCCAGCATGGGGCATACAAACCATCAGAGAGATAAACACAGAAATAAACTGCAATTTCTGCTTCCAGCCTGAGGCAGTAAACAAAAATACCACGGGAAAGGCACTTCACACACCAACATCCTTCTCCAGTCAAAGACATTTCGCAAGCTCTAGGAGCGTTTCCTTACCAGTCTCATCTTAAAGTCCCCCAAAACCAAAGCCAAAACACAAAGCTGTTGCACACAACAGAAAAAAAACCAGGAATTTCTTGGGGCTTTATGGCCTGGATCTCTGCTAACAGTGAGTTGCAACTGGATAACCTCCAGGTTTTAAGCAAAGAGAGCAGTTCTGCTCTTCTTCTTCTAGCCCTGCTCTGGAAGACAGTGATGGACTTGCCCTGACCAGGATTCCTCGTGAACTGTAGAATGGAAATGCCCCAAAAAACCCCTTTAAACAACAATTTTAGTGCAGGGATGCAGACAGATACTCCACAGCTGCGCTCCCTTGCTCAGCTGGTTGCTTTTACAATTTGCTAATAAAAAATTAATTTTGTCTCAATTACAGTGTTAGTGTTTTCACTTTGAACTTGCCCGGCATTTATTCAAGCAGCTGACAATAAGCCAAGCAGAGGCAACTCAGACTGGAATCATGAACTCCATTTTTGAAAGAACCACAAGCAGGAAGATTTGTAGCTTTTTGAGCCTAAGAAGTTAATACCTAGGATTGCCAAAGCATGGAGGGAAGGTGCTGCTGCCAGCTCTACCAAGTGAAAAAGTGGGAAAACAAAGAGGGAAAACACAATCCAGTGCTTAAAAAAACCTTGTTATCAAGAGAATCTGGCCTTTGCACTAAATTATGCAGTCTGACAGATCTTTTTCATTTATTCTCATGTTCCCTTCACCAAAGGCTTTCTTTGCTGTTTTAATGAACTTTATTGTTCTGACACTATCACAGAATGGCAAAAACAGAGATGTTCCAATTAGCTAAATAATTGAACTTCTCAACTGCTGCAGAAGTCAATATAGGACCTATAAATTGAATTTCTTGCAGGATAGGATATGATGAATCATGAGATATAGTGTTTGCAACAAGTTACGAGGAAGGATGAGCAGGTTTAGTTCATCTTTGTACCAAAACACGTCAAGTTTAAACCCTCTCTTTGCCTAATTCAAGGCTAAACCTTCCAGTCAGGTTCCCAAGTGTTGGCCAAGTGTGCCAGGTAGGCTGTATCACAGCCTGGCCTACACTGATCTCTGCTGCCCACGCAATTCCACTTGGGATAACACTGCTGGAAGAGTCATGAAAACCAACCTAAGATGCATTCCCTCACCTTGCCCAAGGTGAGCCCAAGGCGTGGTGATCACATCTGGACAGAGCAGAGCGTGTAATCCCAGGGTCCCCGAGTGCCAAGGTCATGGAATAAACCTCCTTGGTCTGCAACCCTTCTGGGGAAGGGACAGAGCATTGCCCAGCAAGGGAAGTGACCCTTCCCTAGGGGACAGGGCACACAGACCACTCCTGACAGAAGAACCCAAAATCAGGCTTTGATCTGCCCATATTTGACAGCTTCCTTTATGCCTCTCCCACGAACAATGAAGTGATTTGGCATGAGACCCTTTTGGTTTTACTGGGAAAACAATTGTTCAATTCTTTTGCCTCCCCCTTCAAGCCCACATGAGGTTCCACTCGTGTGTTACATGCTCCCCATGGAACCCCTTGACTATGGACAAGCTTCCTTGAGCTCCTCTTTTCAGGACATAATCAGATTTGAGAGATGATAAGCTGGCACCAGCTGAGGTTCCCTGCAGCCAGCAATGCCTGTGCCATAATGGGCACAAACACTGCCTCATTTTGCCAAATCCAAACCCTCCCACCCCGAAGCACCTTCCTATTTGGAGTGTTCTGCTCTTACACATTTATTGCAATCATGGTGACTCCTTTATGTCTCCAATACTTTCACACATGTGACATTGATGAGTCTCCTTCTGCTACACAGGGAGGCTTTCCTGGTTTTGCCAGGGAGAAACAGTAAATACCTGAAGAGTTACTACAGGTCAGTGGACTGACAGGTATTCATTATCTAATGGCAACTTGCTCATACAGCTAAGTCTTATAACTTACTCTGCTCAGGGTTTACATCATTTAACCTATTTAAACCTATCATTTTAGATGCATTGAACAGACCATTTGGTTTATATTTATTTTATTAACTGTAGAAGTGTTCAAATCCATTAAGTCTCCTATCTAGGTGTATTAATCAGTCACTGCACTTTAAGGAACACGGCTCTTCAAGCTGCCACTTTATTTGGTTACATTAACTGTATTTATTCTTGCCTTTTAAGCCCCACAAAAAAGACTAAGTCCAGCTCTGATTTCTTTATTATCATTGATCCCTTCTCTTTCTCAATGCCAATTACTTGCCAAATGTCCCTTGGAGTTGCTCCTTTATTCACAGTCAAGAATTGCCATTTAAAGCCCTCAAACAGATCTAGCTCTGAATGATATTAATTTCTCCTCAAGAGGAATAATTTATGAGCTAAAATATTGCTTCCAAAACACTTCCTAAAGAACCAAAAGTCTGATGACTTTGTGGAACCAAGGACAGCTCCAAACTATCAAGCTGTTTACAGGACCAATTTAAAAGGTGTCCAAGAGCAACTAATCTGATGTTTAGGTAAATATGTAATAACTGCATTAAAAAAAATGAAATTATTTTCAGCTCTGAAAGGGCCCTCAACCTGCATTTTGCTTTCTAATTCACAGGGCAAAGCACACCAGATACAAGTATGAACCTCTAAGTGTTGAAACTCTTCAGAAGACAGCACGGCCTGAGCAACATTGTTCAGGGATTTCACAGAACATTCTCCTCACGTGCAAAATTCTAAGGCACTGCCTTTAAAAAAATCTGAGAGTCCCAGATACATAATGTTAAATTAACAACAGGATCCTGTGGTTTCACTGCTGGCAGGTTACACATGCCCAGATTTACTCAGTAACTAGGCCCTCAACTTTCACAGAACTTGGAAAGCACAGACTCCAAATTTTCAGCCATCTTATCATCTAAATTTTAATAGCAATTAGTATTCTTTCATTGCATTTAAATTATCTAGAAGTATATGACATTAAGTAATTCTAAACCTGCACAACACTTGAACTTAAAACTGATACAAGGTGGTTAGGTATTTAATCATTATTTACAGATAATTTAACAAATAACTTGCAACAAATTAATGAGATATGTTCGGTAGCTCGTGCTTTTTTAGTTATGTGGTTAAACACTAATTAAATGATGGAACTTTCCTCAGAAGTCTAATATAACAATAGAAATGTGGCCATATACCTACTGGCTTTGCTAGTTTGAATTAATTGCATGCCAAGTGCATTTATCTTTATATACTCTACCACAATAGGTAGACTTTCAACAAACAATCACGTGGAGATTCTTGATAATTATTCTTAATTAAATATACTTAATAACAGTAGAACTACAAGCTTGCAGATAATTTAGTCAGGCTTGTTTCTGAACAAATTCCCTGGTAATTAATTACACAGAGCTGATCTCTCACTCTGTGCCCTCACAGGTTAACCAGCATCAATAAGTACATACAGTTGGCATTTTTAATTTTGTCCCATTCCTTATAATATTTTAGAATAACTTTGACATGGCTTTGAATGCAGTCTTCCATTCCTTTTTTTTTAATTACTATTATTTTTAATTTTACTTCCAGAAAGCATAAAGAATCGAGCATTCACACCTAAATCCCCTTATAATATCCATGTTTCTAGTTGCATCTTGCGTGTCTTGCCTCCAGGTCCTACCAAGTGCCTTTCACTGCTCAGTAAGGAAGAAGGAAGGGGCCAAACCCATTAACACCACCATCCCTTCCCCACAGCCCCTCAGCTAATTAGTTCAGCAGTAAATTAGCTCACCCTTGTCAGTTTTGTCACGACAGTCAAAAAAAAAAAAATGGAAGATGAGACTAGCAGAGTAAAAACTCAATCTTTCAGCAGCAGGTTAGACAAGCACTTGAAGACTCAAATTAAACAAAATTAAGCTGTACACACCTTACCCCCTACGACCAGAAACAAGTCTGACAGTCCAGCTGGAGGACTCTCTCAAAAAAAAAAACCATCTTGGTACATTTTAAAGAATTACAGTAAAAATTTTGATAAAAAACCAAGCTACCTTATGAATTGAACATATTTTCTCTTTCTTTCTACTCTAACAAAGAAAATCTGCTTCTGGGAGAGTCATTCTTTGCCATCCCAACTCAGAGAGCTGTGCAGGTACATGTCAGCAGCATCTCAATTCAATTATGGGCAGGAAGAATTAAAATACTGCTGGCAGTGATGCTAAGTTGTGTAATAAGCATAATCTGTGATTGCAATTAACAGCAGGTTCACCATTAAATTTCATATTGCTCCAGAAACCCTCTTCAAATTCCAGCTGCTGGGGCTTATCTTCTACATTATTACACAAAGCAGCCACCAGACAGAGTCCTACACGTGGGTCCCAAGACTTCAGGGTTTGCCTGGTTAGACCACGTGCAGGGCTCAGGGAGGTTGATGTGCTTTTCATTTCAAATGTAATATATTTTTGCCCCCATTTGAAATGAGGTTGTCTCTTCAAATCTTAGCAAAGAGGCCTGAAGAAAAAAATTGCTCCTAGCAAAGAAAATCTCCAAGCTCCTTTGGGTCCCAGGTGTAGGTCAAGGTCTTCTTCCCCCAGCTCAGACACAGATGATAAATATCACATCACTCAGTCCAGGAGGGCCTTTATTAGGAGTGGAGGCCTTATGTAAATGCTACAGACCATAAAAAGTTTGGATCCAGCATGACTAGATTGTGGGGTTTTGCCCTACTAGTTACCTGCAACTGCAGCACCACTGAATTCAGAAACTGTATATTCCAGTAGGAGGCTTTCCCAGAGGTAGGATTTCTCAAAGGTTAACATGCAATTAAAGCAGCAAATTTATTATACTGGGTGGAATTTTTAAAAAGCAAACACACAATCTGTGTTCACATTACTCTGGAATAGATATTTCTATTAAATCCCCAGTAAAGTATGGCCAATAAATCACGGCATTTGCAATTAGTTATTTCAATGAAGCATGCTCGGCATATCAAATATTCATGAACTGATGAGACAAGGCAGAAATCTATAAAATATGGGAGATAATTGAGTTCCTATGTGATTAATCCATCATTGTTTTAGCAACAATGGCATTCGACATAAGCGGTTCCACTTGTATGCAATATGTATGTTTTAGCAGTTTAATAATGAGCTTTAACAAGCTGGACATCAATTCAATGCAGGCTTTGAATGCTCACTGAACATATAATCTCATAATATTCATCCATATATCACAGAATGGCTTGGGCTGGGAGGGACCTGAAAGACAATCGAGTTCCAATAGTGTAAGACTGTTTTTCTTCCAATCAATTGACAAGCTTTTAAGTACATTTCTCTAAGTTAACATCTAGCTGGGGACACCCACGTAGGTCATTTGTCTTGAAACAACCTCTGCTTCTCAGGGCCACAACTGGCACAGTAAAAATAGTGAATATGGGTTCTGCAGCACAAAGGCAGTTCAAATGTGTTTGGCTACCAGTAAGATATTTTCATGGAGTGGTGTGGTCTGAAGGGTGACAACAACCAGACCAAGGAGTGACATAAAACTCACTCACAAATGCCTTAAATCTCCCTGCGTCTCTGGAGTCTCTTTCAAAAGTCTTAACAAAAAAAACCCCAAGAAACCCACCATATTTTCCTGTAAAAGTAACTAAAAAAATACAAAAGGCTGTATAATATCTTTAAAAAAATTACTTAAGTATTGTCATGACCAACCTCCTTTTACATACAGCTAAATGCCAAATAAAATTAAATCAGTGGTAAAACTAACACAATGTTTCCAACTCTGAACTCCCTGTATTTGCTACAATCAATCTATAGCTAAAACATTTTAAAGTAAATAGGTGATAACTAAGAGAACAAAATTATCTACAGCTTGCTGGGCATCTTTGTCAGGATAGAAGTAAGAAGCAGAAGCACCTCTGGGCTGCCAATCTGGGATTTCAGCCTTCCCAAACTCTTTCCAAGACTTCATAAAACCCCCAAAGCTATATATTGTAGTGTTGTAAGTCTGATTTTAACCATCAAGTGTCAAATCATGTGCTATTTCCTTTTGAAGAGTGTTCTGCTATCTGGAAACAGACCAGGAGAGATGAGGTGTTAATAAGTAGCACCTATAGAATCTTCTGTATGCTACAGATACAACAGTTTTGAACCATATTTGGCAGGTGTGGTCATATTTGAATGGAAAACCTTTCCTCATAAGCCCTTATTGATTCAAGAAGATATTTTTAATATGTTTGGCATCAGGCATTCTCAGTGTTGGGATCCAGGTACAGTTTTGCCTTCATGGAGACTGATGCAAGATGGCAAAGTGAACAAGGAGACCAAAGTAAGACAGTATAAAACTGGTTATTCCACCATCAGACCTGAGAACATCAGAAATTGCACTCAAACACCATCAAGATTAAGACAACACATGACAGCCTCTTCTTTGTCCAGAAAATACCTTTTCCAAGCCCAATGGAAGGCCTTCTTTCCTTCTCCCTCCCCTCCCACCAGATTAAAAAGTATATCCAGGGGTTTCTAATTATAAAGTTCTCTGATCTTAATATTTTATTTCATTGTAAAGATATTTGGTATCAATAAGAGCAAGAGAACTTTGCAATGACAGCACCCAGGCACAGAGTGATTATTTCTTTGCTATTCTAACCTGTCATTCTGTGCTCTGGGAGCTTTATTACCATCTTTACTATTCATTTTATTATCATGGCTTTGTTACCATTGACTCCTGGAAACTTTCAAAAGTATGGGAATTTGCTGGGTCTGTAGGATCTGGAAATTTTGATTGGGAAGTTTCCACCCATTTAAACAGAACAATTTTGCACGTGCAAACTACTCATCATCACAAGTGAGTTGCTTCACTTGAGTTTGAATAAAGATTCCCTGGAAACCACTGCCTGGTCCCTTAGTTCAGAATCAACTGAATGCTGGAGAAAACTCTTGCTGTATTTTACAGGAACCATTTCACAAATTGTCTGGGATTTATGTGAGGCAATTCCCATTAAAAGCTTTCAGGAAAGTAAAACTTACTACTGAGAGGTAGAGGCCTTATATTTTTTTAACAGAATAAATTATCACTTATTTTTTAAAAGTGGAGTGACACCTCTGGTCTAAAGTATTTTTTCACCTGCCTCCTACTCATCAAGTGGAGTAGTTAAAGCAAAATTTGGAAGACCAAGACAGTTTGTCCTTATGTAGCTCTTCTGCTCTAGACATGCTTGCTTTGACAAACAACCCAAACCACCATGGTATGTGGTTTGCAGGCTCTAAGTAGGTAAGAAAATAAGATCAAAATGCACAATCTGCCAGTTTAAGTGGCCCCAACTGGAATTTCTGCACACAAAGTATTTCAAGATGCATAAGCCACTTTGATTTTTAATAATTAGTGACCAGGGTCAATTATCCATTAGACATAGATGGGGGTTCCCCTTTGAACACTGTTTTCATCTTAGACAAGAAAAAAGTACAACTGGAACTAGAATAACACTCTTTCCCTGTTCTGATACAGTAACTTATTTTGCATAGGAAGTCAGCACTAAAAGTGACAATACCAATTATGGTTATAATACAAACCTCCTAGTATTGTTATTTGTACTTATTAAAAGCAGTATCACCATCCCTTGAGCTCATTAGTTTATGTAACCATTCCAACGAAATAAAAACAAAAAGCCCCATATCTAAACCCAGCAACATGAACAGAAGAAAATGGAAAACCAAAGCTTGGAAATCATCTGAAGTTGGGTGAGCTCCACACCACTTTTGCCTGCTTTTAAAGAGGCCCAAGCAGTCCATCCCCACTTCCCAAAACTGCCCACAAGTCAGTTCATCGATGTCATGCTGTTCCTACCAAAGAAAGGTTCACGTGCACCCCCTGTGAGGGGAATCACTGTGCTACAGGCACAAGGGTTAAAGAAAACCTTCTATTCTTTGATTTCATGTATAATTAAAAATGGAATCATTAATCAATCCTTAAACATAGACCAGACTGAAAAAGGACTGGCAAATACCAGAAGTCAGCACCATCCTTGGTTAATGTTTAGTTACTCACAGACAATTAGGTTATAGCTGAATTGCTGAAAACACAGAGATTCTTTGCACAAGTCAAACCCACTGCCATAATCCTGCCCCTCTCCTCCTGACATTCATTAATGCCCACACTGTGATTGCAATTAAAATGTGTGTGGATTTTCCCTGTTGTCTAATTCATACAACAGAATATTCTAGTGACAACTGTAAAGTACATAGGTATTTATTAATCTACTTAAGTCATACTTCATGGCTCTGTGCTGTGCCCAATACTGTACATATCCTTATGACCTCTTTCACACCCTACCCCTCTACATTTCCTCAATTCCTTCCTCATAAGGGCATTTCTTCCCATGTAGAAAACTCCTAGGACAAGCCTTTAAACCATAATTTTTGCTTGAATTTTTCACTTGTACTAACCCCCCAAATCATCTGAGCACATGAAAAAACATCCTTGAGTCAACTCTTCCCTGTAGCAAGACTATTTAGTTCTAATTCCTTTGCACACTGCTCCTTGAAACGCTCTGAACAGAAAGGCAGCTCTGTAGCTGTGCCTTAGCACCTCCAGTTTCCGAAGCAGTCATTGGTAGTTAGTGTCAACATAAATAATGCAGTTTGCTGCTTGAGAGCACGTCTCTTTAACAGCTGGCTGTCTCCCAGTGCTGCCATTTACTGCTGGTCACAAAGCTTTCCTCGTTTGGAGAGAGCTTTGCTTTTTGCCTTTCCCTGCCCAGCCTTATGACAACACTGTCTGACAACGTGAGAAACCCTGGGCTGCTTCGTATGGATTTATAAAGCCAATTCCTGCCTATGGAGAGTAACTTGTTTTTATTATAGGGAGCATAACTGACTGTTCTTCATCACCAGCAGAAGCATTTACCTGGCTCAATAGAAGCAGTGCTTTTAGTGCCATGCAGGTGTTTTAGTGCACAGTGCTGCTCTTCCACAGTAAATGTGACATCTTGCCTCTGCGTTGTTTCTGGGAGAATTGATTGTGTCGCCCCGTGTCAAACCACACGTTCCAAAGTGCAATATCTAAATGCATTTTGATGACTGTACCTTTCACCTGCTTGCTTGGTCGCTATAAATATGCCCAAATAACTCCTCTCTGAAGAAATGGCCCTCCCAGCATCCTTGCCAATACACTGATGGGGGAACTTTCCCAGCTCTGAATCAGCATCCCCTTTTGAAGCACTTATTAAACTTTTCATACCACATGAATACAATTTCCATGCACAGCACTTGGTCCCTGTCCTGTTTTACTTACAGACTTGATGACAAAGCTGTGTCACAGCAGCTTCTGACTTGGAGGTTTTATTATTTTATTTTTTTAACACCAAGCATTTTACTTGTTCAAGTGTCTTAGTTCGAGATCCTTCCTGTCATCAAAATAATTTTCTGGGTCATTTTCTTTGGTTTGGTTTCTTCAAGACTAGGGAAGGGACCATTCCCCCCATGGTGGGAACTGCTGAGGCCCCTCCAGTGCTGTGACAGCTCTGGGCCCATCTTGACATCAAAGACATTGAGGGGTGAAGTGATGATTCAAAATAGATTTTATCTCCACACCTATTACACACAAATACTACAAAGCTCAAAGACTTATATGGTTGCTTAAAGAAATAATATTAAAGGAATTTCTGATTATTCTTTCCAATTGAAACTATCATATATAAAGACAGGATTACATGATCTGTCTTTAGGTCTAGCATGTTTAGCAAACATCTAAACTGGGCTTCTCTGTTAAGAAGAGAATATTGGTTTAAATTTCCTATTCATTAAAGAGGATCCAAAAATGTTTATAGACGTCTCACTGCATATGCAAATGCAAACAGCTTAACGTTAATGTGTACAGGTATATTCTGATTATTCTTATTGACAGGTTAATGGAAGAAAAATAATCAGATTTTATAGGCTGATTTCTTCTTTCTAATAGCTGATCTTTGATTGCAGTCCTTAACCAACACCAAATAAGTTTATCAGTTAAAGCTGATGCACAGTTCCACGTAAAGGTGTGCCTGAAGTGAGCACTGGACTTGTACACATGTAGTAAAAATGGTATGTCTGTGTTTGAAGTGTCTCAAAAAATCAGATCTTTGCCTTAGAAATGCAACTCTCAGTCAGTGACTTTGTCAGCATAAGGTGAAAAAAGGCAGCTTGTGCTGTGTTTAACATAATAAAATTCCACAACACAAACCTGATGTGCATAATAGATGATGTTACATATATCAAATTACACATGCACAGGTAAATTTTTCAAAAGGGTGACCTTCTGTAATTTCTTATGCATTCTAGAGCAGTGTTAAAAATACATTTAACATTTGAAATTCAGATGGTTACGGTTATAAAGCTGCTGACTCATAACATCTGAAAACGTAATAGCAAGGAGGATTTTCACTTGATGCATGATTTACTGAACCTTTAAAATTTATATGAATTATTAAATTAATTCTGTGCTACTTGATGAACCAGTACAGAATTCCTCATAGGCTTGAGAAATTAATCTGAGTTGTATCTAGCCTATTTTTGTATTTGTTATTTCAACCATCATGTTTCACTAAAACTTTTCAGAGTTCCTCTATTATTCTGAAAATCTCTGGTAGGGAAGAAGGGAAGGCAAAATAAGAAAAACATTATTGTGTTTGTTTTGCAGATAGAAGGACTATAAACCAGCACCCAGTCTAATAAGGATCAGTTGCCCCTAATATAAGGTCAAATTCTGTCAGGCACAGCTGAATGACCCTGGCTCAGCTTCAAAGCAAAAGCTCAGTCAACACAAAGCAAACACTTAAACTTAAGAGATGGAAGATTTTTTTAGTAATTAGAATTAACTAACAAAGACTTTAGGGCTGGTAGCAGTTAAGGGAAAACACACAGATGTGAAGAGACATAAAAGTGAGTAGGAGAGTAGTAGTTCAGAAAGATCCAGACTCCTCACACTCCAACAAGCATCACAAGCCTTTCCACCTGGCTGGGGACATCCTGCCCAGCAGTGACACATGGGTGAGGGTGACTCCAGCGAGGAGATGACACAGTACTTGGCCTGTATCAGTGCCAGCCACTTGCTGTCTGCATGGGTGAATAAATAGCTCTTCTCAACCCAACAAAACCTTATCTTCTACTCATTATGATTGTTACTATTCCTTGACTTTTTTGCCCCAAACTAACAAGACCAAACTGATAATTCTTGGAGTCCCAACTGGAACATTAACACACTTGGTGCTTTGATGTTCACAGAATCAATAAGGTTGGAAAAGACCTCTGAGAGCATCGAGCCCAACCTCTGACCCAACAGCACCTTGTCAACCAGACCAGGGCACTGAGTGCCACATCCAGTCTCTTCTTAAAACACCCCCAGGCACGGGGACTCCACCACCTCCCTGGGCAGCCGATTCCAATGTCTGATCACTGTGAAGAACTTCTTCCTGATGCCCAACCTAAACCTCCCCTGGCACAGCTTAAGGCTGTGCCCTCTTGTCCTATTCCCAAGGGTTCTGACCACCTGTTGAATTTCATCATGTTCTGGTTCCTCACAAACAACTCAGCTCTCTATTCATTTCACCCCTAAGACTCACTAGACAACCATCTCAAACTTTCTATAGTTATATTCATGGCAGCAATTTTGGATTCTCAGCTCACATGTTGTTTCACACCATCCATACCTCTCCACTGCCTGCTCCTCAAGGATTCCATCCCACAATCCATTACCACCCCAGTATTTTATACTTCTCTCAAACAAACAGAAGCTTTACTAACACCACTGACATTTGTGTTCATATAAGGTAGAATTATTCAGTAATTTGCTGAAACTTAACAGAAGTTTCAATGTACTAAAGGCCCTTCAAGTTGTCCATGGAGCTACCAGCTAAGGCTGTCTTTTTTAATGCATCTGACCCTCGTTCACTGCAGAGCAGCAATTTACTGGTGGCCCAGTGAACCAGCAGAATTGTCACCTGAGAGAATCCTGGCCATGTGGGCAGGGGGTGGGGTGGGCAATAAAACATGGGGTAGGGGGGTTGGGTTTATATTTGGGGCCTGGGTTGTTTTTCTGGGGTTTTTTGTAATTATTTTGTTGTTTGGAGGGGGTTGATGGTGGTGGTTGTTTTTCAAGTGGATCAAATAATCTGTAGGGGAGCAGATTGGATGGGGCTCTGAGCAACCTGGTCTAGTGGGAGGTGTCCCTGCCCATGGCAGGGAGTTGGAATGAAATGTTCTCAAAAGGTTGCTTCCAACCCATTCTATGCTTATATCATTCCATGTAAACATCCTTTCTAAAAGCAAATGATGGATCTATCATCTTTCCAAAGAGGAAGAATGTGGAAGTAGAGAAGACAGCTTGCCCACAAGCTACAATCTTGTTGAACAGTCCCAGCACCTTAGATGAGCAGAGGAGTCCTGGCTACACACATTTTATACCTTCTGAGTTTTGGGGGTTATTTTGCGAGTAAATTATGCATTCCCTGTCCACTTGTGTCACAAAGGTCTTTGACAGCAATTTAACACCCTGTTAATTTTCAAGTACTAAGTACTTCTCCCTCATTTACCTTGGTCTGACTTAATGAAAGATTTCTTCACAGTACTCAATTCTGCTCCCATGGAATGCACCATTTCACAAGGGCTCCAGAAACATTCATGCTCCAGCGCATTTCTACAAAGTATCCCCAAGGTAACATCAATGCTGGCTGAGACCTTGAAAAGGTCTTCCCACTTCCGAAAAAGCTCAAGTACCTCCCAATGCAAAGAAGAAAATCCCTGTGCTTGATGGCCCCCCAAAAAACTCCCCAGCCGTACTTCCAATCTGCTTCATTTCCTCTATGAGGCCACACAAATACATCCTGTTGTTCTTCATGCAATCTTCAAACCACCCTTTGGTTTGTGTTCTGCAAGGTGCTCTCACAGCCCCTCTGTGAGTCCCACTACCTTTGCTCTGAACGTTCTCCCACCAGGTACCAGTGCTGGGCAACCTTCCCAGTCTAAGACCTCTCCTTTGTTGATGGATGCTCCCATCTATATTTCAAATTCCTCCCAGATATCTGAGTGTTTTCAGCAGTTTCTTTGTTGTGCTGTGGCTCCTTCTCACGCTCCCCAGTCTCACAGGGGCTCTGCCACAATCAGCTCTCCTGATTAGCTGATGAAGCTGGAGGGCACCACTCAGGGGCCTGCCTAAAACTAATTCACTCCATAAGACTGCTATTAATATCAATGCCTCTTAAATGACTTCCAAACATTTCTCCTTTTTATGCACTCAGATACAGATGAAAAAAGGTCACAAAGTTCCTGGACAGAATGGTATTATTTCCTTACAGCTATAGAGACTTGTATGAAGTGGTATGTTTTTTCTCTGCTTAAACACACAGTTCCCACTGTACTTGGACAACCCCAAATCCTTCAGGCCAGTCAGAAATTGGTTTGAGAGGTGGCTTGGCTCATCAGCACGTAGTAACCTGCAAGCCCTTCCCAGAAGCTGAGGCCCTACCAGCCCAAGTTCTCATTTTTCATATCAAATTGGATCTGAGCTGCAATTAACCTCCCTCCAGCCTTCTACCAGATCTGTCCATGAGAGGCTGCCATTCACCACCTGGAGACACTGACACCCTGCCTAGACATGACATGGTTAAGGAAAGCTCCCTGTCCAGCCATGCAGGAGCCACTCTGGCAGTCCAGAGCCAGATATTCATGGAGGTCCCTTCCAACCCAAACCCATTCTATGATTCTGTGACACTTCCCTCTCATTTTCAGCTCTGTACAAGCTGTTCTGTCCCCAGCTTGAGGACAAGAGACTTGTCTCTGACAGCTAAAGCAGGACCAGGAGCTTAAGCTGGTCTTTGTTCAAGCTTATTTTGCAGCAAAGCAGAAACACATTGCAAAGCTTCACTTCCATTCCCCTGTTCCCTGGTCCTTGGGCTTCATCTGTGAGACGTTTCCTTTACTGAAAGGACAGACAAAACACTCTCATACTCCTGCCTGGTTATTTATATTATCATTTGCTCTTTATAAATCTGATATTAGTTTTCTAAATAATTCTAGAATTTTAATAAAAGAGGTACCCTGAGACAAAAATATAATGAAGGCAAACAAGCAAGGAAAGGATAATTGGATTTTTCTCAGGCTATGCTAATCTGTAGCCTATAAATGCTGTCTGGTTACACTTGAATACTGTTAATTTGCATGTAGCTGGGAGCACTGGCATGAACCACTAACATATTAGATCACGACACCTGACACTGGATGCTCTTTCAGACATCTAGCATTTCACACTGGAATTAGTTGACTTAGCATATTTAGGCACATAAAACTACATTTTTTCTACAACTACAAATCAGACGAAATTAATTCTAATGCAGTTTTTTTAAAAAAATCTAGTGTGCAAGTATGCCATCAAATGTTTCTAGTAAGAAGATAACTACAAGCTATATATGCAATAGCTGTTTATGCCTTGCTTGGCAAAAACAATCATTCAGACATTGGTATTCAGACGGTAAAGTGCTTGTCAAGATCAAAATGCTAATCATTGCTTGCTGAGAAATTCAGTTGTTCCCAGCTGTAGGGAGAGCAACACGTAGCTGGGAGCAGCTGCAGCATATTATCACTATCCAGTGCTAGAATTCCTCTGCAAGTGTGTCAGCAACTGGTCACCAGTGCATCCCAGAGACTTTCCCCAGCAAGGCACTACAATGCTGGCACTGAACGTTAAAAATAAAAAATAACAAAGCAATGGTTTCAGGAGGCTTGCAATTCCTAAATCGGAATGCCACCTTTTCAATCAGCAAAACAAAATGTGTTCTCTGGGGTTTACAGTAATGCTTCTTTTATTGAACATAGGATTTGCTCACTGAGCCCAGAGTAAGTCATAAGATAGATTCAATTATATTGACACACTATATTAAGTTACATGCATAAATTCTCATATCTATTTTCCCTAACAATACCATTTCTGTTAAACAAACAAAAAAATAATTAAAAACCCCAAAACTATTTTTTTTTAAATCACTGAATATTTTTTATCTTGCTTATGTATTTTGAAAAGGAACAAAAGTTCAAGGATTAAATGAATAAGAAACAGGATAAAAGGACAAGCTTGGACACAACCACTGTTGCAGATTTCACCTGCAATCAGATTTATGTGAAAGGATCCTCACACCAGCCCCTCTGGTTTTAATCAAGTTTCACCCTGCATCAGAACTGGGTTCTGGGGGTTATTATGCAATTACAGACTGACCTCCCATCACAGTGCAGCATTTTACCTTTATTCTGACAAACCAGTAGCAACTAAGTGCATGCTGGGCAAATGAAACAGAAGGCCTTGCATTACAAATAAACCCAAACACATCTTGATAAGATATACTAAATAAAACATTTCCCTGCATACCCAACAATCTCATCATGCAGCAAACTACACCTCCCAAGGATATCACTCCCAGCAGCCTTTCCATCTCCAAGGAGCTCAGCAGGTGGCTCAGAGAACCCCTGGGGTTGTGTCTCCCCATTTTGTAGCCACAGGGAAGAGCCTGTCCTTGTTTGCAAACACATCGTAAACGTGGGGTCTCCCAAATACACAATCCTGTATTGACAGCCAGTTGAAAAAACAAAACAAACCCACCAAAACCAAGCAAATAACAAAGAAACAAACGTGGCCGAGACAAAAAAAACAATACAGAAAGATTTATTCCAGGCCAAGCTCTGGCTTCTCTCAGGGATGATAAGGATGATAACATAGGTCCAAAATGTTGTCTTGGCTCTGGACACTCTTGATCTTCAACGTTTAATCCTCTTAATCTTCTAGTATTTTGATCTA
This sequence comes from Margarornis squamiger, assembly GCA_035222235.1. Classification (NCBI taxonomy): domain Eukaryota; kingdom Metazoa; phylum Chordata; class Aves; order Passeriformes; family Furnariidae; genus Margarornis; species Margarornis squamiger. The sequence goes on along the minus strand of JAWWTY010000019.1, from coordinate 3,455,580 downwards.
CTTTTGTCTTCGTGTGTTATCCTCTTCTCTTGTAATAAATCTGGTACTAAGACTGTGTCCATCAAGCTCCAATCCCTTAGTCTGGTGATTTAGCTCACTGTGGTGTCTTTGACCCTTGAGTGAATTAGCCACAACACTGGATATACTAAAAATGCATCTGGATTTTCACAGTCTGGATTTCTCCACAGTTTTGGAGGTTTTCAATGCTACCACAGTTATGACAATAACTGTTTTATACACAGAAACTACTTATAGCTACAGTGCAACCCAAAACCTGAAGATAGAAACATTTCTACTCTTCCAAGATTAAAATCCCACTGACATCAGAGCAGCCTAACAGGACTTGGGAGTCCAAAATGCAAATTTCAGGCTCTAAGTAGCACCTCAATGGCTTTGACATGTCACTCCACTTCTCTTTCTTGTGAGTCTGTGAAACGGGGATAATCACAGCACTTTTTTAGATCTAGAGGGCAATATTGCTGTATAAAGGCCAAAGGATACCATGCTGATTGTTACTACTAACAGCACAGCAACCAGCATCAGCCTTTATCCAACTGCTGCTAAAAATCTAAATTATTTAGTGCACTGTTGATATACAGTTGTCAACATTAGATCAAGATTATAATTACATAATTAGAGTAAACCAGGAGCATATTTGCTGGCCAATACTAGTGCTATAGTACTCTTACATGGTTTGGGGTTTTGTGGGTGGTTTGGGGTTTTTTCTTTGCTTATATTTTTTCTTTTCTTTCTCCCCCCCTTTCTCATTTGAAATATTGAGTGTAATGGCTTAATTTCCAGAAACACCCTATTCACTTACTGCATTGCTTAATATCAAGGATTATTGTTTTAAGCCCAGTAAAACATTGCTTTAAGCTGCCCTGTTATGCCAGCTGATGGATTTTGTAACAGGAAGAAATGATGGGGCTGAGATGAAGTAGCCCGGAGGTTTAGGCTGTTTATATTTCTTTGCTATAACTCTTCAAGTACAGATATAAATAAAACCTATACATCAGGGCCTCAGGAAACTGTGTCTCTTGAAAGGTACCTGATAGAGAAGTTCCAGGGAACTGAGTTGAGTCGTAGCACTCCAAAGCACTCCTCTGTCCCAATATGATACACATAATTAACATTTCATACACAAAATTCCACCAATACCTCCAAAGACTTCACACTTGCAAAGGAATTTAAAGGAAATATATGTACAAAAGCCTCTAAAGATCAGGTTCCTCCACTTCACTAAAAACTGAACAGCATTTTATTGCTATTAATTCTATACATTAAAGTTACCTGCATCAAAATATTTAACAGCAAATATGCAAAACTCCTGTTGCAGAGGAGAATCTTATTTTTGCACATACCATTAAAAAAATCTTCACTAGAACAGTTCACTGTAGGAATTCAGCAGCACACACTAATTAGATGCTTTGTATTTACCCCTGACCCTATGATTTCTCGAGCATTCTATTTTTGATGCCACAGTGAAATAAATCATAATGCCCCTAGGAAAATCCAAATATCGCTATCACACACCTAGAATACACATCTAGTTTATATGGCTGAAATAAAGATCATTCTAATGTAACTTCTGAGGTGAATAGAAAGTATATTTTCAAAAGCAGCGTTGCATTTTATTGGGCACCGCACATATAAAATTCAAAGACTAAAACCAACGTGTTATTCCAGCAACAAGCAATTTTTTGAATAATCAGATCCTGAACACCTTCCTGAAATGCCTGAAGAGCAATAAGTTACAGCAGAATTGCTCTGTGTCAACTGCTATAAAATTTATAACTCATCCTGCAAAGGTGAAATCAGCTGTTTTCCACCTCCTGTTCACACAGAGTTCCAGTTTTTTCCTGAAGTTAGCACAGTTATCTCACTGGTTTAGAGCAGGGAAACTCTTAGGACAGAGCCAATAAGCAATTCTCCCAACCTTGTTTTCAGCTACACTCAAATGCAACTTTTGGCACTGGGTTTGGTTTCAGACTCAGAGCCACACCACGGTTCCATTCACTTCAGGCAAGGTCTGGCTCCAGTGCCCAAGACTTCCCAAATGCCTCTGCAAAGCACGAAGACAACCTTTATCCACAGATCCTGATTGCAAACAAGCAACACTATCCACAAACATCAGCTCATCAGAGCCACAGGCTCCGTGAGAACTTACCTTCACGGAAGGAAGGAAGGGTGGAAGGAACAAGTGGGGCATCTGGTGCCACCTCCTGCTCCAGCAGGGCCAGCCCAGAGCACAGGGCACAGCATTGTGTCCAGAGGGTCTGGACTATCCCCACGGAGGAGACTCCAGCCCCTCC
>JAWWTY010000019.1:3439181-3450218 GCA_035222235.1 Margarornis squamiger | reverse complement strand
CGTCCCTCTTGTGCAGAGCCTGGTCCATGCTCTGCCCCCTCCCTGCAGGCACTGCCACCCATGGGCAGGTCCCCTCTGTCCTGTAATGCGACTGAATCTAATTCTAAGGAACAAGACGTGATTTACAAGTCTTACCCTGAAATTAGACGGGCTCCTTCCCTGCAGCCCAGCTCCCCATGCCTAGAGCAGCACTCAGAGCCAGCACGGAGCAGGACAAATAAAATCCTCACATGGCTGACACAAATGCTTCTCTCTCTCTCAAACATTTTGATGCTGAAACATCAGTAAAAGGCAGTTATGGGTTTGTAACTGCACAAAGTGTCTTTTATGTAGGATTGTCTCACATACTGTAAGTTCTCTTCCAAAATGACACCGGGAGACAGGACCCCGCTCTGCACAGCTGGGGAGGATCAGCACAGGGAGTGAACTGCAGCCTTTGCAGTAAAAGAACATTTTGGTCCCAGCTATTGGCCAGAATTAAACCCCAGATTCGGAAAGTTTTAACTATACACAAAGTACCTCTAAGTGTATGGAAAAACTAAGTGTAAGTCTGTTATCAGCCAGTGACCCTGGCACAAATATGGCTTTGCAGCTCACAGAAAAGCACTCCCACAAAGAAACTCGTAGCTATACAAAACCGAGGCAACAGTGGTCATTTGCAGAATTCAGGATTTACAACTTAAACAGAATTGCAACAAAAGCAAACACAATTTGCCTTTGTGGCAGGGCGAGAAACTCAAGTACAACTAAACGCCTGTCTGCAGATAAAGTGCCACCAGATATGTGCAATGTTTTTTATTATTCACATGCTGATGTCAAGATGTGCTTAAAGTGCAGATGTTAAAAAAGAAAAAAGAAAAAATGCATCTATCTTCAAAATAAAATAAGCAGACAAGTGGTCAAATACTTGTTAAATAGAGGGCTAACTATACAAAAACAAAAAAAAGAAAAGGAAATGGCAAACCCACACATTTCATTGACTAACTTCTAGCAGAATGAAACTTGCTCATTCACAAGTAGCTTTTCAGCCAAAAGAAGCAGAAGATGTTGCTGGGCTCTCTGCTAAATTTGAATTAAGTGAACATCAAAGCAAGGCAGTGCTGTTTGTGTGTGCCCCTGTAACAATAGTTGCTGTAAGCACAGCCAGACTGAGCATTACATTGCATTTGCAGAAGGTTTAGCCCCAGCTCCCCACAGAACCTTTCACACTGCCAACAGCTTGAGGCAAATGCAGCTTGAGGGACAGTGAAACTGGTTCTTGGATGGGTAGATTCACTGCTCTTACTCACCTATAAGGACAAGCTAGAGGTGCAAAGATGACAGTGAATTGTCACCCTGATGTGTCCCCCTGCTTTTTACACCCAAACCATGAACAGAAGCCATCCTACAAAATGGGAACTGAAGATCCAGTTTGAACATTTTCCCCACTGTAATGCAAGTTTGCTTGCTATCAACACAGGCACAGCTGTCAGACCTGCTTGGATGCAACTCCAGAGGAACCTACTCGGGTACACTTGTCAATGACACCCCAAAATACTTTTTAATTCAGGAAAAGCACCATTCTGTAGCACTCTGCCATTTCCATCACAGCATCCTGTGTCCTGCAGGCACTCTTAAGCCCACTTCATCACAAACTGTACCACGTGCCTCCCAGACTCAAGCCACAGTGTTAAACTCCTTTTAATTACAATGATATTCCATGCCCATAGTACCATGAGTGGTACTTTCTGGAAGCTCCCCTTTATTTTCTCTTTGCCCTTCTCTCAAGAGAAGACTGACTCTGCAGGAGGGTGGCTACATGCAAGGTAGGGATGTTCTTTTGGACTTCTGGTTCTCTGTTAAAGAACAGAAGCTCCTGCACCTAAAGCACTGCTGACAGTGTTTGGGGGTTTAACATTCTCACTGCTCCATGGTAGAAAAAGGAATAAAGAAATAAAAAAGAAAAGAGGTAAATAAAGATCACTATAAACCACATTCCCCTTAAACATTGAACAACGAGTTCCTGTTGCAGTACAATGATTTAACTTATTAGCAATAAAACACAGGTACACATTATAGTTCAGTATTAACTTCATTTTTATGCATGTGCAAGCACATATATTTAGAGAAAAGACAAACAGGGATACTGGATTAAATTCCTGATATTTCAGCATGATTCAGCTCTTCTTATGCCTGAATACTCTGGGAATTAACTTACCCATGAATTAGGTTGTAAGAATCTTGCCTTAAACTAGCAAATCATTTACAAGACACTTCAAGCATATAGACATAACCATGAGAGTAAAAAAAGATAAGTGTCATATTTTGCATGCTGCACCTCAGTTTCCCGAGTCTGTATTTTCTTTTTTCCATTTCTTTCAGTCTTTTACTACAATTTTTCCTGTTATTGGCACATGATACGCAGATAAAGAATTTTTAATATATACAGACATTTGCACCCAGGTTTATATATATACACATATGTATGTGGGTGCATGAATATACACAAAGCTAGGAAAATTTATTTCCTTTTCACTTGAGAAAAAACCAGTTTAGTTTTTATGTTTTCCAACTGGCACTGGAGGGAGAAGCATAGAAAAAATATATTAAAAAAAAGCTGGCAGATGATCTGGGAGATCAATGCCAAACACGGGCTTGAGCAGGGTGAACTCCATGCGCTTCTCACCCTAGGACAATATCCAAGCATCCATTTTTCATAAGCCTTATTCTTGCCCCTGCCATTCCAGGCCCAACACATGTTTGGGTGTGTTTGAACACACCCCTGCAATAAAGAAAGTGCCTGAGAGAGCCTGAGTAGGATTAAGAAGTGCAGTGCTACTTGTTCGTGTTGGGCTGTGCCAATGTTATGGAACAGCGAATATATTCACTGTGACAAGCGATCCAGCCACAAAGCTAAATCGCCAGGGAATTATGATTTTGCCCATCTGTCCTGGAGCACAGACTAGACTATGCTTATGCCACAATATTTCATTTTCCATGTGTTAGTCTGAGCATGCTAAAGCTGAGTATCTATCACATGCCACAGAGAAAACAACCATACACTGCTCGGAGAAGGTCAAAGTTACAGCAAAGGAAAACAGGCAATAAAGCTGCAATCCTGACACACAGCTCCTCTCAGAATTTATTGCCAAGGTTGTTGAGCATACTGTACACTCCAAGAGGAAAGGCACAGCAAGGGTACTGAATAATGCATTCCAATGTAAATGTAATTGCTTTAAAACAAACCAAAAAAAAGTACCTTTTTAATTGCAATTAATATTTACCTATTTGTAATTTATTTGTAGTGCGTTTCAGGTAGAACTCAGCTCAACCTGCATTGAAGCCACTTCTGTTTATTTCCACTTAAAGCACTTGAAACAACCTCATGTTTTTTATCCAGCCTGTTTAAGCAATGAACTAGTAAAAAAAAAAATAAATCCTTTATTTCTACTTTAACTGGCTTCCCCTGGATGCTTTGGGGAAACCAGCAGGAAGGCAAAACTCTTCTCCCACCCTGCCTGAGCCCCAGCTCTGAACAAATGGTTAAGTGATGGGAAATTCCACGAGCCTGGTTAAAACTTGACAGGATCATTTGCAAAACGTGAGAACATGGAGATAAGAAATTTAAAAAAGGTTCCCTGTGAGGAGCTGTTGTCTGCTTTGCACTTAACACATGTAACCTCCGAGTCACCCACACATTAATATTCAAACCATGGGGCTGGCCAAATATCCTACAGTGTTTCTGAGGCCTCGCTGGGGCCGGGTACCCTCGGTATGGAGGTTATGAACGTACTGCTGTTAGAACAAAACAGGATTATCTTGCTCATTCTCTCTCCATCAGACAAAGATACACACAGGCATCTGTGTAATCCTTGGAAAATTGTCTAGCTCCCAGATCAGCTAATTCAACATTACCTACTAGCACTGAAACCAGTAGATTTGTTGGGCATCGTTGTGTTCATCTCTACATTCCTAAAAGAAGTTTTCATATTCCCAAGCAAGAAGAAAAACTACATTATTTCCCCCAAATGCAAGTCCATTAGTATTTTATTGTGAAGATAAATACTGAATCCTCTAACAGTCCAAAAGTGCTTCAAGTAATTCAATTTTGAAGGTCTTAATAATATATGCAGTAGCATTTTACCAGTAGTAGCAGGAATATTGATCTCACGCCATTAAGGTCTGCAGCATTTTTAAAACCCATTACCTTCGTGCACATTAGCTCTCCCTGGCAGAAAGGACATCACATTTGCTGTTAACTTCTGGCAGGCATCAACACAAAAAGGTGATTCCACCTGCTCCACTGTCTGCCTGACTGCTTGATAATGTCAATCAATAAGCAAAATCACTTTCTTACAGTTCTCATAAAGCAAGGTGTCTGCTACACAGTCAGAAGACAAAAGTTGTAGTTCTGTATTTAAAATATTAATGAGCCTTAAAATACTTACTCTTACTTTTACTAACATATACTTCCTGAACACCAGCAGATGTTTTATAAAGTCTGAAAAGGAGTGGATTAGTGTAGCAGTGCCTGGCTAACACCAGAATGGATTTAAAACATTGACAGGCAGCGTGTACAGCAGGTCATCACAGACACCACTGAATCAAAAGAGAAAGACCTGTCAGGTTTCAGATAAAGCTGGCACTTGATGATGATAAATTATTTACTAAGTGCACTTGTTGAACCATTAGGAAAATCCTTTCTTCTTCCTCCACCATCCATTCAACTCAAGAGCATGCTACGTGCTTATTTTAAAACAGCACATAGCAAAAGCAAGCACATTTTAAAAAAATAAACAATGAGATTATGCATGAGGATACCAGTGGGGACAGTCCTGGGTTACCAATCTGAAAGTGTTTGCATTTCCATCAGCAGTACCCACATTGTTCAGAATAACACACCTTATAAAAGTGTATAATTAGGTTGGCAAGGGGACTGGGTGGTGAAAAAGTATTGAGAATGCACAGGTTAAAAGAAAAGTAGTTTTAGAGGCATTGCTGCACCACTGGTATCGATGGCTTTCTTTGGAATTCTGGGGATTTCCTAAGAATGACAGAAGAAAACCCATTCTCCCTTAGTTTTTATTCCATCCTAATTATCACCTGGTCAGTATTGCTTCTTTACACCATGGAAATTTGTGTCCTGACAACCCATTCTTTCAGAAGAGTCTCCCTCTGCCCTCCAATTTCCTACAAAGCCTGAGCTGTGCATGCAGGTACCTACAGACTTCAAACCCCCAGGAAATTCAGCCCCACTTTGTCTGGGTAAAGAGACAACTCAACTGGCAAACAACGTATTTTTAGGGTCCCAACACATGTCCAGCAGTAACTATGGATCCCAGAGGATTTGGGGCACACTCAGTCCAAGCTGCTTATCTTAAATTGGTATTAACAGAAATATTTAATCAGAAAGTTATATAGGATTTGCCCAAATGCAGAAGATTATTTTGAAAGTGAATTAGTAGTTTATTACACTTCCAAGGCAAAAAAAACCCAATAAACCCATTGCAAATCTCCCTCACTGTACTAAAACTAACACACCCCAAAAATCACAGCAGCCAATCTTCAATCTACTCTGGGACTGGTTGCAGTCTAATCCAGTAAAAATTAAATAACTTGGAGGCAAAGAGATACATAACATGCTGTATCCATTAGTGCATTAACACTACAGGAACCCACTATATTGTTTCCAGCTCTTCATATATTTGTTTGTAGTTGGGTGCTAAGAACTCAATAACCTTTAAATGTCAGAAGCAAAAAAAAAAAAGAAATCCATAATCTTCCACAAGAATTCAAAATTTTAAATAGATCAGTGATTCTGTACATCCTGTGTTTAGATTTCTAGACACTCCATACTTAAATTAGACCAGGCAAGCCTACAGTTTTACCTCCCAGCTTCCCAAGTGAAAGAAACCCTATTAAAAAGCCCACATAAAAATGGGAAAAGAAAAAAAAAAGAGACAACAAAACAACTCCAGCTGGGGCAAATCTATTATTTCAGACAAGTTACTGAACCTATGGAAATGGACACCAATATAAGGTTTGTCTCTGAACAACATATACATGCTTATACTGTGTATAGGCAGGTAGTTGCCTGGACTCTAAACACTAAAATATACACATTGTTTACACTCAGATTTTAATAAATACTGCAGTTGAATCTAAAAAATACAGCTTAAGGCAGAGATTGTCATTATTAAAATTCACATATCAGCCCTATTTATTCTAAACTTTGAGGCCATGTAAAAGAGGGAAAGGGATTAATGTGTATTGGTTGACATTGTCTAACTAATTTATCCCAATGGTAACAAGGATCAGGTTCTTGTACAGGGTAAGTGGAGCAAGACTTGAGACAGCTTTAGTCTTTTAAAAATATACTTGCAAAAATAAACATGAATGCCCATCAACCCACTATTAATAACCTATTTAAAAGGTGCAAAGTTTGAAAACTGATGTGACATGTTTAGCAAGCTGCAGACACAACTTTCCCCCCACCACATTTCAGCCCCCTAACACTGTACCTTGTGCATAATGACACAGTGGGAAATACAATCTTTTGAAGTTCAGCCATAACTGAGTTCCTTATTAAAGGCTACAAGAAGCTCTAAGTGTTCATCCATCATATTTCCAGGAAAAAACACCTCTTAGTTCTGGTGCTTAACCTAACCAGATGGACAACCCTCAGAGAAAAAGCATGTTCTTCCACGAGGTGCAGTTCCAGGAGCTCAGGAAAGCCTGATCCTCACAGAAAAACAGATCCAAAGCTTTCCACCAGATGATGACTACTTGTGTAGGTCTCAGTGGCTTTGCTGTCATGTCAGCACATAATTAATGTAACCTTCTGTGGAAATGACTCGTGGTACCAGACATATTTAAGTGCAAAAATCAAAGCTCCCTCGCACCAAAGGGATTACCTGCTCCCACTCCCTTCGAGGTCAAAGACTCTTTCAGCTCTGACAACAAGGCACTCTGCTTATCTGGTTCTTTAAATACACGGGGGATTTTTCTTTTCTTTTTTTTTTTTTTTAAATAATTAACATGCCTGAAGTTTGATATGATTCTAGCATCTAATTTACACGGTAAGATGTTTGTGTTTGGAGTTTCTGAATTGCTTCTGCATGAGAAGTAGACTTTGATAAGTTTTTAATTAAACTGATAATATCACTTTAAAAGCTAAAACACCTAGAGTATAAAGGACACAAGTAATAACAGACTTTATAAGGCTTAGCAGCTTTTTAAAGCCTGCTTGCTTTGTGGAAGGAGCTGCTTTTGTGAAAATGTGTGTTTGCCATCTGATTGCTTCTGAAGAATATTTAAAGAAGGTTAGACACCTCTGGCTTTAAGAGGTGTTGTGTATTACCATTCCAATAATACAGTTTTGTTCTGTATTTCAAAATGGGAGGGCTGTAAACCTTTCCTCCTGAATTAAATAGCTCTGCATTTCATGCTCTCTGCTCCTTTCAGAAAGTGAGCTCTGCCTGGGTGTTAAATTCTGTGCTATAAAGTGACATTTCTACTTAATTGCATTGTACTCACACTTTAACAACTACAATTATTTATAAAATATTGCTAACATCCTAAGAGGGGCCACCTTTTAAGCAGGTGAGTTCCAGTCTGGCTCACAAACACTGCAACAGGGCAGTACATCATCCGTGCAATGTTTTACATGCAACTACAGCAGCTTTCAAAGACACAAAGAGCCTCTAACTGGGGATGAAGAATCTCCAACAACAGCCTGAGCTGTTCAACACCTCTGGAAGAATGACCTAATATCCACAAAGGTGAAAAACTGGCAAGACTCATGCAGGTCTCTCTAGATGTAAATGTATTCAATTGAACTGTAGATTATTTCCTATATGGGAACAGATATCAACCTAAATTCATAAAGTCCCACAATCAAGGCTCCAGCTGCCACAGTGGTGATTTTTGAGGATTCTCTCCATTTCTCTCCACTGAAGGGAACACAGGAAACCTCAGGTGATGCAGAAGAGCAGATCCATCAAAAGGCACTGCTGAACAGTGCTTGGCCTAAAGACTCCACATCTTCACCTGCTTGACAGGAAATGAGATCTGCTCCAAGTTAGGCTGCTGTCCCAGCTGATCCCATCCCAAAGAGAAAGAGCTGTAGCAGGACACAGAGCACTCAGGTGAGAGCCCAGCTCTTCCAGTCTGAGCCACACAGCTGCCCTAAATCCACTCCCAAACCTGCATGGCTTAACAGAGAAGACCCATTGACATCAACACAACCCTCTGCACAGACCAAATGCAAATAGTTTAAGGGAGCCACAGCACAGGAAAGGTGAATCCTGCAGCTCAGCCCTTCTTGGATGACACACTCAAGGGAGTGTTCCCAATGATCTCTGAACCCATGAGTTCAACACTTGCCAAGCATGAGTCTGATCTCAGTACATTCAGCACAATGAGAACCTGACACACAGCAGGGCCAGACCTTCCTGGGGCTTGTGCACCCAGCAAGGAAATCATTCTTTGGGGCTGTTTTGCTTTCCCTTGCATCCTTTTATGGCAAAATTCCACTTCAAAATTCCACATTCCATTTCAGAGGAGTAGCCTGTGACTAAACAGCTGAGTATTTCACTTCAGAAGTAAAATAGGAATTTATTTCTCAAGTCATGTCATTACTTAGCAATAAATTCATAGATTAAGAAACATGAAATAATGATTAAGAATTGGTTTGAAACATACTTCAAATAGATTTATATTTAAAGAAAAAAAAAAAACACAAAATCTTTCCACAGTATGAATGTATTCACTCTGATCTCAAACACAAAAACCAGTAACAAAACCACAAGGTGAGTTCCAAACACTAAACAATTTTACAAGAGCAGATACCATGCATATTATTTTCATTTGAGTGATAGCAATTCTCAGAAGGAATGGCTATTAACTGGAAGAGTCTGAAAACATCCTTGCACACACTTTTCTTGCTCCACATGAAAACAAACCTGAAACCTTTTTTGGTTTGGTTTTTTCCCACTGATACAAGCTCTGGAGTGAATACTCTTGCTGTGCCCCTGAGGACCAAGGCTGCCACCCAACAGGGATCTTTCTGGAAAGCCAAGGCTAACTCAGACACCTCTCTCCACTTGCACTTAGCTTTGAAACCCTCTCTCTCAGACTGTGAGAAGGGCTTATGTGCTTTAAAAAAATCACCTCTCTTTACCAACTCACACCTGAAAATCACAGTTATTCCAAGTCTCCCTCTCCTCTGCCTCCTCAGCCCATCACCCCGACAGCAACATCCCATCCTGTGCAGGTCTTCACAAAGTGCTTGAAAATGTTCCTTCTCTGAAAGGGTCAATTTGCAGTTTCACTCCCCAGATCATTGCCAGCGAGTGGAAGGCAAAATGCTTTGTACCCTTCATCCAGGGCAGAAAGGAAGAGACTTTCTCACTGACATTGTTGAACTCTGTAGGAACTTGGCTGCTTTTGCCCCACTCAAGTGAAATACTCAGTAAGGAACTCCACGTCCAAGGTGATAATTACAATAATGTCATCAAAATACTTCTTTCTGCTTTGATTTGCCATCAGCTACTCAATTGGCATCTTACACTCTCACAAGATTCTTGCTATAGCTGAACTTATTTTATACATTGTTTTAAAAAACTAGCAGGTTCTCTTTTTTTTTTTTGTTAGTGCTTGCTTAAAAACTCCCAAGAGAGTAAATCAAGACAATCTGCAAAGCCTACAGTCAAGAATTAATTTTTATTTTTTTTTTAAAAAGAAACCCTTAGATAGCTTTGATAATCAATTTTTTGCCCTTCAGGAAAACTCAGTTGCCTTAGTAACAGAAAGCAAATGACAGACTAAACAACGAATATGTTTTAATGAACTCTTTGTTTTAAAAACAAAAGGGGTTTTTTAACCAGTACTTATGTTCCTGCAGAACATAAACACACTAAATGGTCATGCCTGTGACAGAAAGAACCTTTCCTAGACTAAAGCTCCTGAACTGTGAGCACTGATCTTAATCCAAGTTCCATGGAAGTCTAAAACAGTAATGCTGAAAAGGTGTGGATCTGAACACAGCATGAATTTAAATCTGTCCTCATCTGTAACCCCACCTATCAGTCTTAAGAAACTTATTGGTAGCAATTTCTCCCTATTTTACAAAAGCATCCAATCTTCAGAAACACTTAATTGTTACATATCACTTTAAGTATTGCTATGCCTCCCTACAAAAATGGGCCCAGAAACAGGAAAATCTTCCAGACACATCCTAATCTCATAGAAGAACCCATAAAATAGACTCTTTTACAGGTCAACATTTGAATTCTGCTGCAAGTACCACCATTCTCCACGTCTTCCTACACTACTAAGATCTTCCAAAGGATTAACATCAATCAGATGCCAAGAAAGAAGTACACATTTTGAGAGTTCAGGTGGATTTGGGGGGGCTTATTTTCCTCTTTCAGCAGAGTTTGCTTCCTGCTCTCAATGGAGACAATGGCAGAGTACTTCCAGGAATGCCAGGGGAGAAATCATTAGTTATTTACATCACACCTGCTGCATTTGACCCCTGCATGAACACACGTGGAGGGATTCAGAGAGAATAAGATACAGGTTTACAACTACGACTCTTGTGTTAATTAGACAATAATTACAGCCCAAACTAATAAGCTAGAAAACCACCATACAACAACAACCCCAGGCAGTGAAGGAAGCGTGGACCATACAAAAGGTTCCTCCACACCCCCATAACAACTCACTTCCCATTCCTTCATCAGTAACGTTGTAAAATACCTAAAACTCAGCCAGGTCTGGTTTTCTGAACCAATTTACAGCAGCTGAAGGTGGAAAAAAGAGCCCTGACTTGGTTAGGAGGAGGTGTAACACACGGGGCAGTTAAACCATCTCAAACACCTGGCTGTGGGTGACCCTTTGGTCCTCCAGGTGAGTTCCATGAGGCTGCAGTGGGGAGATAAGGACTCAAGAATTGTGGTGTGAATAAACACCAAACAGGGATCACCCAGAACTTTCCATGGGAGACAAAGAAAGGGTATCTCAGTTGGGGTTTTTGCTTTGTTTGTATGTTTGGTT
>JAWWTY010000019.1:3413114-3426257 GCA_035222235.1 Margarornis squamiger | reverse complement strand
TCCAACCTGGCCTTGGACACTCCCAGGGATGGGGCAGCCACAGCTTGGACCATGGTCATTTGTGCCATTGTCTAGTCCATATATCAGAAGGTACCTTGCCCTTCGTGCAGTGAAAATTCCATGTCCTCCTTGGCTTCTTGCCAGCCTAAACCTGGATACACCTTTTTTTTTTCAGGGAAGCCAGGAAAAAGCCATAACCTTTGTAGAGCCACTAACTACCCTGACCAAAGCTCTCCCTGCAAATAACTGGGCTCACATTCCTGCAGTGCGAGGAATTGCAGTGGTTTTAGATAACCCTGTGCCTCCTGCAGGGCATTTTGGGGATGTGCACCATGAATTTAAGCGTAAGGTCAGCATGCAGGTCTGCTGTTGTGGTGTTATTAGTTACAGAGTCACCAGACGTCTCAAAAATCATTGGCTTTTATTATATTTGAGAAGCTAGTCTGGTATTGATCAAGGTCACAGAGGAAGGGAGTTATCAAAGGTCGGCTGACCTGACTGAACTATGGCACAGAGTGATGCAGATTGCATAAATTACATTCAATTCTCATGAAAAGTGAGCGGTTTGTTTCACCTGAACTGACAGTGTAAGGGTCAGCTCTCCCCTACCCTACCCACCAAGAGACTGAACATTAAAGGGTGGAGAAGTTCTGTAGGTTTTGTTGGGGTTTTGTTTTGGTTTTTAAGTAGACATCTGGCTTGGGATTCTGTTTCTTTTCCAGAAAAGAGCTCAGAAGCCTTGGAAGACGCTCCCTATTTGTCTGCATGCCTATCCATGCGCAGTCTAAAGAGAGGTCAGAACAAGCACAAAGCAGTGAGTAACAGTAGATTTTCTTTGGGGTTGTCTTGATACCAGTCAAAAAGGAAGCCCTGAAACAAGGAGAAATGATGGATTAGGACAGGCCTACAGGTTTTGCATAAGGACAGAATTAAAAAAGAGTGCACAAAAGTGAGGAAAACTGAAACACACAATGGAGCAATGACTTCAGACTTCTGGAAGTAATAATCACTTTGATTGCAAAGAGAACAATTAACAGACTTTGGATGAGCAGACTAATACTGACAACTGCAATACCTGAAAGATTAAGGCAGAACCAGCAAAACATGGAAAATGAAGAGTCCCTGTGAGAGTAACTAAAATGCTTGTACAGTGAAGTTTGTCAGTGCAAACAGCACCATTAGACATGCTGGAAATCTGCTCTACCTACTCTTCAAGAACATTGGATGTATGATGTCACAAGGTATTTCTTTATTACATCATATTATGCTCAGGCTCACAGCTTACTTGAAACTATACTACCATTTTCAAAGTGCAGGGATGGAGCCCTTTCCTACAGCTATCTTCTCAGATTATTGCTTTTTAAATATATTTAATAAAAAAATGTTACTTAATGGAGACTGTAAATGCACTACTGAGCTACTCTCTATTTGTGGTATTTTAAATTTGATTGAAAACAATTAGCAGATGAGAGAGATGCCTGTGAGCATTCATTAAAATGAGGCTTGTGGTTTGTGACTGTTGAATTTCACTGTGCATCTGGAGCTGTTTGCACTGATGGCAGAGTTTTCTGTCATCATAAAAAAGGGACTGTTCCCTATAAAGGTTATGCTGGCAAAAAACAAACTGTATGAAATTTTTCCAAAACTTCCCATTGAGAAAGCAGCAGCTTGTTACCCACGGGGAATTGCTATATCAGATGATGATGGCTCATGGACAATTTAATTTGTTGTTTAGTTTAACAGCTTGTAAATCCCTCTCCTATAAATAACATGCAGTTGTAAAAGCTGACTGCTAATGAGATGATTGACCCTAAAGGTCACACTGGCAGAATCCCCCATTGTTTGCTTAAGGATATAATTTTCATTTCATCTGACTGAAAACTGACATTCAAGCATAACACAACGAGAAATTAAATAATAATAATAAAAAATAATATTGTGCTACTGGAAGAACTATGCTCTTGTTTTATCTGGGAGGAAAAAAATGTGTTAGCTCGGCCTGAGCTGCTACCAAGGCAGTGAGCTGATGAATATGTGACTCTCAAATGGACTCTGGGAAGAAATGAATACACTGGAAAATGTCTGGTGAGCAAGTAGAGTATCAAAAGGGAGCACGGTCTGAACGTGAACATTCAATTTCATATTTCATTAAAACCAAGCTCAATTCCAAAACTCATCTCAAGGTGAGGTGAGTGGGGTAAGGAGGTTTTATAGAGGTTTTGCTTGTTTTATACTAGGGGATTTTTGCTGCTGCCTGCATTTTTAATATTGAATGGATAGAAGAATCCCAGGCATCTTAATGCACTAGAGGACAAATAATATGGACAACACCCCTATTTAAAAATGATTAATACAGTAAAAATATTTAATTCTAAAAATCTACGTGCCCAGTAGTCTGAAAAAAGCACAGAATTAAGTATGAGGTTCCTGTGTTACCCTACACTTTCTCAGCATCTCCCATAGTAGATGCGCTCATATTTCACTCTTCCTTCTGCACTCATTCAGAAAACCTCCAAATCAGTCTAACAATGTTCCTCATGTAGGGATTATTTGGGGCTTTTGTGTCAATGTCCATCCTGAATGATGAATTACTTGGTTGCTGTCTCACAGGGTACCCAAAGGTGAAATATTTAACAAATACAGGAGAGAATATGCATTACTGATCGGAGTTAATCCAGTAAGACTAAATAATGGAAATGAAGTGTGCAATACATTATCATTTTCAACACATTAATTTGGGATAATCATGGTGATTACATAACCAGCTATCTGATCAAGACACACATGAACAGGTCTGTAATAATGCCTCAGATACATCAAATATATCCACAGACACCTCAGTACCTGTGTAAACCTCTGATACCTACCAAGGAAAACATCTCCTCAAGCAATAGTATTAAGAGTTATACATTATTCTTATCAAAACATTGGCTATATAAGAAGCTCAGAATAATAGACCACTTGGCAAAAGTATATTGATTTTAGAGCAGATGACTTTGGGTATTGCTCCAGTTCCTGGGTACACATTTGAAAATTCAGGTGCTTTCAAAGGGCAGCCTCTGCCATTTAGCTCATAGCACACCAGGCACAACTCAGAGAGGCTAAAATTAGCACTAATACTCACAAATCAATCTGAAGGAAATTACAGGCTGCACACAGGTAGATGGTACCTCATTTTTATATTTATGCATATTCAAGCCTTAATAAGAGCTATGCATGTCCCATTTACATCTCTAAAGGTTCACCAACAGGTTAGTCAGGAACTCCAAGGTCTCCATGGCAATGATGTGGGCTGAGCATCTGTTCCATCTGAATCAAAACTGATGACCATATTTTGATTCTACTTGGCATTATTGAGTATAGTCACAGCCTAGTTGTTTAGGAGATCTTCATGCTCCATCATGTTTCCCTCTATTCTTAGAGGAGAAGTCGAGAGGTCCTATTAATTGAGAGGAACTGAAAACAAAGGTTGCCTGCTTGGACAGAAAAAAAGAGTGAGGATGACAAGAGTTCTCTGAAGAGATCTGGTTATACCCTTGATTCAAAAGTACTGAAATATTCAAATACCTTTAAGTTTCTTTTTGCTTTGGAATCCTGCACTGACAGACAAGCAGTACCAGCAAGAGTGAGTCATCTGCTTAATGTCCCATCCTGGAGACACTCTATCTCCTTATTCTTTTTTTATTTTTTTTAAAGAAAAGCCAGCTATGCCACTCTGCTAGCATTAACCTAATGTTCCAGAATTAAGCTTTCAGTGCATATCAGGTGATTTACTGTAGCATCACCTGGTTGTGCTCTCCCATAAGATCCGTGTTCTTTTAGCCTACAGAGCACAGACCTGGACCATCTGAGTTAACACAGAACCAAGGGATGATGAGGTACATATAATTTATCCACTACAGACCCTACTATTTGTCAGCTGAATGAAATGGAGAATTTTTCAAAGAAATTTAAGAAAATATCAGTTTTATGATTTAAAATATGCCCAAAGAGGAAGTTAATTGTTAAGCACCAAACACCCACCCCCACAAGAAATTATATTACTTGCAATATTTTTCCTGCTTTATTCATTAGGCTGTCCAATGTGTATGTGAAATTTCTCCTGTGCCAATCACACCAAGCCCTTCCTAGCAAAGGTGGCACCTCAGCTATGCCACATGGCAGGAGTATAGAGACAGCAAAACGACAGAAATAACTCAAGAACAAAAGTACAGCTCCAGCTGGTGCCTCTGAGGAGGGACCCTGAGCAAAGGACACCCCGGGCTTTTATCCCTCCCAGTCGGAGCCCTCCGTGTCCCTGGGTGTCCCTGGGTGTCCCTCACCTCCTCACCTGGCTCTGTTATGCAAAGGAGAGGCAGGTCAGAGCCTCCTACCTGCAGAAAACTTATAAGAACACAATAAAGGCATTTAAATCTCGAGCATCAATGAGAAAATAAGTGTCTGTGGCTAGAATAATTTTTTACTTTATTCATGGGCTGGCAACAGAGGGTAATAGTCTGGCTGAAAGAATTGCACAAAGGATTTTATTGGACTAATCAGAGCCCCTGGTGAACAGACCTAATTGCTAAACTGCCATGGAAACATCAGCACAGTTCCAGGTGATTGATAACTTTTGTTGTTTCCAAAACACAGAGAATGGGGAGAAGGAAATATTTAGATAACAAATAACGCATAATCTGTCATACCTTTAAAGCATGTTGATCTTTTATGGAACTACTGTTATCTCATTCTTTTATCCATAATCAACATAAAAAAGCAAACCAGAAGTCATTTGCATTCTCTCCAGCCCTACTGTTTTCCTTAAAACACTGAAGGCAAAAAACCTCTAGGACCTCTCATCGTACAGGACAAACAAAATAGCAAAGAAGATGAAAGCAGACTTGTTAATGGGGATTCTTACACAGATGTTACCAGGGATGAATGTCCATAAGTGGGCAGGATTACTCCAGTAGAAATCAAAAGCAGGACATTGGGCAGACCCAGTGGTGTCATTCTTTTCACTGGCTTCAGCTGGCTCTGGATTACAATTTCACTTCATTGAAATTACTGCAGATTCACACTGGTGTGAGACATGGTTAGGGGTCTGGATGGATAATTTATGGGATAGCATTCCCTAAAGCCTTCTGGATCATAACTGTCACAAAACCCCCTCATCTCTCTAGAAAGTCCCCCTGTTTATTTGGTGCACAGCCTGACCCATTGCAGCAGAGTAGTAGAGAGAAGGCTCCTGGTCAGGTATAACAAATGTAACACTGATTAGTGGATGGTTATGATCAGATTTATTGCTAATACTGTATCTAAACACTGCCAGTGCAGTATGGAATAACAGCAGGTCTAAAGGGTTGTAACAGAAATAGGTTTGGCTGGAAATGCAGAGTTTGCAGCCTTTGGCCCTGCAGAAAGCTCAGTAACAGGGCACAGAGTGCCTGTGGAGCTGCTGCAGGGGTTTCTCTGTGTGTGTGGTGGCTGCAGAGGGCTTTTCTCCCCTGGCCCACGGGAGTGTTCCCTGTGCTCGGGCTGGACACAGCCTGCAGGTGTCCCTGCCAGGGAGGGCATCCCCCCCAACCAGCCTGCCACCTTGGCAGAGCAGATTCCCCACTCTCTCAGCCCCAGCAGTATTTTATGTTAGACCCTTTGGCAGGTGAAGGTGCACCAAACCAACATCAGTCATCACAGCTCCCCATCTCTGAAATATATTCATTATTCAAGCATCCAGCAAGTTCCTCCTGCCATTCCCACCCGGGGTTTCTGTCTTAGGATAATTTCTGCCTGTTCTTATCTCAGGACAAACCCCCCTGCCCCTCAGGGACAGTCTGGGGACAGGGCTGGGGCTGTGGGGAGGACACGCGTGAAGACCCAACACGTTGTGTTGTACCAACACGGCAGAGTAACAGGGCTGGCAAGCAGATTGGATTGCAGGGATCTGAAGGAGAAACCCCCCAACTTGCCTTACTGGGAATGCTTTATTTCCTTTCACAAGATGCCCCTTCCCTTTTTTCCAAGCCAAGGCTCCCTGTGTTTTCCCCTCAGAGCCCAGCTGAGGACAGGCAATAATGGCCCTTTGCCCAAGACTCCAAAGGCTCTCCTTGCAGAAGAGCAGTGCCTTCTGGGGGTGCCCATTGGCTCCAGGGCAGCACCCAGCCACCCAAGCACTGCCCTCGGTGCCAGAGTGGGCAGGGCAGGGCTAAGCTGAGCATCCCTGACATTCAGAGTCCCCTGCTCCAGTCCCAGCTCCCTCGGGAACACCACCAACTAGCCCATAATAAGTACACTGATTCCCCAGCTTGAGGACGGCGCATCCCACATTCAGGGCATGCTCAAGTCACTACTTATCTCTCTCTGCTTAGATCTAGGAATACAAACATATCATTGAAATGTAAAATTTCTGAGCAGGGGAACAGCAGCCTGTGCCACAGGATCTCCACTGAGATTCTGCAGAGGGGAAAAAAAGCCAAATTCAAGCTAATGTCAGAAAGAAATAATTTTAAATAGAGCAACCTTCATCTTCATTTCATCTCAGTGATGTGATGCAGAAAAGGCCTTTTATGAGGGAAGGATGATTCTAAAATTTTTGAAGGTTCGTTTCAAAGGCTTTTTAACTGATTATCCAGAGCATCCCTTTGGTACAAAAAGCAAGCCAGAGTAATTTTTTCATCTCTTGAGACTACCATTCCCATTTGGACTGCTCAGAAATACATTCCTCACAGAGTACTTCCTTTGCACTCATAGGTCCCTCACAGGAATGCAGAGACATGCAAATTAATTTGCAGACCAAAAAATACCCAGATTTTGAACTGAGAAATTCTAGGTTGGTTCAGTTAAAATATTCCTAAGGAATGAAGCAGCTCACTCATCTGAATATTGAGAAATCATTAATTAGTTGGTCACTCTGATTAACCTCAATGGAAGGTTCTTGTTGCCTTCAGCTGAACAACATCACAACTCCCCAATCCAGTATCATTTGCTCCTTTTTCCCTTTTCACCTTTCCCTACTCTCTGGCAATATGAGGGCAAACTGTCCGTGTTGTTTCTTTACTGATGAGATAGGCTTCAGAAACTACCCAGCTTGGAGGCCACATTTTATTTCTTTTCAGAGCCTCTGTAATTTAAAACAAGTTTGTCTTCTGCTCTTTTTGCACAGATATCTGTAAACGCAGTGCCAGTTCCTGAAAAGGACGCTGGTTTTGGCACATAGCTTTCCCATTTAAATGAATGACATTATCTTTAAAAACTATTTATCACCCAGGACTCAAACATACCTCAAAATGCGGGGTGAACATACAATTCGTGGTTACCATAGCAAAAGAGGTGACAATAGCTTAGTAAACTACATCTGCCTTCTTGTCAGAAAACAGAGTAGAGGGGAATTGGTCAGAGGGTGAGTTTTTTGGTTTCTGGCCACCCCACACTACATAAAAGTTTGGAGTGCAGCACATTCCCCAGGAACATCATCAGCAAAGCACATAGACATCAGTCAGGAATATTTTTTTGAGAGGATAGCACATAAAATGAGACAGGCTCAGAGTAAGGGGTAATGAGAAATTGGCCATTGTTCTGAAGTATCTGCTTGGGAACTATATAAATCCTCTTCATTGATCCATGTATTACAATGACAATTCCTACTCAAAAATTCAAGTAATTTATAGTCTCATAGATCTGCTTTTAGCTTATTGCATATTTTTACAGAACAGGAACTGAAGGTCCTATTTTCTTAACTCTCAAGAGGAATTAGTTTAGCAAGGGACTGGATATTTTATTTCTAATCTTCTCCTCTTGTGGTTTTGGTTCTATTGCCCTTCTTTACTCACTCTTAGTAATGTGTTCAGTAGTACTGTGACAGAGCAAAATAGTCCTGCTCTGGTCCCCTGATGATCAGAAAAACACTTTCTGATATACCTGAACTCCTTCAGGCTACATCTACCAGGATATTCCCTGGAATGCAACCAAGGCTTAGCATCCTATGCTAAGACCTTCCTCATACACTGCTTTTCATGGACAGACACTCCAGACTCCCAGGGGGAGGGAAGCCACTACAAATTTTGTACCAGCAGGGGAGCAGGGCTCAGGAGCTTTCCTCCAAACTCATTTTTTCCAGGATTCTTTGGAAAAGGTGAGAATGTTCTCTGGCATCAGGACTCGGGGGTGCTCCCTGCCTGCAGAGAGCTGTGCAGTGTGGATGCAATTCCCAGCTCAGTCAGCATTGTCCACGCTGGCTGTGTCACAGGGGAGGACTCACTGGCAAGCAAATTCACCCCTAAACTTGTGACTTCAAGAAAAACTCTTTTAGCATTCCTACTGACATCATCAGGATCACTGCAGCTCTCTCCCTAATACATGTGCAAATCAGTGGTGATGCAGAAAAAAAGCCATCTGTTCTAGAAAATGGCCTCTAAGGAAAAGAAATATTATGTTCCTTTAGGGTTGTGAAATTCTACCAAATTGGATGAAAATAATTCTTTTCCCCAATGCTGTTTCTCTAAAATTGACCACTTAGAATTGTTCCTCTTTTAAAAAAGAGCACCTCACACATCATCCCTCGGGTTTGCAATAAGCAAAGGATCTGTATAAATATCATCAAATCAAAGAGATGAGATACTGCAGCATCAGAAAGTACCACTGTAAGATGTTTGATTGTCTTTCACCTCTGGGTGAAAGGCAATCTGAAATATGAAATTCTATTTAAGACATAGTGAGATAGTCAGACATGTATTATTGCCCGGATCATGTGACTCTGATGATGGTTTCCTTTGCATCAACTAAAAATGAAGTTGTTTGTGTTGCAGAAAAGAGCAGGGAAGAAAATAACATGAGTACATGCATAAGTTTCCTAAGAGTTATCTCACAAGAATAGAAATGCTTAAGAGCTGCATAAACTGGCCCATCAGTCCTGTTTATTAAAACTGAACGTCAGGGGTTTAAATGTCCATGTTTGCAGAAGCTTTTTCAAAATTTTGATAATTTCTTTGGCATTCTCTTTCAGTCTCCACACTTATACTCTGTCTCATATTTAAAGTGGTTTTAATTGTGGTTCCTTCCTCTGGTTTATTCTGCTTTCTGCCCTGCTAACTCATCCCAGGAGTCTCTGCATTCCCAGCCTGATTTGGGGTTTCCTGCACACCCCCTAAAAACAATTACACCCGGACTCGGGTTGTGACTGGATTATAAGTGACACCTCATGTTTTAGCTGCTCATTCACTTTCAGCTCCTGTCCATGCTCTGAATTGTCCCCAGCTGACTGGGACACTTCAGAACCCTTTCAGCTGACAGTGCACAGCGGGGCTGCAAAGCCACCGGCTGCAGTGATGGATGACCCTGCCACAGGAATGGCAACACCGGCAAGTTTGGAGCTCCTTCCCCATTCTGTGTCCTCAGAGAAAACCACTGCAGTGTGCAGGGCCCTGTTGGGTGGGTTGAAGTGTTAATTAAGTGGTAAATAGGTCTCACTCTGGTTCCCTGCACAGGGGAAGTTTCCCCCCTTTGAGCTGGGGGAACTGTTGGCAGCAGTAATTTGAATTCTTTCCTTTTCTCAGCTGTACCTCTTTTCCATCATTAGCCCTCCAGCACTCCTGGAAACTTGTTTGAATGTTTCACATGAAGCAACAAGTGCTACGAATACAAACAACATTTTCTAAGCACTTCCAAGTATCCATAATTTGAATTTCAGCTTTTAAAGAGACTTTTTAGGCAAATATAAAAATTGTTGCTATACACTTACCCGATCAGGAATCAGGTTAGATCAGAATGCGTTGTATTACATCTGACTTAGTGCCTTGCTGAGGTTTTTGGGCTTCACCTACCACAAAAAAGCAATCAGAAACAAATGCCAAAACCCAGTTAGGGAAATTAGCCCTTTTCAGCCCACAGCCCTCCCACCTGGAGCAGGTGGGACCACGTGAGACCAGGCAGTTCATTGCTGCATCTCACAGAAATCTCTGCAATGACATATTGTGGAATCACAGAATGTTCTGAGCTGGAAGGGACCCACAAGGACCCACCCAGTCCAACCCCTGGACCTGCACAGACACCCCAACAATCCCACCCTGTCTCTGTCCAAACCCTCCTGGAGCTCTGGCAGCCTTGGGGCTGTGCCCATTGCCCTGGGGAGCCTGGTCAGTGCCCCCCACCCTCTGGGGGAAGGACCTTTTGCTGAGATCCAACCCAACCCTGCCCTGCCCCAGCCCCAGCCCTTCCCTGGGAGCTGTCCCTGGCACACAGAGCAGAGATGGAGCTGCCCCACTTTCTCCTCTGCTTTAGGTGACTATAACAAAAGGGCTGTTCAGTCCCACACAGAGGTTTCTGTGGCTGTGTCCACTCTCTGAAGTGCCCCTTCATTTTCTAGTCCAATATGGAAACAAAAACTTGGGATGAGGAATCATTTAACAGCATAACACTAAGAGCTGGAGTACAATCAGTGTCTTCCCCACCACCTTTCTTACACCCTGTAAACCTCTTCTTCACTCTGAGGTTCCTACTGTATTTTTCACACCATGACTTGTAACAACTGGCTGTATCCAGGCTCTCCAAGAGGGCCACAGCTCCCATAATTGCTTGCTGAAACTAAATTGATATCAGGCCATCGAGTTCCATGATCCCCACCAAAGGATCCCGTGCAGCAATGTGTGTTCTCTTAACACAAATTGTTTTCCTATGACTGTCAGCATATGTGTTTGTTAGCACAAAAAATGCCAGAAATACACTGAAAATATGACTGAAATAAAATACTGCAGCCACTTTTCAAGTTTTCATAAGGAGAACCAATAATCTCCACTTTGCAAAGGACCTGTGTGCTGTATTGGTACTTACAATCAGGCTTGAAGGATGCAGGAGGAACTCAAGAGTGCTCAACAGCAGAAATACAGTTTTCAATGTAAAAATGCAACTTTCTATCAAAAAAAACCCCTTGCCTGAACTGTCATTTAATTATCTCCTGAGTGGAGAATATGGATTTTATCCATGTACTCTGTTCCACAATGCAAACATTTGGTGTAGCAGTTTTTGGGGCTAAATCCAAACCCTTTAGTGATGCAAAGCTAACTAGCAGACGTGGATTTTAGTGCAAGTGCCTCTGGGGATTATTAGAATCTATATGTAGGAAATTCAAATTAAAACTGGGCTGAATCATTCTGAAAATTTAGGAAATATATCTTTATTATTATTAGTAGTATTATTATTATTATTTTAAATATCTTTCTTTTTTTGCTTTCTATTCTTAACTAGAGTTGAGAACACTTTTCACAACAATATTTGCCCATCATGATGACATAAGGGGAAGTACATTCTCAAAATTATTAGATTCTGTTTGTTTCACATTAAGGCTGAAAAAAACCCCAAAACACCTTTCACCTGATTCTTTCATGCATTTTTAAGTGATAAAATATATTCAGAAACAGAAATAGTGGGAAAACTTTAAAAATAGTTATTAAGGCAGTCACAGGAATGTAACACTTTTCTCCCCTCTCTGATAACATCACTGCCTGAAAGGAAAGGCTTCTTACTAGAGTGAGTCAAAAAGCTCTGCCATGTGGACAAGAGGAGATACAATGCTAAATTTAATTAATCAATTAATTAATTAAGGCAAAACATTTATGAGGATGGGACAGAGAGAAAAGATTAATGTATTTCTCTGCTCTGTTCAGATATTGGGCTGGCTCTATATAATCATGGGCTGAAAATTTCCTGTTTGTTTTGTAATTGATATGAAAAAGAAGCAGCAGACATTTATGACAGTGTAAATAAAGCCCCTTTGTCATCGACTCTTGCTCTTATTTACGGAAGAAATATTATATACAATAAAACAAATGGCTGCTCTTCCATGTGATCTAAGGGAGTTGGGAAATATCCATTATAACCCTACAGCATCTGATGATTCATATTTGACCTTTTCCTGCAAGGATTAATTGTATCTCAAGCTCTGTGTTGCAATGACATTTTCCCTAACAATGCCCTGCCTTTATTTGGGATAGCAGGTTATGCTGGGCTGCTCCAGCTTGAAACAGTCCAGAGCTGGAAGTGCACAAATGGAAAGGGAGCCAAAGCTGGCTGGAGGACTGTAAAGGGAGGCTGTCAAAGCTCTCTTGGTACAAAGACTGTGAAGGGACATCTACGCCTCTGTAGGAAACAGGCTCCTGGCAACCCTCCCTGCTTTGCCATGGGACTTGCCTGGCAGGGGCCTGGGACAAAGCCCTGCAAAATAACCACGTGCTTGATGGTTGCAACAAGAGCCCTCAGGTGTGTGAAAGAGATCATACCTATTGCCAAAATAATCTTTTACTTATCCATTTGCCCCAATCTCTCAGCTGAGGCACTGGACCAGGACCTTGAATTCAGCTCTAAATTCCACTTGTTTGTGTGTCTTTGAATAAAAATCCCTCTTCTTTCCATGCCCACAGGTTTAAGTCATGATATAATTCTTTATAAAAAGAGGAAGCTTATTCCTCAACAGTGCCTAAAGAGACTGAGATATTCCCTTGCATATTAAACTCAAACCAACAGTGGTCTCTGAGTGCATTTTAAAATGAGTCCAAAAGCAATCCCATCTGTGGCTGGAAATGTGGCACTGTTTTAGTTTCTTTTAAAGGTGATTCAGCTGGTTTTGCATTGGTCCCAATTACATAAAATAATATTTCAGTTAAAAAATGCACATCTTTTGTTTTCATATTCATTGGTAAAACTGCCAGCTTGTGAAATTTGGCAGAATGAACTGTGTCAATGTTGCCATCAGTGAATGTTCCATTAACAAAGAGAGAAAAACAAAAAAGACCCCCCCCAACCATAAGACCTCTTTTATAATTCAAAAAACAAGCTGTTATGAAAAGCAGGGAATTGACTTTTTTGCTGTTAAATATTTTGAAGATTAAAAAAAAAAAATCGAGTCTAGGCTTAGTTAACACAAAGACTCAAAATACAAGACGAGGAGCAGTTCCAGAATCATCCATCCTTTGCCATCTGTTATCAGTGCTACCTGCCTGATGTCTTACTGGCTCTTTATTCCAAACTTCACGAATCAGAGCATTTCCAAGGGAGAAAAGAAAGTTTGTAAGTCCCATGGAATGTGTCTGTGTAGAGACATCCCTGGGAGTGTCCAAGGCCAGGTTGGACGGGGCTTGGAGCACCCTGGGCTGGTGGAAGGTGTCCCTGCCCATG